>LR749645.1:34214-141109 GCA_902729485.2 Mus minutoides | reverse complement strand
CTCAGCCTTCTTAGTACATTGGGCCACAGCTGGTCACCGTCATACCTGGTGCGCACGTTTCTGGTTCAGTGGGTCTATGGCTTGGCTTGACAATTTTCAGTCTAAGTCTAAGTGATACCAATGTTGTTGGTCACAGGACATGTTTTCATAATCTCCCTTGACTTTTGGGAACGCAGTGATCATTGTACTTCCTTACTCTGATACAACTACTATAGTAATGGGGTATGTGTAAAAGATACTACAGTTCTTTTGTATCCTGGAAAGAATACAATACATTATTAACCTTAATTCTTGAGTAAGGGCTGCTGTGATAGCTTGAGGACTAAAGGTGCTTGACCTTGCACTTTTGATGTGAGTTTGTTCCTTAGAGCTCACATGACAGAAGGAAAGAACTGTCCCTGAACGTTGTATTCTGACCCCCACACTTGGACTGTGGCATGGACACCTTTCCAGTATGCAATAAATACATGCAAAGGAAGTGATAAAGCTAATTACCTACTATCTGCCAGGTACTACCTAACTCGTGGGCTGCAGTGACAGACAGGATGAGCAGTTTCTGCCTTTGGGGACTTAATGTAGAGAACGTGTAAGCTCATCATACTTTGAAGCTTTGTGTCATAAATCAGATTATATAACAACGGACAGTCTTCTTTAGATAATATTTAGAAACAGACTGAAGTAGGCTGGTGGGTGGTTGTTCTCCCCTTACAGTTGAGATGCTTAATCTTAGTGTAGGCCACATTAAACTTCGTCATTGAAGCCAGGCACAGTGTGTAGGCCTTTAATGGAAGCATTTGGGAGACAGGTAAATCTCCATGAGACTGAGGCTAGCTTGGTCTACAGACTGAGTTCCAGGACAGCCAGGACTACATAAAGAGACAGGGGAACAAAGGTCTTGAAAAAAAGAGAGAGAAAAATGAATACATTTCACTGTTGAGGACGTGGTTGATAGGTAATTGCTTTAGGGGCAGAGAAGCTAGTAAGTCAATGTCGGATAAGCTAACGCGTTCTAAATGCCATCAGTGTGTGTGTGTGTGTGTGTGTGTGTGTGTGTGTGTGTGTGTGTGTGTGACATGTAAAGGTGTCCCTATCTTTCTCTTACCTTTCTCCATCCTTTCTCGCTTTCCCTTTTCTTCCTTTAAATCATTAAGGTGAGTTCTAATTGCACACAGGATGAAGCGCAGTAGATGATTATTTCTTTTCTTTGCAGTGTTGGCTGGAGTTAAACTCAGGCCCCATCAAATGCAGTCCAAGCATTCGACAGCTAAGCCAACCTGGGCTGCTGTTGTTGTTTGTTGTTGTTGTTGTTGCTGTTTTGTCAGGTTCCTTCTTGCTTGGCTTCTGCCTTCCAAGTTCTGGGATTATGTGTCACTATTGCCTGGAATTACTTTAGGGACTGAAGACACTGAGATTTGCCTCCTTTCATATATTTAGAAGTAATAAGGGCAAACAGAACTGTAAAACAACAGCAAAAATAATAACAAAAAACCCCTGTACTGGCTAGTATTGTGTCAACTTGACACAACTGGGGTTATCACAGGGAAAGGAGCTTCATTTGGGGAAGTACCTCCATGAGATCTATCTGTGGGGTATTTTCTCAATTAGTGATCAAGAGGGAAAGGCCCCTTGTGGGTGGGACCATCTCTGGGCTGGCAGTCTTGGGTTCTATAAGAGAGCAGGCTGAGCAAGCCAGAGGAAGCAAGCCAGTAAAGAAACATCTCGCCATGGCCTCTGCATCAGCTCCTGCTTCCTGACCTGCTTGAGTTCCAGTCCTGACTTCCTTTGGTGATGAACAGCTGTATGGAAGTGTAAGCCGAATAAACCCTTTCTTCCCCAACTTGCTTCTTGGTCATGATGTTTGTCCAGGAATAGAAACCCTGACTAAGACAACCCCCAACAAAATATATACAAAGTTTCATTATTATATTGCAATGAATAGTTCTGAGGATTTTATATATTAACATAATTTACTCTCAACAACACCATGCTGAATAGCTTCTGAGTGTAGAAGCAGGTATTTCAACTCCGAGTTAGCAGGCTCAAGAGCCCACCTTCAAGCATCATACTGTGAAGAATTGTAGTATCACATTCCCTCTCAACACACAAACACACATAATGACTTTTAACTGCTTCTATTAAATTCTGTTGGGTGTTAGGCTGCAGAGATTTCCCAGTGGTTTAAGATCCTTGATGGTTCCTCCACCAGCAGACCCAGGTTTGAGTTAGCTCTTGGATGGTGCCTCAAACATCTAAACTCCAGTTCCAGGGCATCCAGTGTCACCTTTGACCTCCACACACACTACTTGAACGGTGGTGCACAGACACAAGCAGGCTAAACACATCTCACACACATGAAATAATTTATGTATATACACGCACACACACAAAGTAAAAAAGCAAGCTTTTAAAAGGTTCTATTAGGTCATGATATACGCTAGTTTTTTTTGTTTTTTTTTTTGTTTTTTTTTTTTGTTAAGTATTGATTTTATGTGTATGAGTGTAAGTCACATGGTGAAGGTTACTTTGGAGGCCAGAAGAGGGCATTGGCATTGGACCTCCGGGAGCTGGAGGTGCATACAGATGGTTGTGAGCCACCTGATGTGTGTGCTGGGAACCAAAGTGGGCTCCTTTGGAGGAGCAGGGATTGCCCACTTCATAGCCCCAACACAATCTGCTCCTAGAACAGAGTGCCTTCCATCTTTCATTTCCTCCTTTGACGCTTTTCCTCACAGGTTAGCATGACAGCTTTGAGATAAACTAGGTAGCAAATACTTGCCAAAAATTCAAACCACGAGAAATGGTTTGGATTTTTTGGAAGTGTGAAGATAGCGTAAATTGGATGTTTTTGTGCAGAGGAGAAAGAAAAATGTGGAGACTGTGAGTGAGATTTGGGAGAAAGGTTGCATGCATTGGCTCTACAAGTCGCTGGCTGTAAGTTAGCCAAATTGATTCAGTCTGGCTGTGGTTTGGTGCCATCTGGTGGTGCTTTTGTGCTTTTATAGGCCTTTGTTGTCTGCAGTAGCAGATGGGAATGACAGCTTTTTGTTTTTCTTTTTTTTTTTTTTTTTTTTTTCTTCCTGAGCTAGGGCCTCTGGTAGCTCAGGCTAGCCTCAGACTCTCAATGTAGTAGAGGATTATTTAAACTTCTCACCCTGCCTCCCTTTCACTTCTCAAGTGTGGATTACAGGCATGAGCCACTCTGCTCAGCTCTTAAATGCATTGGCTCTAAGACTCCCTCTCCATCAGTAATGACATCCATGGGGGAACCTGTAATCCCAGTACTTGGGAGGCTGAGGCCGAAGGATTGTGAGTTCAAGACCAGCCCAGGCTACAGAGTGAGATCTTGTTTTAACAAACAAACGTCACTGCCGCTCTAGTTCCTGATGAAAGAGCAGTGTCATGTCATTCTAACAGCTAGTAAACAGTTGTTATAAGGAAGAGGGCTGTCATGTCAGTCCCAATACAGCCCCCTCAAGTAGGTTCAGTGTATAGGTGGTGATCTCAAGGATGTGGAAGTCATTGGATTCAGAGGGAACAGCTGACTCAGTGAATTCATGGACTCGTGGACTTTTACCCAGCTATATTATGTTTGCATATGTTTGATTGAATTTTCATGATTTGCTCCATAAAGTTACAGTAGGCTTATTTTTGTTTGTTTGTTTATTGAGAAGACATCATGAACCAGGAGAGAGCACTGAGAATTTTGTGGTTTATGTATAGCCTGACAAGCTGTGCAGTTGAAGTTTGCGTTCTTTAGCCACTGCAATAGGTGGGGTTAGAAGGCTGGAAGGGATTGTGTCAAACAGTGTGAGTAAGACAAGTTGTAGCTTTGAGGTCGCATGTGCCCGTGGTCCTCACCATCCGGAGGTTGAGGCAAGATGACCATGAGTTTGGGCCAGTGTGGGCTATGGTACACGATCAAATCAAAACCAAACCAAACCCAAGAATATGGCTTGCAAAATACTAAACTGGGGGTTAGATTAGGGAATAAATTAATTTTTATCCAACAAATGTGGAAAATGATAGGTGTCAAAATCATAAACAAGGATAATAGATGTTCAAAGCTGTCAAATTATGTCGGTCATTAACTGTGATCTTAAACAGTTCTGTTCTTTATAATAGACTCAGCAAATTAGACCAAACATAGAAACAGGTAGAAACATAATAGATTTTAAAAAACAAAATAAAATTTATTAAATGGATAAATATTCAAAAAATAATGACTGAGGGAAATGACAGTAATAAAAAGAGTTTAGGGTAAATATCTTGGATTGAGACAAAGGGGCTCTTAAGACATGGGTGAGGAGTTCTGGAATTCACTTATGAGTATTTAACAACATAGCTGTGAGGCAGAGATGAAAAACCAAGGTGTACAAGAGTTGCCATGATGAGATAGTAGTACTGTGGGGGGGGGGCTGCAGAGACAGTATAATGGTTAGCAGCACTTCCGGCTTTCCCAGAGGACCTGGGCTCAGTTGCCAGCCTGGTTCCCTATCAGGTGGCTCATGGTTGCATGTAACCCCTGCTCTAGGGGAGCTGACACCCTTTAGCCCTGACAGAAATCTACACGAATGCATCATACACACCCCCCCCCCCCACACACACACAGCTGAATTTAAAAAAGGATCTGGCTGGTGGTGGCAGCACATGCCTTTATCTCAGCACTTGGGGAGGCAGAGGCAGAGAGGCAGAGAGGCAGAGGCATCTCTGAGTTATCTCTGAGTTCAAAGTCAGCCTGGTCTACAGAGCAAGTTCCAGGACAGCCATGGCTACACAGAGAAACCCTTTCTTGAAAAACAAACAATCAGACAAGCTAACAAAAAACCAAAACGATAACAATGCAAGAATGAAAGAGAGGAAGGAAGGAAGGAAGGAAGGAAGGAAGGAAGGAAGGAAGGAAGGAAGGAAGTCTTTAAATCCTTAAAAGATAAAGCCTGTGGAGGTAACAGCACTTGGACACGCCTGGCAGCCTCGCTGATGCCCACGACCCACGTGGTAGGAGAGAACCCCTGTAAACTGACGCCCTTAAGTTGATATCTGCCCTCCACAAGTGCACCACGGCCTGAGCATGGTCATGTATGTGAATTTGTACAACACAGACAATAAAATGAACATAACAACAACAAGAAAAAGACAAACTAGAACCCGTCTCTCAGTATGTTCTGCGGCGCTGTGGTGATGGTTCAGCTCTTACATGGGCATCCAAATGGAGGCACACAACCACCATAACTGCAGTGCCAGGGCATCTCTCTGATGGCTGCTTCTGACCTCAGCAGGGCCAGGCATGTACATGGCACACATAGATACATGCAGTCAACATACATACACATAAAAATAAAAGAAGTCATGCTTGCTTCGGCAGCACATATACTAAAATTGGAACGATACAGAGAAGATTAGCATGGCCCCCTGTGCAAGGATGATACGCAAATTCGTGAAGCGAATTTAAGAAAACATCTAATAAAAATAAATAAAATAAAATAAAACAAATCTAAGAAAAAGCTTAAAAGCACCCTTTTGGAGTGCGACTGGGGTCTAACTCTGATGCTATTCCACATTCATTTGTTTCTCCTTTAATAAACTTGTCTTCTTTCCAGTAACAAAAAGGTGTAAGTTAAAGCTGGTTGGTGGTGGCACTGCACACTCATTTAATCCAGCACTTGGGAGGCAGAGGCAGGCAGAGTGAGTTCCAGGACAGCCAGGGCTACACAGAGAAACCCTGTCTCAAAAAACCAAAACCAATCAACCAACCAACCAACCAACCAACCAAAATATAAGTCAAAAGAAAACTTTGAGCAAGCTACTGTAAAGAGTTTGAAAAATTATAAAATAGATAGTGCTGAAAATGTATGGAATGTATGGGGGCAGGGGGGAAAGGTTAATCATAAGGACAGATGGATGGAAAAAAGCTGCTGCAAATAGCTCTCTTGTAACCTCATGAAGAATATTATTAAAGGAAAGACTGAAGATGCCCTTTGTGGCTGACAGTGCTGCGCCTAGAGCCTTGGTCAGGAGTGGATACCTCTGTGTGAGTTGGTGGTTGGCAGTCCCTGGAGTCCCCTAGAACTGAACTGTCTCGCCATTCCCGTTGACTGCCTGCCTGAACTAGGTGGTGAGACCCTGTGCTGAAGATCTATACTTTGGGTGCAAGACCCAGAGAATAATTGGAACCGAGTTAGAAGCGTCCTGTTGCTGGCTAGCCTTCTGTGGGCTGGTTGCTGGGAGAGAAAGCCTCAGTCGTTTAATACAGCTATAAAGACTGTGAACTTCCAAACCATCCTGCTAGGAAAGTGTGTTTACTGTCTCTGTTTGGATCTGAGGCTGGCAACGCAGGAGGAAACACGTGCATGGAACTTTAAACCTCATCAGAACACATGGCTGGCTGGGAAGTTACAGGCCCTAGTGGCAGACTCTGTACTGCTGTTTCAGTTGACATCGGCGCAAAGTGCCTTATGAGCATCTAGGCTCACGGCCATAGACAAATGCTCACTTACTCTTAATGACAGAAGCTTCTCTTTGCTGCGAACTTAGAGCCCCACAGCTGCCCTAGGTGCTGAGAATAAAGGATGGATGAGTGTTCAGCTCTAAACAGGACATTTCCATCACCCCCTCCGAGGCTCAGGAAACACCTAGGAATGAGAAGTGGGAAGAACGCAAGAGCTGGAAAATAAGAAGGGTGTGTGCAAAATGCCACCTCGGGCCTGACACAGCGGTTGCTGTCTTGAACTCAAGAAGATCAGTTGCCTGCACTAGGAACTGTACTTGACTAGACCTGTCAACAGGCAGTTGTGGATGGGAGATGGGCTCAAGGGTCCCTACTGGACTGCTGGATGCGGAGAGGAGAGTCTTTGCTTTTAGGTGAGAACCTATTGGTGAGCCCACTGTGCTCCAGTGGATAGTTCTAGCCCCATGATGGCCATGGATAAATTCAGTGGTTCACAAAATAAAACATCATTAATGTGGGAAACGCATTTATTTCTAAGGAGGAGGGGGCTTAATAGGAGTGGGAAGGAAGTGTAATTAGAATGCAGTTTATACATGTATGAAATATTGACAAATAAGAGAATACCTGCTGGAAATGTTCAAAGTGTAATCAGGGCTGTGAGATGTCAGTGGGTCAAGTCTGACATCCTGTGTTCATTCCCTGAAGCCCTCAGACTCGAGGAGGGGGCTGAGTCCCCCCAGTTGCTCTCTGACCTCCACACATGTGCGGTGGCATGCGCCTGCCTCTTCCCACAATAAAACATTTAAAGTGTAATAGAAAGAAACATAAAAATTTGGTGACACTCTTCCATGATCATAGCTTCTTTATTCCAAATAAAGACTAGAAGGTGAAGTCCACCTAAAAATACAGTGAATTCACAGTAACACTGCAAGGGCGGTTATGATGTTAGCGCACGCCTTTAATCCCAGCACTCGGGAGGCAGAGGCAGGCAGATTTCTGAGTTCGAGGCCAGCCTGGTCTACAAAGTGAGTTCCAGGACAGTCAGGGCTATACAGAGAAACCCTGTCTCGAAAAACCAAAAAAAAAAAAAAAAAAAAAAAAAAAAAAAAAAAAAAAAAAAAAAAAAAAAAAAAAAAAAAAAAAAAAAAAAAAAAAAAAAAAAAAAAAAAAAAAAAAAAAAAAAAAAAAAAAAAAAAAAAAAAAAGAAAAGAAAGAAAGAAAGAAGAAAAAAGAAAAACTGTTAGTGATGAAATCACTGTGATTAGACTGAAGGACAAGTACCATGTGACAGTTTCAATCGATCCCACACACATTTGTTAAAATGTATTGTCTACTGATGATACAGACTTAATTGAAACTTCATAAGGGATATTACTAAAAATGTATAGAAAATTGAGTATAGTGGCCCATACTCAGTATAGTAAATACCATTTACTTACAGTAAATATCATTGGTCAGGCAATATCTTTACATGTCAGTGTTACTAGCCAATGTAGTAATGCAAAGGGAGTTTATTTTGCTGTGATACAACACCTTGACCGTGACCAAAAGCAACTTGTGTAGGAAAGGGCTTATGTCCTCTACAGTACAGGTAATGTCCATCACTGAGGGAAGGCAGGACAAGGACTCAGGCAGGGCAGGGACTGAAGCAGAGCAGAGCAGAGCACTGCTTGCTTCCTATTGCTTAGTTTGTTTCCTTACAATTCCAGGACCACCCACCCCATCGGTGACACTGTCTGCAATGATCTGGGCCCTCCCTCACCAATCACCAATTAAGAAACTGTCTTATAGGCCTGTACACAGGACAGTCTCGAGGAGGCATTTTCTCAGTTGGTCTCTCTTCCTGACCTATGTTAACTTGATGTTAAAACTAGCCAGCACAGGAGGGACAGTCTTTAATGATGAGAATAGACAGGGTTGAGAGTATGTCTCAGCTGTAAACCACTTCCCTTGTATGCACAAAGCTCCTAGTTCAATTGCTAGTACCATGTAGATATAAATGTGTCTTTGTATTAAACAAATGTCATTAAAATAAAACAAATGTCATTCTTTGCAAATGGGTTAGTATTTGAAATTTAAAAGACTATCATATATACTTTTTAAAAAAATTTTTTTTCTCATACATTAAATCCCAATTGCAGTTTCCCTCTCTCCACAACTCCTGGTCCCACCGCCCTCCCATCCAGATCCACTCCTCTATTTCTCCTGCTATTTAAAAAAAAAAGAGCAGGCTTCTCAGCCATCCTCCTTAAAAACAGAAAGAGCAGGCCTCCCAGGGATATCAGCTGAACATGGCACAACACATTAGAGCAGGCCTCCCAGGGATATCAACTGAACATGGCACAACACATTATAGTAAGGCTAGGCACACACCCCTCCTGTCACAACCCAGCAGGAGGAAAAGGGTTCCAAAGGCAGGTAAGAGTCACTCCACCCCGCCCTCCCATAAGAAAACCAAGGTACACAACCACGACATATTCAGGTCCCCTGAGTGAGGCCCAGACCAGTACAGGGTCCACGATTGTTGCCTCAGTCTGTGAGCCCACGTGAGCCCACGTGAGCCCACGTGAGCCCACGTGAGCCCGTGTGAGCCCGTGTGAGCCCGGCAGAGTTGATTGAGCTGCTGGCTGTGCTCTTGTGTTATGAACGCCTCTGGCTCCTGCAGTCCTTCCCCTCCCTCCTTTGCAGGGTCCTCTTGGCTTCGCCTAGTGTTTGGCTGTGGCTCTCTGCGGCTGTGTCCATCAGTTGCTGGGTGACATTTCTGACATCTGGGCTAGGCACTGAGTTACTCATATATATGTACCATTAAAGTTGCTGTGGAGGTTCACCACACAGAAAAGAAAAAGCATAAGGGCTGCTGTATACAACCGCAGTAATCATTAAGAAAATGAAATATAATCTCACAGTAAAATCCAAGCCAAATAGAACAGTCTTCATTAAGTACCTAGGAATAAATCTGACAGCATAGCATGCGACCTGTTTACTACAGTAATGTCTCATGCATTGTAAATCTAAGTAGATCTGAGTTATTTGTTCTTTTAATCTTTAATCTGAAGATACATAAGAAAACTAAGCATGATAAATCTAGTCTTCCTTCTCCAGCATAATGTAAAACCCAGTTTCCCTCTTGTCAAAAACCACGAAAAAAGCAAAAACCGTTGCTTTTTGGCAGAATTTGACAAGCTCCTTTTAAAGGAAAGATCTAAGTCTAGGCCAGCGGTTCTCGACCTGTGAGTAGTGACACCTTTGGTGAACCTCTATCTCCATAAATATTTACATTATGATTCATAACGGTAAAATTACAGCTCTGAAGTAGCAACAAAAATAACTTTATGGTTGAGGGTCACCACAACATGAGGAACTGTGTTAAGTGTCACAGCGTTAGAAAGGTTACGATCCACTGCTCTAGACAATTCTGTGAAAGAAGAAGGGCTTGTGTTCTTGTCGTCTGTCCACAGAGAATGATTCCTGGGCAGGAGGAAGGGTGTGTGCTTAGTGTATAATGCTCTGCATTTAAACTCCAGAAGGAAAGGGGAGGGAGGAGAAAAGACTGTGGAGCTGTGTAAAATATAAAGTACAGGCATGGGCAGTGGGGTGTGCCAACAGTCTCAGTACTTGGGAGGCCAAGCCAAGTTCAAAGCCAGAGCTAGAGAGTTCCTCTGTAAGAGAGAAGAGCGGGCCTGGAGAGATGGCTCAGCAGGTAAGAGCACTGGCTGCCCTTCCTGTGGACCAGGGCCCCATTCACATGGTGGTTCTCAACTATTTGTAATTCCGGTTCCAGGGAATCCAACGCCCTCTTCTGGGGTCTGTGGATATCAGGCATGCGTATGATGTAGACTTACATTCAAGCAAAACACCCATCCATACATCTAAAATTTAAAAACAAAACAATTAAAGTTTGTTTTCTTAAAAAAGTAAGTCAGGTGACATATATCTTGCAAGATTATTTCCTTCTTGACTGCAGTGATGAAGTGTTATCACGAGATCTGTAGAACAGAGGAGAGCCTAGGAGCAGACCCCCACACATACAGAGTCAAGTGTTTAAAACGAAAGAGGGGCTGAGGTGGTTGTGAACACCTTGAATCCCAGCGTTCAGGAGGCAGAGGCAGGTGGACAGGGCTCCTCAGAGAAACCCTGACTTCAAAAACCAAACCAAAACAAATATATTAAAGTGAGAGAAGGGAGGAGAAAATGTGAAAAAAAAAGTGTACTGCAGGGAAGTAATTTTGCAAGATACACTGAGGGTCTAGAAACAGAACATGTATGTCCATATCTAGTTATAATAGACTACATGTGGAAAATAAGGAGTGAAGATGGACTATTTATTAAAGCATATATATGTACTCTATGTATGTGTATATTATATACACAAGCACACATATACATAAGGATAAATAGAGATTGTAAAATTGCAATTGTTTTATGCTCAAGGGATTTTATTCCTATCTTTTTGTATATATACTTTGTGTCTAGCTCCTATGTAAACATCCAATTCAATTTGATTAGTGTACTTTTTTATGTTTATACCCAATTATATATCTTTATACCCTGATTAGATGCTATTAGATGTCTCAGTTGCTGATAGTTTTTAGTAAGCACTGTTGTAAATACCCTTGCACGTTGCTTAGCATACATCTAACCAGTTACTTCAGCTGTGGCCCATGGTCCTTGTGCTAAGGCATGTTTCCCTCTATGGACATGATCACGTGCAGACCTCATTGCAATTAGAGGGAATGTTACTCATGCTTGTTCTTTGGCTTGTCTTAGGAAGGGCTTTCCATTTTGTACACATTCATGCATGCTTTATCTTCTTGCATTGTCCTTAAGTAGTTTTAGAACAAGACTACACTGGCCTCAAGAAACACAGGTGGCTCTCACTTACTTTGCCGTTTTCAGGAAGAATTGAGTGTTAATTAAAATGGATGAGAATTGTGGAGTATCTAAAAAGGTACTCAAGTCTGGAGGTTTTTTTTTTTTTTTTGAGTAGAGAAGATTTTGGACAATATTTTAAGGTTTTTTTTCTGTTTCTTTTCTTGAAGTTTACCATTTCAGCTAAAGCACATGTATATTTTCTAGTGATTCACGTGCCATGTTTATTAGCATAAAGTTTCCTAAAGCATGTAATTGGATAGTGGGTATCATCTCAGTATTCTGAATTTAATATCCAGATATGTATGTGACACATATGTGTATAATCAGTACATATTATATTTTATTTTCTCTTCCTGCTGAGTCCAGAGTCCCCCTTGGCTTTATGAACTTCCTGTTTGCAGCTGCATTATGTCACTTTACTTGCTCTTATTGCTTCCTTCCTCTTTTTTTTCTTTTCTTTTTCTCCTTTCTTTTTTTTTTTTTAGACTCAGTTTTTCCATCTTTTTGACTTGAATGCTTAGTTTGTTTTTGTTTTGTTCTTTTTTTTGTTTTGTTTTTGAGATAGCATCTCTATATGTACCCCTGGCTGTCCTGGAGCTCATTGTGTAGACCAGGTTGGCCTTAAACTCACAAAGATCTGCCTGTCTCAGTCCTTCAGTGCTGGGATTAACTGTGCACACTGTGACACACTTCAGCTTATTGATTAATTATAATTATAACTATTATTATTATTATTATTATTATTATTATTATTATTATTATTTGGTTTTTCCAGACAGGGCTTCTCTGTGTAGCCTTGGCTGTCCTGGAACTCACTCTGTAGACCAGGCTGGCCTCGAACTCAGAAATCCGCCTGCCTCTGCCTCCCAAGTGCTGGGATTAAAGGCGTGCGCCACCATGCCCGGGTGATTATTTTTTAAGACTGTTCCTGACTGCTCAGTTTTGTTTTAGCTGTGTTACAGATAATTGGATGTTTTGTATTTTATGATTAACTTCTGAATATTTCTTTAAAATTTAAAAATTTATGTGCGTGTGCAACACACAGGCAAGTGCATAGACTCAGTTCTTGTCTTTATCAACTGAATCATCTTTGCTAGCTCCTAAATATTTTTATTTCTTAGTTCTGTAATTTACTTCTTATCTGAAATATTATTTAGTATGTCTTGTGTGGGAAAATAGGCATAATTTGTCATCAAAAATTGAAAATTTATAAGATGACCAATTTGAGTTGTATGTTAAGTAACAGGCTGGCAGAAGATATCTGAAACATATGTGTTGTAATCTAGACTATGTTACCAATCTACAGACCAGAAAAGACAGTCTAGTGTACCCAGCCAGCTCCATACCACTGACAGGACCTGGTCTCAATAGAGAAAAAGTGAAAGACTCTTGAGGAAAAAGCCCCCAAGTTTGACCCACTCCCCCCAACCCCCTTTATGCCTGTAATTCCAGTGGAGGCAGGAATGTTAGAGTTCAAGGTCATCCTAAACTACAAAGCAAGTTGTGGCTAGAGTTACAGAGACCTTGTGTTTCCCCATAGCCCCCAAAAGTCTTAGCGAGGTATTAGCTCAGTGGCAGAGTGTTCTCTTAGCATGTGTGAGGCTCTAGGTTCAATTGCCACCACTGGAAAACAAATGGAAAACCCTCTTAGAGAAAGGGAACTGGGCTGGAGAGGTGGCTCAGCAGTTAAGAGCACGCTGCTCTTTGGCAGAACCCTGGTTCAATCTCCAGCAACCACGGCAGGCCGTTCACACCCACCTGTAACTCCCAACTCTTTGAGCACCTGCACGCAAGTGCACATGCTACACACACACAATCATAATTTAAAATAGCAAAAAGATCATTAAAAATTCAAAGCAGGAACAACTTGTCTAATAAAGAAATTTGGTGAATACAATTGGGTAAATATATGCACTGAAATGCTTTGTAGAATTTACAAAGCAGCCGGGTGGTGGCTCACCCCTTTTATACCAGCATTCAGGAGGCAATGGCTGTCTTGTCTACAGAGCTAGTTCTAGGACAGCCAAGGCTACAAAAAGAAACCCTGTATTTAAAAAAAAATATATTTTTTTAACAAAGCATGTATTTAATTATATTAATATGGATTGAGTGTATCTCCTTAATGAAAAACGTATATGTAGTGTAATGCCGTTCATTTATCTAATGAAAGAATGTGAAACAACATCAAGTATGGTCACACAAATAATGAATATCGTCATGCAACAGCATAAAGGCTTGATTCGAAGAATTGACTGGAAGAATATAATTTTAACCCAGCCCTTATATTATTACTTTTAACAAACTACCCCGTCCCAGTTTTGCATTTTACAATGCCAACTATTGCCTGGTGTGGTGATGCATGTTTAATCCTAGTCCTCAGGAGGAAGAGGCATGTGCATCTGTGAGAGTTCAAGTCTAGCCTGGCCTACAAAGCGAATCCAGGATAGCCAGGGCTGCAAAGAGAAATATGTCTCAAAAAAGAAAACAAAAAAACTCAAAAAACAAAGCCAACTATATACCACCGCACACAGATTTTGAGGTGGTCCTGGTTCAGGGTCTTCCACGAGGCTACAGTCTTGTCAGTTGGGTTATCATCTCAAGACTTGCTTAGAGCTGTCTCCCAGACAGCTCTCTGTGCTGCGCACGGTGCTGGTAGGATCCTGAGTCCCCTTATTCCTGCCTGCTGTCTGGCTTTGCAGACTTGGAGCTGACTGTGACACAGTATCTGGCCTCCTTCTAGGGTCCTGTCCCCGTCACTTCAGCTTTATTCTGTTTGTCCAGGGAGAGGAGGATTAAGCTACATATCCTTGAGAAGGAGCTATAAAAAAGAAGCTGTAATGAGAAAATTTTATGACATAAGTAGGATGTTACTCTTATTCCTGGTGAGAAGTTAAGAGTATTTGGTCTTTGGGTTCAAATTCTGACCCTTTTGTAGCTATTTAAACAAGGACCCTGAGCTCCTTCAGCACTCAATGAATAGAATAGTAATATCTGCTGTACAGGGATGTATGTAGACAGAATACATAAAAAAGGTAAAGAAAGTACTTGGCACACAGACTTTTATTTGGTGAACAGTAAGGTTGGGAATACTTGGTTTCTCTTCTCTGCCAGAACTTATAAGTAATTTTTATACAGTATTGTCTTTATTAGCAGAATGAGTTTATTTTAAGGTATATATTATAAAAGTCTGTGTATTCATACTTAAATTCTGCTTATAACTAACTGATCATGGAGAATTAAAAATGCAAATGTGTTTGTGTATTCATAAAGGTATACATATTAGATTCTTGATAAATGCCATATTGCCAGTTTGTACCTGTATACATTCTAGTAGCAGGCCATTCTACTTATTATTCTCAGTAAAGTGTTGGTTTTTGAAAGCCTGTTTTTAAGGCAGGGTAGACTTGCCTTAAGAATGGAGGCATTGTATGTTCTAAATGTACAGAGATATTGTGTTTTCCAGTGTTTTTGCATTATTTTCTCTGTACATATGTTATGTATATGAATTATTATGCAAGGATATATGTAGCTTCTATTCTTTAGGTGCTTAAACTGTAAGTCAGACACTGATGCAGATAATCAGGGTGTACATTGAGCAAAGCACATACATGCTTACACACATACACATTGCCTCAGACATATCTAAAATACAGTAAGCTAAAAGGTGTCAGACTTCAAGCTGGTCCTATATTGAGAAATCTGTCTTACTGTCCTTAAGCCATTGACTTGTCACCTACACACCACACACACCCCTTCGGTTTCCATTTCTTTACTAAATAGAATACATGGAAAATGTGCTACTGGAGCAGAAATTCTGATTTGTTATCAGTTTCAATGATCTGCCTAAAGCCATCCAATTACCCTTTGGCATTCCTTATCTTTCTTGATACAGAAACTGTTAAAAGATGCTGCCTGTCAATGGGAGATTCTTATTTCAAAATGATAGTTTAAAAAAAAGTGCTATCAGTTAGCTGACCCCTTTTGTCCTATTCTTGGCAGTCTTTAACCCATCTAATGCTGCAGTGGTGCTGGGTAAACTTATAAAACCATATCGGGTTAGATTACTGTCAAACTTTATTTATATGCAGTTAATTGAGATAAAATCTGTAACCCTACCATTACAGATGATTATTTTTTTATTCAGTAACTTTTATTGAACGAATAAAATGTATTGGAGGTGCATTTTACATAAAACGTGTGGCGAATATAACTTCGGAACAACATTTTATTTCAGTTTTTATGTTAAGAAATTCTGAAACAGGCAAGGCATTTAATTAGGTCTTATTCCCTGTATTTCCACTAATTTATAGCCACTAATTGGCCATTATTTTCCTTTCCTGTTACAGTGTGTATTTGTAAGGCCAGTTTCAAGGAAAACGATTTTGTAAAAGCTGTCTTAAGATATCTTTAAGCTATGAACGTTCATTTGTCCAAGTCAAGCAAATAAAAGGGCACACGAATTTCATGACCAGCAAACCCAGCGACTCCAGTCCAGCCTCCCGAGGCTGCCCGGCGGCTCTTTTCTGTTTATTAATTACCTGCCTAGTGTACTCTGACTTCTGTAGAGAAGACAGGACCAAGTCGGGTTTTGAAGTAGTTGTAGACTCCTGACTTCCTTAGTGATGTTTCTAGAATATTTTCTAGGTACAAGTTTTTTAAAGTGCAGTTCTTTGGACTGAACCGACTGTATGTTGCATAAACGCCGGGAAGGCCAACCCAAGTTAAAAAGCCACCTCCGGGGACAGCTGCGGGACTAGGTATGAGGTCTTTTCTAGGAAGAAAAATTTGATTCATGGCTCTTTTCCAGAGGGGACATTTGCAGACTTCGCTTCCGCAGAACGTGAAGCGCGCCTCTTCCTGCCGAGGCGAGGCCCGCGTCCCCGAGGGCGGCCTGCGGCTCCCCAGCCTCAGGTGTCCGTGCGGCCGCCGGCTGCCGGCGCCCGGGACCGACTTCCTGTCTGGGCGCGGGGCGGAAGGATCGCGTTGCCAGCTGGGGCCGCCGCCGCCCCTGCCGTTAGGTGGTGGGGCTGCTGAGCCCGGCGGCGGGAGGCGGGCCGGCCGCCGCTTCCTGTCGGAGGACGCGCAAGGATCCGGGCGTCGGAGTGTGTGCGAGTGCGTGAGTGTGTGCCGCCCGCACGGCGTGTGTCTCCGGCCGCGGGTTCCGCCTTCTTCCCTGTCGCCGCCGCTCAGGGTGTAAGTCAATGTGAAGCAGCAGTTCCAGCCCCGGGATAAACATGGCGACGTCTCTGCATGAGGGACCCACGAACCAGCTGGATCTGCTCATCCGGGCCGGTAAGCACAGGGGAACTTTTCTCCGGTGCATCGGTGCAGCGGGCGAGGGGGCGCCCGGCGGGCGGGGAGCGTCCCCCGGGGCGGTCAGCGCCCCGGGTCCGGTGTCCGTCTCCGGCAGCCGGGCGGCCGCGGAGAGGGGGGAGTGAATGAAGTAATGGAGGCGACAAATCAGGAAGTGATCACCTTGGAGAGTAACCTGCCTCGGATCCGGGCTGTCGCTCCGGGAAGCGCGGCGGCGACGGCGGCGGGGGGCCGGGCGCGGAGCCGCGGCTAAGTTGGGGAGTCGGCGCGGGCGAGTTGCGCGCTTCGCCCCAGTTGCCGGGGAACCAGGAAGTGAGCGGAGCTGTTGTCCCCGCCGCCTGCCACGCTGTCCGGCCGAGAGGGCCGCCCCTGCCCGCGGCCGGGGGTGCCGGGCGCCCGCCGCCCTAGCCTCTCACTTCCCACAGCCGCCACTTCCGCATGGACGCCGCGGCCCCCTGGGCGCTACCCGCCAAAAAACGCGCCCGCCCGGCCTCCCGCCTCGTCCCTCCCGGAGCGGCGCCCGAGTAACGGTCCCGAGGCCACTTTCCGGTGCCGAGTGGGACGCCGCCGACCCGGCACCACCCCGCCGCGGCTAACGGCGGCCGTGGGGAAACCGGGCTGCTGCCCTTCCTTCCCTCGTGGGGCGGGTGTCTGAGGGGGGACGGGAAGGACACCGGGCGTGTTCCGCGCAGCCGGCCCGGGGCTGCGGGACAGCGGAGGGGGACGTTTATTTTGGTCCACAGTAAGATGAAAGCGGGGAGCGGGGCGGGCGGGAGGGCGTCCTGGCCCCGGGGAAGTCTCGGCTCGGCAGTGCCCCCTTTCCCCTCCCCCAAACCTCCCACCATAGCGGAAGCGCCTGGGAGAGGACAGAACGCGCGCGATTGACAGGCCCGAGGTTCCAATCTGCGCCCTGAGCTGTTCCAAATAAGAACGTTGATTTCTGGGGGCGGGACCATGGGTCCGCGCCGGGCCAATGAAGATTGGGCGGGAGTGAAGCTGACAATGTACGCATGGAATTGGAGGGAAGAGGAGTGTAAACACGGAAGTGGCCGCGGGGGTGGGGGATGTGCTGCGCCACTGCTGCAGCGGAAGGGCACGGACTTAAGTTACATAGAAAAAGCAGCTTTACTTGCTAGCAGTCAGCGCAGCGAGGGCCTCGGGTCGATGTGGCACTGCTCGAACGCTGTTGCTTACCGAAATTATAAGCGCGTGCGGTCCCTCCTCTGGTTCTGTTTCACATCTCCATCGATGTCGGATTGGAAGATGAGAAATAGTAACCAAACGGTAGTGCTGTAAAAGATCAGAATAGTCTTTTTGCACCTATCGTTTTTAGGGATCTTGGAATTGGTAGTTTGATGGACAAAACAGTTCGGTTTGGAAGAAAAATTATATGTTTATCTAAATTTAACGGAAATTTAAATAGAAATAAAATCTGGACTAATAGAACTGTATGTGCTATATAACATAATAACGGTGAATAGTGTGTTTAGGCTGTGGCATATTTTACACATTTCAAAAGAAGGGAAATCACAATTTATTGAGCAGTGTTTAAATGCCTTTTTGAATAGTAACTTTCACTGAAGGAGAGGAACATAATGGAACTTGGGTCCTTGTTATATTCAGTCCACTGATCAGTATGAATTAGTGTACAGTTTTATGTTGTGTTAGTGGTGTTTTGAGTGTCGAGTGTGTATAGTTAAAGAGATAGTATTTGGGGGCAGGAGAGACGCTCATTGGTTAAGACCACTTGTTGCTCTTACAGAGTTGCTCTTGCAGAGATCCTGGGTTCAGTTCTCAGCACCCACGTTCACAACCACTTGTAATTCCAGTTCCAAGGGATACAACCCCTCTTCTAAACAGCATGGACACACATACGGTGCTCATAAATACTTAGACAAAAGCTTAATAAGCCTAAAGATGTTATTTCCAATGCATGTGAATACTTAAGAGAGAACCATTGCACAGTTTCTGCAGTGAGAACCTTGAGAAACACTGTAGAGTAAGAGGACTTAACTTTGCAAATGAAAGGTTTCTTTTCTGTGCCTGAGCTTTTCTGTACCACTAAAACTGAATGTGGCCTGTAGATAATGCGCTGGGAGTGCACATTGGAAGTCAATGTTCCTACCTTTTTATAGGCATTCTTGCTTGTAGGATCTGAACCAGGCCTCCAGCATGCTGGTCAGATGCTTTACCATAGGGCTACACCTCCTCTGACACAGGGTTTCTAAGACTTTAGATGCCATTTTCCAAATCTACTTGATTTTTGAGAGCTTTAATGGGAAAGGGAGAGTAATGATTTCAATTTTTTTCTTTGTTTATGTTTTTGAGACAAGTCTCATGTACCTCAGACTGGCCTCCAACTTTTCATATAGTTGAGGCTGGCCTTGAACTTGTGCTCCCTGCTCCACCACCTGAGTGCTAGTATTAGAGGTATGCACTACCACACCCAGTTTATGTGGTGCTTAGAGATTCAACATGCACTCTGCCATCTGAGCTGCATCCCAAGCCCTGTGTCTGCACATTTTATTAGAAAGTGGATGTAATGATCTCTTTATCTACTTGAGAGAAGTCACAGATACAAGCAAGCAAATGGAAAATAATGTGCAAGTGAAAAAGTAGTTGTAATGATTGCAGTAATGACCTGGTGAGTGTGTAAATGAGTGACACTTGGGAACAACTTAGAGAACAGATAAGCTTTGAATTAAGTGATGTTAGTATCACTTGTTTCTAAGCAACTGTAGATCATCGAGTAGTGCCATTGCTATATCACTACATGATATATTGCTTTATCTTCTCTCTTTATAACTTAAGTATCATATATATGTAGTCCTTTAGTTATTAATATTTAGGCTATTAGGAGTTTGAGTGAAGGATGAAATAATTTCTTTATAACAAAGCAGTATTATCTTAAGATTCAAAATTTTTGTAGTCAAGACTTAATATTCTTACTAAAGTTGCATTTGGGTGGGACATGGTGATACCAGCCTTAATCTCAGCAGTGAGGAGGCAGAGGCAGGCAGACTTGCCAGGACTACCTACTCACAGACTTGCTTAAGGAACAATGAATTCAAGGACTCAAGTTTTTTTCTAATTAGCTATTGATAAAACTTTGTCCTAATTAACCTTAACGTAACCACTTAACCTCTTTAGCATATGACCAGGTAATCTCTAAGGACATTTAAAGCTCTAAAATTACAAGTGGCTCAACACATTTAATGCAGAGGTAAAAGTATAAGAAAGACATTCATATGAGTATGTCATAGAGCTTAATTGCTTTAAGCAACCTTTGAAAACTTATATGTATTTGATATAGTTTAATACTTGAGGCTTAGTTCTGGTGTGTGTGTGTGTTAATAAGTGTCTGACATTGTTACTTCCCTAATAATTTATGTGGACATTATGTGTACACTGTCTGGATCTGAGGGAAGATTTTTCAGTTTAAAACATCTGATTTATTTTCCCAAAGTGTACAATCCTTGACCACTTCTCCTTTCCTTTTCTCTCCTTTTCCCTCTCTCCCTCCTTTTCCTTTTTTTGTTTTTTTTCTTTCTCCTTAAGATGGGTCTCACTTTATAGCTCTGGCTTTCCTGGAACTTGCTTTGTATGTCAGGCTGGCCTCGAACTCACAGAGATCCACTTGCCTCTGGCTTCTGAGTGCTGACATTTTTTTTTCTTTTGAGAAGAGGAAAGTTTTCTCTGGAAATGCAGGATAGTCTCTTATGTGTGAATGCAATTACATACAGAGGCCAGAAGTTGACATTAAATATTTTCCTCAATCACTCTGCCTTATTTTTTTGAGACAGAATTGATCATTTAGCCTACAGATTCAGATAGATTGGCTGTCCACGAAGTCCCTGAGATAGATCCTTCTGTCTCTGCCTCCTTACTATTCCTGTTATAGTGGCCTGCCAACTAGCAGGGTACTGGGACTTGAGCACCCAGCTTTTTAATTGGGTGCTAGGTATCTAATTGAGATCTTCCTGCTTGCAAGGTAAGCACTTTTACCAACTGAGGCACCTTCCCAAAACAGCACAAGTCGTGTGGTTGACAAAACCGTCTGTATCCGTGGTACTCTTTCTGTATCCGTGGCACTCTTTCTGTATCCGTGGCACTCTTTCTGTATCCGTGGCACTCTTTCTGTATCCGTGGTACTCTTTCTGTATCCGTGGCACTCTTTCTGTATCCGTGGCACTCTTTCTGTATCCGTGGCACTCTTTCTGTATCCGTGGCACTCTTTCTGTATCCATGGTACTCTTTCTGTATCCGTGGTACTTGTGGTACTTGGGATTTCTGCATATGCATACTCCACAGCAGTTCAGAATTTCAGATGTGGGTGTGATTGTATTGCTCTTGAAAACAATCAAAAGGTAGAGTTACATGGAATAGTATGGTTAGGTGGTGTTGAGCTGGCAGCGCGATCCTTTAACCTTAGAACTCCTGAAGTAGATTCACAGGCAGATCTCTGAATTCGAAGCCAGCCTGATCTACAGAGTGAGTTCCAGGACAGCCAGGGTTACACAGAGAAACCCCATCGCAAAAAGCAAAAAAAAAAAAAAAAGAAAAAGAAAAAGAATGACATTAGCTGGGCAGTGGTGGCACATGCCTTTCACACCTTCAATCCCAGCACTTGGGAGGCAGAGGGAGGGGGATTTCTGAGTTCGAGGCCAGCCTGGTCTACAGAGTGAGTTCCAGGACAGCCAGGGCTACACAGAGAAACCCTGTCTCGAAAAACAAAACAAAACAAAAGAGAATGACATTTTTTTTCCCCAGAGACTTAACCAGGTTATTGGCGAGCTGGCTCTGTAGTAAAGGCTCACTTACCAGGCAAGCCTGCTAATATAAGTTTGCCATCTAGGAGCCCGATGAATGTGGGTGGAGAGAACTGCTCCAACAGAGTTGTCCTTTCTCTCTCTCTGTCTCTGTCTCTCTGCCTCTCTGCCTCTCTCTCTCTCTCTCTCTCTCTTTCTTTCTCTCTCTCTCTCAAACACACACACACACACACAGAGGAAGAAACATAGGGGGATGAATTGTATGACTTAGTGCTAAGGCTCTGTATATAATCTCCAGTATAGGGGAAAAATTCATTGTGAAAGAAATTAACAGTTGATTGCAATATGAGTACTCAGATTTATATGTCGGCAAGTTATAAAGTAATGTCAGGGCATAAAGTCAATCAATACTTAAACATAAAGCAGTTTTCTTTAGGAAGAAATAATGGCAGAGAAAGACAGGCAGCATATGGATCTAGAGACTCCAGGAGGCTTTCAGGGGAATCTAAAAAGTCTACCCGTTTTTCAGAACGTTAGGAGATTAGTGATTTGCCTTTCAATCTCACCAGTGCACAGAAGCAAGAATTTAAAAAAGAGTCCGAGGATATGTCAAACACGCTGTGCTTAGTTGCACAGGTCTGTCATCCCAGCTACTCTGGAGACTGAGGCAGGCTTATTATAAATTCATGGCTTATATAGGCTATGGAATGAATTTAAAGCCAGTCTGGGCAAGCTCAATGATACCCTATCTGAAATAAAAAAATAAAAACAAAAAATAAAACAGGGCTGAGGATATAACTTAGTGGTGGACTGCTTGCCCAGAGTATACGAGGCCCTAGGTTCAATCCCTTTGAACACCTATCTCTAGTACATATGTGCATGCATGTATAACATGCACACTTTGTAAGCTGCTGGATTATTCTAGTTATTTCTCTTTTATGCATATTTAAGTAACGTGTATTATTGTAAATGAGTAAATATTTTTGAAGTTAAAAACAAAGATTGTTTTTATTGAGGCAAGGCCTTGTGCTGTCTAACCTAAAACTTGTGAAAAGTAACTGTGCCTGGCTAAGTGTTAGTTTACTAATACAATAACTGTCTGTTGATAACATGTTCAAAGTCTTTTTGAGATTCTCAATAATTTGAATGCAGAAATGTCTTCTGTTTTGGTACAATTGCTAGCCACCTGTCTGTGGGTATTGAGTTTTTGAGATTTGACTGGGGAAAGTTTTCATTACTGATTACACGTTGGCATGGCAGTATTTTGGATATATTAGGTTAAACAAAAGATACTAATTTCTGGATGGTAGACCTCTTCCCCTTTTAAGGTCATTAATATCCCCTTTGTACTTTTTAAATGTGGCTAAGAGAATTTAAAATTATGGCTTATACTTAATTGTCTAACTTTGGCTTAGAAAGTTATTTTAATTGTCTTATGTTTTATAAAGCTGTATTGGTTGATGGTCAAGGAAGACAGATGTGAAGATGAAAGGTCCCGGTCCCCTTTCTTTACTGCGGTGGTTTGGGTCTCTATCACTACCCTGTCTGGAGGCATTAGAGGCTGTGGTTGGTCGGTGCAGAGCTTGAGTGGTGACCTAGGAAGTGTGAGTTTACGGTGCAGTGTTTAGGAGAAACCACAGACACCTAAGGAAGTAGTTCTCATTTTTCCATTGCTCTCAGACTCCATTGCTAGTAAAGTTTAGTTCTGACGTGAGAACACTGCTAAGAGCTAGATCCATTGCCAGCGTTCTCTGCAAAGCTGGGAGGTATGCCTCTTGTCAGCCTTAATTACCAAGTTTGGTATTTTGTAACAGCTGTTGAGTAAGTCTGCTGCAGCGCACATACAATCCCAGCTGAGTGGAGAGGGACGTGGCCTGGGCATATTCATCCACAGGACATGGCGCACAGGCCACGTTTGTTGGTGGCATGGCCAAAATCGAAATCATTTTCAAGGAGACTTGGCCAGTGAGTTAAACTGCTAGAAAAGGAGACCTGTCCAATTACATATTAATTGTTTCTATTTTTAAACCAAGTTGTTCAGTTTCTACCATGAATTTCATACATTGTTTATTTAGAAAGCAGTGAGGAGGAGTTTATTTGTAGATGCTGCATTTACTTTCTTTCTTTGGTCACAATATACTATTAAATTGGTATTTATATCTTTACACATGTGCACTTTTAAGTTTTGTTTGAATTATTGAGCTGAACTAAACAGCATTGAAGTTTCTAAAATCACAGAAATGGAAAGGTATTACGTTTCTGTTACCAAAGATTGTATTAGAAAATTACCTGTTGACTCCTCACTTCTATAAAATGGGTAACATATTTTTGGAAACTCCCATTATATTTTAATTTATCAGACACTTGGCTTTTAGTTTTTAATTTATGTTTATCATTGAGCTGCAGATGAACATGGTAGCTCCCAAAATAGAAATCACTGCTCTTTAACACGCTGTTAGATTTCAGAGTAACAGGAGATTATTTTATGTCTGCACTGGGTTTGGTGGTACTCTCTGAACCTGCAGCAGTAGGAGGCTGCTATTCAGACTCGGGGTCCGATTGGTAGCACAGCACTGGGCCCGTGATAAACACTCAGTTGACACTGGCTGATTGTACTTAACGAATTGGATTTTCTAGTTAGCAACTTGTAAATTGTATTTAAAGTAATAGTAAAATATTTGTGGTTATAATTTGTTAAATTTGGGACTCTTAAGTTTGAGGTCAGAAGTAGAAGCAAGAAAATTTTAAAAAACTAGTTGGAATTGGATGTGGTAGTAGAACCCTTGTAGTCTCGTGCTTAGGGAGCAGAGGCGGGAGGATTGATAGTTCAAGATCTCTGCTCTGTCTAGAGTTCCTGGCTATGCTGGCTACATGAGATTCTGCCTTAAGAAACAAAAGCAGACCAGACCAGAATGGAGATTCATTTGTACTAATATAAACAGCATTTCAAGCTGCTTAAGAATTTAGGGTGCAGAGCTGGGCGTGGTGGTGCACGCCTTAAATCCCAGCACTCGGGAGGCAGAGACAGGCGGATTTCTGAGTTTGAGGCCAGCCCGTTCTACAAAGTGAGTTCCAGCACAGCCAGGGCTACACAGAGAAACCCTGTCTCAAAAAACAAACAAACAAACAAAAATTTAGGGCGCACAATATGTAACTGTTAGGCAAGTATTTTTGTTGTTGTTTATAACTTATATTTTAAAATCTGTAGCTTTGTTGCCGTATGACTTTTAAATACTTGAAGCTAATTGTAGTACAGTACAGTTTTTAGAATATAGCTTCATAATATTACATAAGGAGTTAGCTTACCCAGGATAGTTTATTAATAGCACCTAAGACAACAGCTAAATTACAACACCAATCCTGCCTTAAAGAGAATGGCTCCCAAGATGATGTTTAAAACCTGAGAATTTGCTTTCTGGGGGTTGTTAGTGTATGTGAGTCTTATAGGGCCCCTGTGAAAACAGTCGCAAGCATAGTGGGGTCTGTTACACTCAATACGAAGTTTTAAAAGTTGATCTAGCAGGGCTGCGTGAGTCCTTTGCCTCTCTGAAGTTGCAGATAAGAGTAAGCAGGGTCACCTAAAGATAGACTTACTTAGAGGTTTGGCTGCCTCTCCGGATCCAGTTAGCTTTGAGCAGATTTCCATAAATGGAAAGAGCAACTGGAGAGACGGAGTACCTTGCTCGGGAGTGTGGACGGTGTGGAGCAGGTGCTAGAACAGGCCTGAAGTTTTCAAACAAATCCTCCCAAACGACTTCCTTTCTAAGGCCGAGGGTTAGCATTTGGTGAATTTGGAGGCTGTAACAGTTTTTCTTTTTAAAATTAAAATTTCCCGAGACAGGCCAGAAGATTCATGTCTGCACTTGTGGATTTGCCATGGTTTTATGAAATTTTATGAACATTCACAACAAGCTCCTTAAGGGGAACATGGTGAGAAAAGTCAGTCAAATTAAAATCTAGTATTTATGTTTCAGAACTTCTAACCATAGAGATTAGTCAATATAATGAAGTCAGAGTGTGAAATAAATGCACAACCAAGATAATGAATTCTTGACATTTCTCCTCTTAAGGTCATGGGATTGTCCTTAGTTTGACCCATAAAAGAAATGAATATTTGCTCCTCCCTTCCTCCCTCCCTCCCTCTCTCTCTCCTTCCCCCCCCTTCCCTCCCTCCCTGTGTGTGTTGTATGAGTGTGTGTGTATGGCTAGCTAGCTTAGAGGTGGAACACTTGCTCAGTAGTGGGAGGTGTTGGGTTTGATCCCCAGCATTTCAAAACTGAACAAAGTTGTGAGTCCAAAGTTGGGTTAAGATGGCTCCCTTAACTAAAGGGGCTTACACTTTTACAGGAGCAAGCAGTCATCACACTGAATTCCCATTTCATGTCAGGAGCTATATGTGATTTTCACAGCTTCTTTGGAGCTACCCTACTCTGTAAGTAGAACCTGAGGCAGAAGAGAGTATTGTATATGCCTTAGTGGCAGAGACCAAGAACCCAAGCTGCTAGATCTGAAAGTGCAAACCTCTGTTTGAGTACTTGACTCTTTCACAGTCATCTTTTCATGCACCCACCCACCTACATATGTACTTACGGGAAACCTAGCGAAGCGAGGCTTACTATAAGGAAACTTCTTAAGTCTTGTGACAGTAAAACTAATAACCCTTGTTTGGAGGTTGTCCAGGAGACTGTATAGAAATTGAAGTTATGCCTTAGTCTAGCGTAGAAAAAAGTTTCTTCCTGATTTCTGTTGGCTATTATGTTGTTCTTAGTTTAGTGACAATGCATAAGATTACATGATTGCCCTATATGTTCTTCACCCAACCTATCTTCCTATTCCCTAAACCCTGTGGATGAGTCCCTACGTTTTTAAATTTTGGTCTAAAATGGATGCAGGCTTCATAATTCAAGGTTCTTCTTTTTTTTTTTAATATTTATTTTATTTATTATATGTAAGTACACTGTAGCTGTCTTCAGACACTCCAGAAGAGGGTGCCAGATCTCGTTATGGATGGTTGTGAGCCACCATGTGGATGCTGGGATTTGAACTTATTACCTTCGGAAGAGCAGTCGGGTGCTCTTACCCGCTGAGCCATCTCACCAGCCCCTTTTTTTTTCTTTTTTTAAAAAGATCTGGGAACTCCTTCCTAACTTCTTGTCAGTTTTGTTGGGGTTTTGGATTTGAGATAGGATCTGCCTATATACCCCAGAATAGCTTCCAATTCCACTCCCTGCCTTAACCTTGCAAGTACTGGGATGAAAAGGGTATGGCTTAGTCCTGGTTCATTGGTTACTTTTAAAATCAGTATTCATTTTACAGAATGTAGACATTAGTTTATTATTATTATTATTATAGTAAGTAGTTAACAAATAGTCAATGGCTTATATAGAATTGTTCACATGGACAATCAGTTCATACATACTCGGTAATATATTTTAAATTGCTAGTGTTTTCATTTTTAATGAAGAACTTTCCTTTTTCACAGTGGAAGCATCAGTTCACAGCAGTAATGCACACTGTACGGATAAGACTATTGAAGCTGCTGAAGCCCTGCTTCATATGGAATCTCCTACCTGCTTGAGGGATTCAAGAAGTCCTGGTATGTGAGCTACCCATTTTTTCCTATTGTTGGGTCACATTGTTTCCTATTAGAATGAAGAAGTTAACTGGGCGGTGGTAGCGCACACCTTTAAATCCCAGCACTGGGGAGTCAGAGGCCAGCCTGGTCTGCAGAGTGAGAGTTCCACAGGACAGCCTATTAAAGAAAATGAGAGCCGGGCGTGGTGGCACACACCTTTAATCCCAGCACTCCGGAGGCAGAGGCAGGTGGATTTCTGAGTTCAAGGCCAGCCTGGTCTACAAAGTGAGTTCCAGGACAGCCAGGGCTATACAGAGAAACCCTGTCTCAAAAAACCAAAAAAACCAAAAAAAAAAAAACCAAAACCAAAAAAAAACAAACCCACACCTGATATCAGTAACTGATATGAAAGGTTCTAAAATCTTAAGTACTATATTTGTTTATGTTCTATGTTTATTTTCTTGATTCTGGGTAAATTGTAGGTAGTTGTAGTCCTGTAGAGTTGGACAAGTTGGGCCCTTTGCTTCCATAGCCCTTTCAGTCCTTTACTCTGATCAACAGGCAGTAACTACGTGGAACTGGCCATGGTAGAGAGGAAATGGAGTTTATTCACTTATTTTATATTCCTTTTAGCTTGTGAGATAAGATTGCTTTTATAATTTATTCATTTTTGGGGGGACAGGCTGATTTTAATAGTGGTGGTGTACTAATTTGATTTTGTCCTAATTTTAATTCAGTGTGCAGAAATTTAGTGTAAGTTGCTAAGAGTAGCCATCTTTAAAAGGTTATTTTATGTGTATAGGTCTTTGCCTGCCTACATGTCTGTGTACCGTGTGCATGCCTGATATCCATGGGTGCCAGAGAAGGATCGGATCCTCTGGGACGGGAGTTACAGATGGTTGTGAGCTGCCATGTGGATGCTGGGAATTGTATCCCAGTCCTGGAAGGGCAGCCAGTGCTCTTAAACACTGAGCTAGCTTCACAGCCCTGCAGCCATCTTTTTAATTGGATTAGGAATCCAATGCATTCTTCAAGGTGTGGTATCCTTATTATTCTGCGTATGTGATAGAAATTGAAGCAACATTATTGTATGTAATAGAATACCAGATGACAATCTGTATGTACTATTTGAATGATGGCCTAAAATTAACAGTTATTTTCCCTTTTTATATTTTAAAATGAAATATAACTATGTACTTTGTATTGAACATCTATTTATAAACTTCAAATTTTGTATCATGTCCTTGTATTCCTCAGTTAATGAATAATGGCAAACATATACAACAAAAGTAATTACTAAAGGACTATTCTTTTCATATTTTCCCTGTGAAAATATGTAAAATGTTGCTACGATTAACTAGAAGTTTAAAGGGGGTTGGAGAGATAGTTGAGGGTTGAGAGCATTGCAGAGGACCTAGGTTTGGTTCTCGGCACCCACCCACATGGGGACTCCAGTTCTAGAGGATCCGATGTCCCCTCTGGCCTTTTTCAGGCACTAGGCACACAAGTACATGCCCGCCAAAATGTGCACACACATGATATTATTTTTCTTTAAGTACGTAAAAGTATGAAAAGGAGGTTGGCGGTCAAGATGGCTGTCCTAATCTCATTTATCTGTATATTGTAAATAGTTAGGATATTCAGTAACTTGATTTCTTCAGGCACAAGGTCTTACCTTTCTTGCTTTGAGTAATTCTTTTGTAAACCCAGTCTCTTCTAATATTGAACTATCCACATAGGAAACTATAATAGGGGTAGGAACTTTTAATTTTTCAACTTTTTTTTATAGTGGAAGTGTTTGTCCCTCCTTGTCTATCAACTCCAGAGTTTATCCATGCTGCGATGAGGCCAGATGTCATCACAGAGACTGTAGTGGAGGTGTCAACAGAAGAGTCTGAACCGATGGATGCCTCGCCTATCCCTACTTCACCAGACAGCCACGAGCCAATGAAAAAGAAAAAAGGTTGAGTATGTGTGTCACTTGTGATGCATCATTCCCATCTTAGGGTTTTGTTGGTTGGTTGGTTTGGTTTTGGTTTTCTGAGTCAGGGTTTCTCTGTGTAGCTCTGGCTGTCCTGGAACTCACTTTGTAGACCAGGCTGGCCTTGAACTCCGAGATCTGCCTGCCTCTGGTGCTTTTTTACTTTTAAATTATTTTTTGGGATAAGGTCTTATCTATATATGGCTCAGGCTGTCCTTGAATTTGTCAGTCTCCTACCTCAGCCTCCCTAGTATTGAGATGAATGCAAACATTTGCCACTGTAATAGCCTATTAAAGCACGCACACACACACACACACACACACACACACACACACACACACACACACACACACACAGCTACCAAGTAACATTCTTGGTCTCATGTTTTCTTCCTTTTGTGGATGATACTTTAAAAACCAAGCAACTCCTCCTAGATCCTCCTTGTCTCTCTGCTAACCCAACTTCATTCTCTTTCCAAAACCTGACAATCAAAACAAACAAAAAACCAGGAGGACCGAAACAAAACAAAACCAAAAAACAAGGTAATAAGGTCACAAAAAACTAAGGAGTCTGTTTTGTATTGGCCAACTACTCCTGGCATAGGCTTGCCCTGTCCTGCACTGCGGATCATGTAAGGTGGGCAGATTTGAAGAAGATGAAGTTGGAGGATGACAAGGACTACAAATCCTTTTCTTAAGCCAAATGCTTTCTTCCTTGTATTTCCTCTCTCTCCCACCTTGGGCCCTTCCTTTCTCCCTTCCTCTTCCCTTTGCTACCACCTCCTTCTCAGACTGCTTTCTGTTTTCTTCTCTTCCTTCTCCCTTTTCCTTACCCTTCCTGTGACTTCCCATAGAGATCTAACTGCCTCTGCCTCCCCAGTGCCAGGACTAAAGTCCTGATGTTCTTCTTTAAAAGACCAAGGGTGAGGACTGGAGAGAGGGCCCAGAAGTTCAGAGTACTGGTTGGTCTTCAGATTCTATTACCAGCACCCACATGACTGTTCATAGTTCTCTGCAAATACAGCTCCAGGGATCCAAAGCACAGCTGCCTTTAAGTCCAATTTCATGGGGTCTGATGCCCTCTTCTGGGCACCAGACTTGCAAAGTGGTACAGAGATATACACACAGACAAAACACCTATACACATTACACAAACATTTAAGATTGCCAGTATAAACTAAGTCGTGGGTAAAGAGAATTCCCGCTCACGAAGCCTCATGTCCGTGGTAAAGCATGCGGGCCAGCACATCTCCATGGCGCCATGTACACATCCTTTCCTAGTCAGATCAAGGGAAAAATTGGAAAGAAAAGAAAGCCTTAGTTAAAACCTTGTTTTGTTACTGTCTCTTGCTGTGGTAAACCCCATGACCAGAGCTCCTTGTAGAAGGAAGGGTTTGCTTGGCTCCCAGCTGCAGAGGGAGAAGATCTGTCATGGTGGGAAGTGTGGCCCCAGCGCTCACCTCAGCGCATTTTCTCCACTACAGCTCATACAGAGGTCACAGAGGTTAAATATGTCTTAAAACACGGCACGCTCTTCTACTCACTTCCCACTAAAAACCTTTGGCTCAAGGAACGAATATAATTAAAACAAAAAGACACTCACTGCTAGGCAAATGACCCGAGCAGACATGGCTCGAGTGTCCATATGGCCCATATGCATGTGAGTCATTTCACCATTGTGAGCTGTCAGGAAATGCAGGTGAAGACACACTTGCTGTTCCCCTTCACTGTGCTCAGTGGCTACCATCAAGAACACAAGGGCATGGTGCTCGCGTCTGTGATCCTAGCAAAAAGGCTGACGGTGACAACAAGCTTCGCAACCTGCATTCAGTGCATGGGGGTGGGGGGTTCACGTGGTGGAGGGACAGAACCGAGTCCTACAAATTGTTCTGAGTCCACATGTATGTGTAACACATACACAAAAGCACAGGGCTTTCAACAAGCTACAGATAGAGCTAGTGGTGCCGTCCAGCCATACCTGTCATATCCCTGAAGGGATCTAAGTCAGCCTGTTCAGTGTGTGTTCAGTTAGGGAAACAGACTAGGTGTCTATCAAAGATGAATGGAAAAATAAAATGTCATCTGTGTCTGTGTGCATATACATATGTGTGCACATGAGATGTGTACATACACACACCAGAATATTTAGCCACGGAAAGCGAATCATGTTTGCAGGAGAATCGGTGGAGCCAAGCGAAATAAACTAGACTTAGAAAAGAGAACAGCATGTTTTCTCTTAGGGAACCAGGATTGAAGAAAACAAAATGTTATAGATAGGGTAAGGTGACATATGGTTGTGGTATCAATTCTCAGGTGGTTGAGGCAGGAAGATAGTTAATTTTAGGCCAGGCTGGACCATGGAAGTAGAAGGGGAGACAATTCAGGGAAAGAAAGAGGGACCTGGCTTGGAAAGAGGCCAACAAAGAGTAGTGTGGAGCAGTGACTAGGATGGAAGCATGCTGTATGTCTGAGAGCATGGGAATAAAACCCATTACTAGTAAAACATTACAAATCCTCATCATTCTGTGGTTGCTGCTGTTTGGGAGGCAGCGTCAGAATGCCATTATCCATGTGGTTTGTGGCTGTACGTGTGAAGCACAGGATCCTTTAGGTTTTTACTGTGTGATGTGTGTGCTGTGGTGCATACGAAGGGCAGAGGAAAACTGCACAGGCAGCTGAGCCGTCTCACCAGCCCCCAAACCGTGTTTGTACTGAGGAGTGGTGGGACACATTTCACACTGCCTCATGGGAGAAATAGGGACAAACGAGAGTGGCCGAGGCATTTATTAGACATAGTCACTTGGAGAGTGTGTTGTTTTATTTTCTTGTTTAAAACTTCACGTTGTATCTGCAAGATGACAAGGGAATTTCAACATTTGCTTAAATATCTAGTGAACTCTGGCTCCCAGTGTGAGCAAGTGTTTAATATGTGTTTCATGTGAGCTCAGAGAGGCCTGAGGTGAGCAGAGCCTCTGCAGCGGCACGTAGGTGAGAGGGCTGCTGACTGAGGAGGAGAGGGAGAGCAAGAGCAAACGCCGTGCTCAGGCTCCTAGGAAGGAAGTCCTTCAAGCAGCAGCGGATGGTGGCGCACGCACGCCTTTATCCCCAGCTCTCGGGAGGCAGAGGCCAGCCTGGTCTGCATTGTGAGCTCCAGGACATCAGTCCAAAATTTAGCCACATGCGTGCTGGCCAGGCGCCCTGCCACTGAGCCTCACCTCTCGCCATGTTCAGGAGGCTGCCCCTTAAACTCACTCCATGGCCCATGCTGATCTCAGTCTTCTTCCTAGCTTTCCGTGGGATGTACCAACACACCTCCATGGTACTGAGGATTTCAGTCTGCACATTAGGATCTAGTTTAGTAAGGAATGTCTTTTTAGAGAGTCTGCTTACTTCTGTTTTCAGTTTATGATTTCTTTATCTTATTTTTTTCAGTTGGCCGTAAACCAAAGACCCAGCAGTCACCAGTTTCCAATGGGTCTCCTGAGTTAGGAATCAAGAAGAAAGCCAGAGAAGGAAAAGGTAATTTGTGGTGGTCATTTTGGAAATAAAATACCCCTTCCTTTTTTTAATTATTATTATTTTTTAATGGTTTTAGAGCTTTATTGTAGAAAGGCAGTGGGGAAGACAGAAGGTAGAAAGAGGAACAGAGGCCAGCCATGGCCACATGGAGAGAAGGGGGAAGGGAGAGAGAGAAGGAGGGCTAGAGATGAGAGTAAGCTTTTTAAAAATTTTTAGGTGACATTTTTGCAGGATTATTTCTAGTACATGTACATATGGGAATACCCTTTCTTAGTATTTCTTAATTAGGGGTGGACCAACATTATGGAGAGCTTTTAGCAAAATAGCTATGCCTCAAAGAGATGGGATAGCCATTGTATTTGGTAATGCCCACAGGGCAGTGCAAACCATTGTTTTGGGACCATGTGTTAGAGGACAGTTGTATGTGACACTCATCCTCACATGTAGCCTCACGTTTGATTCTGTTTGGACAGGCGAGGCTACACTCATCCATCTATCTGTGTGGGAGTGGGAGTCAGTCTCAGAGCCAGCATCCATGAACTGCTAGGATTGCGTTCAGTGTCAGTCTTGGCAACAGGCGCAGTTCTTTAAGCTACTCCGGCCTTCTGCTACATATTTTCTGTTTCTCAAGACAGGGTTTTGTGTAGCCCTGGCTGTCCTGGAACTCACTGTGTATGTGGAACTCACTGCCTCTGCCTCCCAAGTGCTGGGATCAAAGGCGTGTGCCACCTGGCTGATTTTTTAAAAATGTTTTTTAGTGTGTGTTTTTGTTTGTTTTTTCTTTCTTTTCTTTTAAAGATCTGACACTAGAATTGCAAGCAGTTATGAGTGCTAAGAATTAAACCCAAGTCTTCTGCAAAAAGCAGTCAATGTTTTTAACCACTCAACCATCTTTCTAGCCCCTGTGCTTTCTAATTTGTTGTGTTTGATGATTTCCAGTAATATTAGGCATATCTGTCTGATGATCCCATAAACAAATTATCACTAGTTTTCAAACTGATAGGTAAATGTTTTCAAACTGATAATCTTAAACTTTTTATTGATATGTTTAAGTTTGTCCTATTTTTAATGTTTATTGTGTAAATCTACTGAAAACTGTGTCTAATGATTCCACAGTGAATTTTGATATTAGTTATATCTGAAAGGAAAAAAGGACAAATTCCGATTTCATTGTTGTTTTCTTATGAATTTGGAATGGAACTGGTTTCAGACTTTGATTTCCTCTCTGCCCCTGGTCATTTTACATTTCCGCTGTGTTAGGGTTTGTCTCTCTCTGCCCCTGGTCATTTTACATTTCCGCTGTGTTAGGGTTTGTCTCTCTCTGCCCTGGTCATTTTACATTTCCGCTGTGTTAGGGTTTGTCTCTCAGTGCAGATTGAGAGTCTAAAGGATGTAATGCAGCCAGTAGGAGTGCCTTGTCTCAGAGATACCTAGAATATACATCGTCCAGCGCTGTGCCACCGCCATGGCCGAACCTGAAACCTGGGTCCAGGACTCATGACAGCATAGAATCTAGGGCCTTACATCCTAAGAACTGGGCATGGCTCACACTTTTAATCCAGCTCTCAGGAGGCAGGGATCTCTTGAATTTGAGGCCAGCCTGATCTACATAGCAAATTTCAGACCTGGAAAGGCTGCATAGTCAGACCTGTCTCAAAAGGAAGTAGCAAATATATAGTTGTAAATAAGGGTATTTTATTTGCATTTAGTCATGTTAGTGAATTTTAAGTTAATGCCTGTCATTGTTTCTGCTTTGTTTTTAAAGGAAACACAACCTATCTGTGGGAGTTTCTTTTAGATCTGCTTCAAGATAAAAATACTTGTCCCAGGTATATTAAATGGACTCAGAGAGAAAAGGGCATATTCAAACTTGTGGACTCAAAGGCTGTCTCGAAGCTCTGGGGGAAGCATAAGAACAAACCAGATATGAACTATGAAACTATGGGGCGAGCTTTGAGGTGAGAACGCACATGGGCAAGTTCTTAGGCAGAACCCGCCTGCTCTTTAGATCCTCTGCTAGCTGTTAAAGTGCTTTAAAGAAAAGCTAAAAAACAAATCCCGCGATGTAACTTAAAACTTTGAAATAATCTAGAAGAATTTTTAAAATGTGGAAATAGATGGGGATAGAGAAGTTTGGTCTATATGCCTAAAATTTTAACATTGGGAAATCCTTATTTAAGGAGGTGGCTCTGCACTTACAACTGTTCTAGAATAGAAATTGTTTATACCTTGTAGGCCTTGTAAGAAGTTAAACCCAGACTGGGTATAGTGCCTGTGCCTGTAGTCGTTGAAAATTGAAGTTAGGAGGATGAGTTCAAAGTCATCCTCTTTTACATAGTAAGTTTGAAGCCAGCCTGAGCTACGGTGAGATCTATAAGAACACATTTTCCAGAGTTAATTTATTTCTAGTCCCTGCAAATGATGTAAATGACTTTATCTTGAAAATGAAAAAAATTTTGTTGATATTGATCAGAGCGAGAAATCGATTAAATCACCAATGTACACATGATAGTATTTATTTGAGACAGTTCTTGCTATGTAGCCCAGGCTGGCTTGGAGCTTGTGTAAACAAGCTGGCTTTGAACTTGCATCTATTCCAGCTTCCCAATGGTGGTATTTCAGGCATGACCTAGTCAGTATTCACTTGTTCCATGGATTGGAGATTATTCCAGATAAAGTCAGGTTGTTTTTGTAACAAATTAGAATTGCTTCTATTCCCAATAAAGTATTCTGTCTGCGTTAAGCTTTTCTTAAGGGTGAGAACAAGGTGTCCATGGTGGAATGTACTGTGATCTCATCACTTGGGAGGTGGAGGGAGGAGGGTCAATCTACAGTTGGAAGATAGCTTGGTCTATAAGAGAAGGGGCCGTGGGGTGCTGGAGATAAAGCACTTCCCCTAATTGGGAGTCTAGGTTCAGTTGTTGGTGCTACAATTTACAATTGTTTAGGACACATCAAGGTCACAGAGCTATATTAGCTACTTCTTACTGATGTGACAGAGGCACCTTAGGGAAGGGCACATGGTAGGACTAGCCTCCTTCCCAGCCCGACAACAGCAGTGAACGCTTCTACTTAGCCTGCCTCCCTTTTTATTTGGGCTGAGATGCTGAGAAGAGTGCGGCTCACAGATAGGCAGCTGAATCTAGTCAACCCTACGTGCTTCTAGATCTTGTCAAATCAACAGTCAGTATTAACCATCACAGGGGTCTGTGGTGTGACATAACTTCATTATCACCAAATCTGTAATCTTAGGTGTAGGCCAAGTGGAAGGAGCCCGCATATACAGGAATAAGTAAATGTTTCTGTCACATGTACGTGTGGTTTTATTGGGTAAGAGGTGATAGTACATTTGAATAATTTAGTCATTTTTTTCCTTGCAGATATTACTACCAAAGGGGAATTCTTGCAAAGGTTGAAGGACAGAGGCTTGTATATCAGTTCAAGGACATGCCCAAAAACATAGTGGTCATTGATGATGACAAAAGTGAGGCCTGCCCTGAAGACTTGGCAGCAGCTGCTGACGACAAGTCTTTAGAACGAGTGTCACTATCTGCAGAGAGTCTCCTGAAGGCAGCGACTGCCGTCCGAGGCGGGAAACACTCATCTCCTCTGAACTGCCCCAGAGCAGAGAAGGGTGTGGCTAGAGTTGTGAACATCACCGCCCCTGCTCACGACGGCTCCTCCAGGTCTCCTACCACCACAGCACCTGTGTCCGCAGCAGCAGCTCCAAGGTGAGGGGGACAGGAGAGCTGTAGCAGAGGGTTTCTGTTTGAATGCGCTCCTTGGAACAAATGTCGAATCTGTATGGCCAGCACTATGGGGACACTTTTAAAGTGCTGGATCTTTAAGTATACTTTTAGCTATATATATACTGGAACACACCTACAGTCCTAGTATTGTGGAGGTTGAGGAAGGAGAATCATAAGTTCAAGGCCTGCCTGTGCTACAAAGTATGAGTTCTAACCTAAGGTAAGTTAGTAAGATTTTGCCCCAAAAAGCTGGTGACGTAGCTCAGTGGTAAACCCTTGATTAGTGTGCAGGCGACCCTAGGGCCATCACTGCCACTGTAAAAGTTGGGAACGCTGATTCTCTAGGCATTTAGGCTTGTTTTTAACATGAGACTCATTTTCCCATTTAAGTGTTAAATATAACCAGCTTGTTTTTAATTTACCAGGACAGTTCGTGTGGCAATGCAAGTCCCTGTGGTAATGACATCACTGGGCCAAAAGATTTCAACTGTGGCAGTTCAGTCAGTCAATGCAGGCACGCCGTTAATAACCAGCACTAGTCCAGCTACGGCCAGCTCTCCAAAAGTAGTCATCCAGACAGTCCCGACTGTGATGCCAGCCTCCACTGAAAATGGAGACAGAATCACCATGCAGCCTGCCAAGATTATCACCATCCCCGCCACTCAACTCGCACAGTGTCAACTGCAAGCAAAGTCAAACCTGACTGGATCAGGAAGCATTAACATTGTTGGAACCCCTCTGGCTGTGAGGGCCCTCACCCCTGTTTCAATAGCTCACGGTACACCTGTAATGAGACTATCTGTGCCTGCTCAGCAGGCTTCTGGCCAGACTCCTCCTCGAGTTATCAGTGCGGTCATAAAAGGGCCGGAGGGTAAATCAGAAGCCAAAAAGCAGGAACCCGATGTGAAAACTTTGCAGCTGGTAGAAGAGAAGGGGGCAGACGGGAATAAGACAGTAACTCATGTAGTGGTTGTCAGTGCACCGCCTGCCATCGCCCTCCCTGTGACTATGAAAACTGAAGGGCTAGTGACGTGTGAGAAATAAATAAGCAAGCTCCGGGCGGGCACTGCAGACTGTCAGTGTTGTCCTGACAGACATTTGCAAGGAAGTCATCCAGAAAGTCAGGAGGACTTTCACACAACTGTGCATAGAAGAAAGCAATCAGACGTACTGGAAGTAAATGACCTATCCCATGTTTCAGTGGGAAGTGAACTACACATTGAGATGCTGACAGAAAACTGCCTCTTAAGAAAGAACAACTGAACCCTCAATAAGAAAAGACTGAAAGGGACCAAGCAGCTCACTACAATATCACGTTACACTAAGAGTTGGAACACTAACACCTGTAAGAGGTTACATAGTTTTCAGTGGGGCGGGGTTGGGATGGGTGACGTCATTGTTACAAATAGCATTTTTTTATGCATTTTATATGCATACCAGCAATTAGCACTGTGCTTGGGCAGTGCTCACTTAACTGGTGCTATGTGAAGACTCTGCTAATACAGGTATTCTAGAATGTGAACTGAGTGGATCCAAAAGCTTCAGAGAGGATAGGAAGATCTAGTGCGCTTTTGTTTGTTTGTTTTGTTTTATTTTTTGATTTTGAATATATATATATATATATATATATATATATCTCATAGCTTAAGCTGTTTTAAAACAAAGGCCTTAGACTAATTTTCGGTTTCCTTTCTTGGAATAAGCTAATGGCTTGTTTGTGTAAAGCTTTTTTATTAAAAGAAAAAATTTTAAAAATCTTGTACCTAGCACAGTATTGTTATAGAATTTCCATGTAACATTTTCTATGGTAGTTTAAGTCTGTCGGTTTCTTAATTGTGAAGACATTAACAGTTGGCTCTGGCCCTTTACTGTACCATACCTGCGTCGCTCAAGTCACCCTGCTGTCTGCAGACACATCGTATCAGTTCTTCTGTCATTCGACATTCAGGCCCCCATGAACTTGCCAGGTAGCTCCAGGGCCTGCTGGTTGTTTCCTTTCTCACTCTTTTTCCTTTTCTCCCTAATTTTCTTTTTCTTTTTTAGTTGACATTTAAGAGGGAAGTACCAGTGTTCAGATTTGAACTATAATAGTTTGTATATTCAACATTTGAAGTATATTCTATTTTGTTGTACTCTTGTTTCAAAGTGTATTCAAGTAGGTTTTCTGAAATATAGAAGTGAAATTTATCTTGTGGTTTTGGTCTCTGGTGATATTTTTCACAATGCTCAAAAGCCAGCCCAGGCTGTCGTTTCAGTTATGCTACACAAGTCTGGTGTTTCCTCAATGACTACCTGAAGAAATGCTACTCCGCTTGTGTCTTTGTCCCATTATAGAAATATTTGGCAATTATCTGCACATTCCCACTTTCTTTATAACTATAATAAGAAATACAGTGTTGGCCACTGGTAATGGATCTATACACGTGAGATGCTTTCAGCACTAGTGGTAGACGGGCATGTGTGGCATGTGCAGGGCCCTGGGTCTGTCCTAGCACCTCCCAGGTACTGATTCACTTCCATTCTGTCAGACCATTTGTTTCCCATCACACCTTTTATGGGTAGAAAGCCACGGCCTAGCCTGTACAGGTGAAGAAGACTGAAGGACCAGAGAGTCACAAATTTCTTAGTGTCACACAGTTATAGTTAGGTCCTCCTCTACATCTTAGACTACTGAATGTTTAGGGATTCTATTGTGAAGGCTGTTCTTCAGATAGGTGCCCATGATTTTCCTTACCAAACCTTGGTCCAGACTAGATTTTTGTCTATCTTTTTAGAAATTTAGATGAACCATTGAATATTTTTTGGCCTTTGTATCTTTAACATGCTATTTATAGCAGCAAAGATTTTTATAAAAGTACCCTTTATGGCCTTTTTTTAAAAAAAAACTAAACTGATTTTTAAAAATTCTGAAAAAAAAAAAAAGAAAAAAAAATTTCTGTGTATGGGTGTTTTGTCTGCGTGGCTGTGTACACTTGTGTACTGGTGCCGCGGTGGCCGGATCCACCTCAGCTCAGTGGGAGCTGCTCTTGGCATTTTGAACCTGCCCCTCTGGAAGTGCAGCCACTACTCAACTGCTAAAGCGTCTCTCCAGGTCACATTCACAAACTTAGGTAACGATCCTTTAAAAAGCTTAGGTTGATTTGATTCTTACTACTTTTGGAGTCACCCTCAAAATTTACCTCTTAAATACTTCATCTTTCAAAATTGACTATCCTGCAGTTATCTTTTGGTCAAGTCCCTAAAACTCCTTTTTCAAAGGTACATGCTCTGAGTCCTGAGCCACACAGAACATATACAGAATTGGATTAACAGCTAAAGGTGCTAAATTTTAAGCAGATACTTTCTTCTGCATTCAGTTAGTTGATTAGAACTCTCCTAAAAGCAACAGAAAAAGTTCTCAGGTAAACATCTAAAATCTAGATTTGCAAATGTAACTACAGCTTTCGGACTTCAACCCTCTGAATGATAAGTTGATATAATGTGTTTCGGACTTCAACCCTCTGAATGATAAGTCGATATAATGTGTTTCCACCTTGTGTCCAGCATTTTTGGAGAAAAGCCACAAAACCATGGCTTGATGCATTTTCCAGCCTCTCCAGGCCTTTGCACTGTGACGAACAGTCTGTGTTTACTCCTTAGGTGACTTTCCAGCATTCTCACCAGATGGCTGTATACAGCTTCAGAGACCCCAGGCTGGACCCTTTGCTACAGAGGGTCTCACTTCAGCAACCATCCTTGTGTGTCTCGGGAAGAGGAGCCTCCTACCCATCAGCATCTTTTTCCCTGGCCCAATAGTTAACAGTCACTCAGTATTTCCTACCAGGCCTTTATTTCCTCAATGGGGAGCCAGCCTGCAGTGCTCATTGAAGCTCACCAGTGGCCTCGTTTCCAAACACAATTCTAAAAACGTTTTTAAAGTTAGAGCGTGTACATGCATGAAGGACAAGGTTCAGAAGTCAGTTCCTCTCACGTCATGAGACTCGGTCACAAGCACCTTTACTTAGTCTTCTCAAACATTCCATACGACATTTTTACACAGAATTTACTTTTATGTGCCTGCATATGTTGTGTACCACGTGTACGAGGTGCCTATGGAGGCCAGGAGTTGGCGCTCCTGGAGCTGCCATGTAGGTGCTGGGAACCAAACCTGAGACCCTCTGCAAGAGCAGCCCATGCTTCTAACCCATGAGCCATTTCTCCACCCACTTAAATTTCACCCTCACCCCCCCCCCCCCCATCAAATCTTGTGCCTTAGTTTTGCTTCCCAAAGTCAATTTGGTTTCCCATGACATGCCTCTGGCTTATTCTCAGCCTGAATGGCTCTCCTCGGGTCTGGTTTGACTTCCAACCAAGGTTTTCTCTGTAGGGCTTACCAGTGTAGAAGGCATGAGAGGAGTTAGTGCGTGTGCACAAGCAGGCACTACTGAATGTTTATTAAAGGGATTCTGTTGTGAAGGCTGTTCTTCGGATAGGTGCCCATGATTTTCCTTACCAAACCTTGGTCCAGACTAGATTTTTGACTCTTACTGGCTCACTTTATCTAACTGCCACATTACACCTCTTCCTGAGTGCTGTATTAAACTCTCATTCCCTGTAGTACAGTGCTTCTGCCAGGGATCTGTAAGATTGTCTCGGACACATCATGCACATCTAGCCATTCTCCCAAGTCCTGTTGATGGTATCTTGGGCATGCCTGCCTTCATTCCGATAAGGTCTGGCTATATAGCCCAGGTTGTCAGAAAACACATTGTCCTTCTGTCTTAGACTCTGGAATGCTGAGATTTCAGGAAACTAGTGCACCAAAAAGCCAAAATAAATAAAAGTGGATTTCATGACACCATTGTGATTTCTTTAAATTCAATAGCATCCTGCCCACCTGTCTCTTTGCTAGTGTCAAGACATTTTCTCATTGAGACATTATATTCATGGCATCTCTACCACTACCTCATCTTTACTTTTCTTACTGGGTGGGAGTTAAGCATCAAAACAAATAACTATTCCCATAGTAGGCATTGGAAGCCTTACTCAGGTGGGGAAATGTCTACTCTGAGGCTGGGGAGTGGCATGTTGGAGGGGGAGCTAGCAAGTCTGGTCTTGGAGAATCAGGATGGGCAAAGCTGGGTGTGGAAGCTCACACTGTAATCCTAGCACTGGGACACTGAGGCAGGAGCACTGCTACAAATTTGAGGTCATCTTGGGTTACATAGCACTAGGCCAGCCTGGGCTACAAAGTGTATCATTAAAAAAAAAAAACGAGGATAAAGCCAACATGCCAAAGATGATAAGGGGCGAGAAACAAGGACATTACTAATGGCTGCACTACTGACTGCAAATTTCTGTTGAACAACTATCTCTTATTTTGGCTTTTAAAACAGGATATTTTGGCTTTCAAATATCCTAGGCTGGCCTTGAACTTGCTTTGTGGTTGAGAATGGCCATGAACTCCTGACTGCCCTGCCTCTACTCTCCCAGGGCACTACCATGTCCTGCTGGTAGTTGTTTTTATTGGTGGTGGGGGATGGATAAACTTGGAAAGTGCTCCACCAGTGAGCTACCTCCGCTCCACATGGCCTTGAACTACTGTTACTCCAAGTCCTCTGTCCCCCATAACCAAGTCTGGCCTCGTGGTAAAATACTGTTGGCCCCTGGTGAGCGGGTGTCTGCATCGGGCCCACAAACATCTCAAGTGCTCTAGTACGATGGGGAGACTAGCTTGACCTTGACCTGGGGGTGGAATGCAGAGGTAAGCCACTTTGGAGGGAGGGCTCCATCCTTGGGACCAAGACTCCCAAAAGCTTGAATGTGTAGTTACTTCTGTTCACTCTTGAGATGAAAATTCAGTGTACTAATGGATAGTGTGTAACACCATATAGTATTACAAGATCCAAACAAACTCCCAGCTTCCTTTTAGACCAAAGAGACAAGATATTAAAAGCACTCTTTGTAAGTCCATTTATTAAAGTAATATTTAGAACTCATACACTAAGATATTTACCATCTTACCACTGGTAGGTTATTTTGTTTGGAAGAGGCTTCAACAATTGAAAGAGAACTCCAGGTTATCTCCTGTTTTGACTCTTACATTTTTCTAGAAAACTTGAACCCAGTCATCTGGCTGTCTCTGGGGCTTTTTCAAGAAAGGGTCTTGACATATAGCCCAAGCTGGCCTCCAAGACGTGGGCTTTCTTGTCTCAGCTGAATGTTGGGCTCACGTCTGTCGTCTTGATAAGATTTCTCACTAATATTCTTAGCAACTGTTCCAGAACTGTTCCTAAAGCTACTTATAAAAAGCACATTCCAGAAGAAGGGACTGGAGTAGTCTTCACATGTCTACCAACGTCATCACAACAGAAAAGGCACAAGTACCTAGCAATGGCTAAACAGTGGAAACGAAAGAACTGAATGCTACGGAATTTCTTTAAAACACACAGAGAAGTCAAAGGCATAGCAAACGGATTATTTGTGAAGAATGTACACACAAAGTCAGTCACAAATCCCTCAGGGCTAAACAGTTCCTTAGTGTACATTCTGTTGGATCAGCAAATAAAAACATTTTTAATTTTTAAGGAATTAAGACTGTACCTGCATGGTTCTAAAATGTCCACAATGCTATATAATCGACTTTTACATTAAGATATAAAAAAATAAATATTACCATGCATTTTTTTCCACTGACATTTAAAAATCCCACAAATAAATAACTTGAAATGATGTCTAGAAAACTCCCTACAATCTTACTTTAATTCTGAAGGGCTTACAGACTAGGTTTTTATAATACTCTCAACTAAAAAACAAGAAAGCTTATGTATGCTACTAATGCCCCTAAATGGTAGAGGATGGTACACAGAAAAACAACAAGCTCAAACTGGAGTGCAGACACCTTTTCAATGCAGGTTTTAGCTGGAAAGGTTTGTGAACAATGTTTTTCAAGGGCATGCTGGAAATGATGGAGAGTAGTGGCAGAGACTGGGTGTCCTTTTCCAGGCAACTTCCTATCCTAGTTCAGTTTCCCAAAACATCCCTGGTTAAGACTCTTGTGATTAAAAGAGCTCATGGGGCTCCTCGTTAAAGCTGAAGTCACACACCAGTGACAGGTGGTCCGAGGGGTAGTGGAAGGATGGGAGCCGGTTGGGCCCAATCTGTTCTTCAGTGAGTAGATCCAGGGCGGACGTGACACTCAAAGCGTGTCTGGAGTACCAGATGTAGTCCAGCGTGTGGCGACACTCCCCCGAGGTCCGGATCTTCCAGGTTGTGTAGGGAGGCTCCGACTGTCCATCGGGACTCAGCAGCTTGTAGGCGCTGTTGAGGTTGAGGCTGGAGGAAGCAAAGTGTTTGTAGACCTCTTCAGTGGGCTCTGCGTTGAAGTCCCCGCAGACTATCAGGGGGATCTTTGCTCCTTGGGTGATGTTTTGCAGGTTCTGGAGGAGGTCACAGCCCTGAGCTGACCGGAACCGTTCCCAGCCAGTGCGGGCTTTTAAGTGGGTGACAGCGATGCAGAACTGTCGCCCAGATTCTTTGCATTCCAGGGTCTGTGCGATGGCCACCTGATTGGTTTTTAGGGTCATGGCTGTCAGCCTAATATTGGTGCTACTGATAAGCTTGAATCGGTTTTGGAGAAAAAATAAGGCACAGCCATCTGGACCGTTGTTGTGTTCCACATCTAGACATGGTGACCAGGGCTTGGGGAAAAACGTGCCTTGGTAGCCCAGTCTACTGAGGAGTGGCTGGAAGGTGTCGAAGTAGTGGTCCACTTCCTGGAGGCATAATATGTCTGGCTGGTAAGCCAGGATCTCCTCCAGGATCAGGCACTTCCTCTCTTCCCATTTGAGCGCTTCCACGGGGCACTGCACAAAGTTGTCTTTGCCTTCTCCGAGAGCTGAAAAGGAAAGCCGAAACATCTGTCAGCTCCATGACCTCAAAGACAATGGGAAAGCTTGGCGTGGTGGTGTACACCCTTAATTTCAGTACTGCGGAGGCTGAGATGGGTGGATCTCCCTGACTTCAGCTAAGGCTACACACTGAGCCCCTGACTACAAAGGAAAAGAGAAAAGAGGAAAGAAAAGAAAGAAAAAGAAAATCTAGTGGGTAGAGGCTTGGAAGTCTGACATCTGCCTCGGATGCTGGAGCAGGTCTGTCTAAGCTGTGCTAACACACCCAGACAAAATAACCTCACACTATCTGCTGAAGCAAGCAGCAGGGTTTTTATATACAAAACAATATTTCATATAGCTGTATTCTAGGATATAAGACTTTTGCTTTTAGGTTTAGAGAAACTGTTCTTCACAGTCCTGGGGATATAAAAACTTGTCAATTTAAATAAACACTAGTTGTAACACTGACTATAAGAAAGCCAGGTGAATGGCTATAAATACAGTACTCAGAATGAATGGGACAAATGAGTAGCTTTTCTCCTTACGAATGAACAGAATCATTCTCCAGAGAATAGAATCAAAGGGCAGCTGCTCAGGGTGGATGTGGGTGGATCTAGGCCAACATACATGGTATTTACATATGAAATTGCCAAAGAATAAAGAAAAATTGTTTTTAAAAGAAAGAGTGGTGAGTCTGGTGGTGGCAGCAGCATACACCTTTAATTCTAGCACTCGGAGGCAGTCTAGGGGACACCTGTTGAGTCCAGTCTGGTCCACAGAGCTAGTTCCAGGACAGCTAGAACTACACAGAGAAATCCTGTCTCAGAATAAAAAGCAAAAACAAAATCAAAAACCAAAAAACCCAAAGGAAAAAACCCCCTGTCTATGTCTAACTATGGGGCACGGGAGTAAGCACTGAGTGCAGGTGCCTTCAGAGGCCAGAGGCGGAGCATCCCCTGAAGCCTTTTGCTGTGGGAGGTGGTGGTCAAAACTCCGGTTGGTCCTCTGGAGAGCGTTCCTGCACTTAACCACTGAGCCATCCATCCCTTCACCTGCAAAGACACCTTTTGAATTACTTACAATTCAACTACTAGATAAAAGGTACTACGAAATAAAAATGATTGATAAACCTAGTTTATAAACCGGCAGGTATAATAAAAAGGGCCCTTTAATGCCATAATTTTTTTTTTAATTCTCCCCTCCCAAGGCAAGGTTTCTCTGTATAGCCCTGGCTGTTCTAGGACTCTGAGATTTCTCCTCCTCTGCCTCCTGGATGCTGGGACTAAAGGTAGATGCCAACTGCACCCAGCTGCGACAAATAAAATGTTAGGAAGTGCTAGGAACTGGTCAAGCAGCATCTCTCTCTGGTTTTGTCTTGAGAAAAGGCCTCACACCACAGCTCAAATTGGCCTCAGACTCTTGGCAGTCATCTCGGCACATGGTCACCACTGCTGTCCCACACACCGTTCCTGCCACCCATTCAGTCTGTGGCCTGTACATGCTGTCAGACTCAGGCTGCTGGCAACACAATGCCTAAGGTTGTCCTACCGAGGTGCCCAACAGAAAGCAACCACAACTCATCCTGCCACGCAGGAGGGACTGGGAATGCAGAGCAGCAGGAAGGAAGCCGCTGCAGCCTTCACGGCGCAGGCAGGTACAGCAGCACCAGGCCTACCTTGGGCGAGGATGTTCCACTGCATGACTCGAATGGGAGAGTGGCTGCTGGAGCAGTCTGTCCTCAGGTCCACAAAATCCCTCTGGTACCTGGGTGGCCGAGTGTGCAGAACAGCCCTGCATTCCTCGAGAAGTTCCTTAGGATCGATGGGCTCCAGATGTTCGGGGTCAGCTGACACCAAGTACTCGGGGTGCTGAGCAGCTGCGCTGCTGTTGACGGTCTTGGCGAGAGCACTGTAGAGTCGACTGGTGCCGTTTCCCATGGGACTCACTGCAGGAGAGAAACAGTTCCACAGCCAGCTGTCAGTCAGGGCTCCACTGCCTGCGGGCATCACACCATCTCTAGGGGTGAGTAATGGGAGCTTCTGGCCTCCAGCGTCTAACACGGGCAGGTGATTTAAGTATTGGCTGCTACCTAATCTCTTGCAAAACTAAGCTTATTCATGTAACCTCAACAACCTCTTGTGTTTACACACCCACCCAGTCTTATACACACATCCTTTAACCAAATATACACTCTTCTCTCAAGTTTTTATCTTTAAGAATTGGTTTTTGTGCCAGCCAGTGGTGACGCACGCTGCACGCCTTTAATCACACAGAGGAAAAGAAACAGGCAGATCTCTATGCATTCTAGGCCAGCCTGGGCTACAGAGGTCTACAAAGTGAGCTCCAGGACAGCCAAGGCTACACAGAGAAACCCTGTCTCAAAAAACAAAACAAAACAAAACAAAACAAAACAAAAGTACAGGGTGAGGCTGGAGAGATGGCTCAGTGGGTAAGAGCACTGGCTGCTCTTCCAGAGGTCCAGAGTTCAATTTCCAGTTGTGAGTGTACCAGTGTGTGCAGGTAACTGAGGGGCCAGAGGGTCTGGACTCCCCTGGAGCTACAGTTCCCTGTGGTTTGTAAGATGTCCAACACAGCCGCTGTGAACTGAACTGGGGCTTCTGTAAGTATGCACTCTTATTCACTAAGCCATCTCTCCGGGCCCCAACTTACTGTCTCTTGAGAGACAAAGACCACATTATCATTATTTAAAAAAAAAAAAAAAATCAGGCTGGCTGATAAGCAGTTGGTTTAAATTAGTGACTGCTCCTCCCCATCTAGATATTCAAGCCTGAAGAAAGAATTCTTTATACAAAAGCTACACCGCTCATCAAGGTCAGACCCAACACAGAGGAGGGCAGAGTGGAGGGAGCTCTCTCTATCTTAAAGGCAGAGGCTGGCAGGATGGCCCAGTGGGAGTCTGATCCTCGGAATCCACATGACAGAAGAGGACGGACTCCCGGGAGCTGTGTTCTGGCTTCCATGCATGCACACATACTCAGAAAACACATAGAATAAATGCTAAAAACAACTCCTAACTGTCCCTTAGTCATCTCAGTTAGTTTCTCGATATTTCTCCTGAAAGCCAGCAGGCTGAGTTACCTGAGACCTAGCCTCAAAGTGCCAAAAATAACCAGGGAAGCCTTTAAACAGGCTAGCATGGTTGAACACTCAAAACTTGAACCCCAGTGCTCGAGGTAGAGGCAGGCAGATCTCTGTTAGTTCCAGGTCAGCCTGGTCTACATGGCAAGTTCCAGGCAGCCAGAGCTATGTAGTGAGACCTTATCTCAAAATAAACAAAAAATAAATTTAAAGAGGGACTTAGAGATACAACACTCATTGTGAATACACACCACTTACTGAGTTCATCACAGTAATCTCCATCAACCCCTGCCTCACTCATACAAGCACAGCCCACATTTGCACATGAACACCTCACTGTTTCAATGCCCACTGTGTGTCAGACGCTACCCTGTCTCGAAAAACCAAAAACAACAACAACAACAACAACAACAACAACAACAACAAACTGCAATGGAGAAAAACAGGAGAGGTGAGGTAGGAATCTGGATAGCAGAGAAATTGCTTGCTTATCTGTGATGGTCCAGGATGTCTTCAGAGATACAGGGGGCGAAGGGCAGAGGGAGAGCAAGTGCAAAAGAGAACTCAGAGTTGATCATCCAATTTAATCCCAGCACCCAGGAGGCAGTGGCAGACAAATTTCTGAGTTTGCTAATCTGGTGTACACAATTATTTCCAGACCAGCCAGGGTAACACAGTGAGATGCTGTCTCAAAAACAAAAGAGAAGCCCTACTATATTGTAGGGCAATACAGAAAGACAGAAGAGAAGCATCAGAGGACAGAGGAAGGACGGCGCTCACTCACACGCTCGCGTGCGTGCATACACACACACATACACACACACACACACACACACACGCACACACACGCACACGCACATGAGTATGTGATCCCAGGTATTTGGGAGGTTGAGGCAGCAGGATCCAGAGTTCTAGGTTTGTCTGGAGACAAAGTAAGTTTAAGGCCAGCTTGGCTAACTCCGTGCAGAGCCGGCCTGGGCATGTGAGAGGGACGGGCCCTTGGGAGGAGAGTGTGACTATTGAATCAGGTAGCTCAGAGACAGATCTTCCTGGAATGGGCAAGGCCTGGTACTCCACAAGCAGTGGACTGAGATGGACGGGGTGAGGCGTGGCTTGGGAAAGCCAAAAATCCACAAAGGCAAGCCCAGGGGAGAAAGACGGGAAACGACTTGTAAAGACACTTCATGAGGAACCCACACTGCTGACATCTGAAGCCAGACGAAGGAAGAGAGATCTGGAATTAGTAACACAGCAAATGTTAGTGACAACAGAAATGTCTTAGTTTGGGTGTCAGTATGAGGGGAGGAGGGAATAAAAGAAGTTATTTTGAGAAAATTTTGCCTAAAAAAGGAGAAAACTGTACAACTAGTCTGCGAATTTTGTTTCTGAGATGTTTTTGAGATGCTGTGTTTGTGAGCGTGGTTGGGTGGGTCAGCGCTAAGGAGCACTCTCGGGGTTCTGGTACAACAGAACCGAGGAAGCTTACAGAACACGCGTCCCTCCCCAAGACACTAAAATTGGTGACAAACCATGAAAAAGTTATTTCAATGTTCAACAAAGACAAAGAACATACAGTATTATTCATGAAAACTACAGAAGTTCAGGTCAGGACAGCAGTGGACATTCTTGCACAGAGAAACAAGACTACGTCCCCACACATAACTCAGTCCTGATGGCTTCATTGTGAATTTTATTATTTACATGTGTAGCTTACTATTTTGAAAGACACAGCAGGGTTTAGTGGGGCTTACAGCTGTTAATTTAATAGGCTTACTATATTTAGTAACTAGCGACCACGATCCCCTTCAGCATGCAAACAGTTAAGTCTGTGTAGAATGTCCATAAAATAAAACATTATTAGTAGAAAGGAGCACCAGTAACTCCTAAGAGGACTATCTTAGATGCATTCTCTAAGTGACAGAAAGAAGCCAGGGTCCACAGTTGACTGTGAGGTTGCCTGGAGGAACCACAGGACAGGGAACTGAGTTTGCAGGGGTGGTGACTGCTAGGGCACGACAGGGAACTCCTAGCGCAGTCTGTGCAGTCGGAGGATGGTGGGTATAGGAGGATGGTGGGTATAGGAGGATGGTGGGTATACAGGCTGAGGTTTGAACACGTGGTCCCCAGTTGGTGGAATCAGGAAGGAAGGGGATTGGGAAGTTCGGCTTATTGGAAGGGGTGTGCCATTGGGACAGGGCTTCTGGGTTTAAAAAACAAACACCTCCCCCTCTACCCCCCCCCCCCCCCCCCCCCCCCCCCCCCCCCCCCCCCGCCTTCCCAGCATGCTCCATCTGCCTCTTGTTTGAAGTTTGGGCAGTAAGTTCTCAGATGTTTTCCCACCATGCCTCGCTCCACCATCAGGAGCTCTAGCCCCTTGAAACTGTAAACCCAGTTAAACACTTTCTTTTAGAAGCTGCTTTGGTCACGGTTTTTCATATCAAAATCCGCAGAGGCAGCCATAAAGAATGAATTCGATTCATGTAAATTTAAGTATTAACTGGCAGTTGGAGACTTCAAGAGTACTTGACCAAGGAAAATGACCAGCTCTCAGAGCAGCCTAGGAAAAAGGGGGTTATCATCTCTGGAAAACAATGTTCAACAACAAAGTATAGGGATTAAAAAAGAGGAGCTGTGGTCATGCGCATTGTATTCTAATTGGTAAAGTCCTTTCTCAGAGGGAAGGACTTAATAATCCAAAAGCCACTGGCTTATAAAGAAACCAAACAACACAACAAAAAGGTAGGTAGGTGCAAGTGTCCCTGGCTAGCCAGGAAGAGACGCACATGGATGCTGTAAGATGAGTGTGTAGCAGCGGTGGGAATTCATGCTTACCTTCCTGTGATGTACAAACATGGATGTTGCACACAGGCTTGTGTGCACAGACAGACAGACATTCCTGAGAGCTAAGGCACACGTGTTTAATGCTAGTCTCAAAATCCAACCAACCTGGGGTGTGTGAGGTATGTGGTGTTAGGAGATTCGGTTATCAGTCAGGATGACTCCTTGCTCTTGGAAAGGACCTGGCTTTAGTTCTCCACCATAACTGCAGTACCACTACCTCAGCCCACCCAAGAAGAAAGAGCCTGCAGGCACAGAACTGTAATCCTAATTACTCTAGAAGCTGAAGCAGGGGGATCGTGAGTGGTATATCTAAGTAGCCAATACAGTAAGTTCAAGACCAGCCAAGGCAATTTAGTGAGGCCCTATCTCAGTAAAATTAATCAAGGCAGGGACTGCAACTCAGTGGTGGGGTGCTTGTCTAGCACGCCATGGCCAAAGCCCTAGGTTCAATCCCCCAGTACAGCAAACAACTCAACTGAGAGGGAAAGCCTCACACGGTAGCCCGTACCTGCCTGCACTAGGCTCCCACGGGCTGCGGTTACAGGTATGAGCCATCTTGTTCACCTAAAAATTAAACTTCAAAGAAAAGTGCAGGAGAAAATCTTGTGTCTGTGAGTTAGGCAAAGAGTTCTTAAACACAATACTAAACAAGCATGAGCCGTATGTAACAAAGCAATTGGAGCCTTAAGAACCTATGGACAGTGCAAATTTAAAATGGTATTGCTCCTTTGAAAAGTTTATTATTTTAAAAAGTGAAAATCAGCTCACGGTCAGCTATTAGATGGAACACAGGGTTCCCAAGGAAGAAGGAGCTAGAGAAAGTACCCAAGGAGCTGAAGGGGTCTTCAACCCTATAGGTGGATGAATAACCATGAACTAACTAGTACCCCCTGGGCTCGTGTCTCTAGCTGCATATATAGAAGAGGATGGCCTAGTTGGCCATCAGTGGGAAGAGAGGCCCCTTGGTTATGCAGACTTTATATGCCCCAATACAGGGGAACGCCGGGGCCAGGGGGTGGGAGCGGATGGGTAGGGGAGCAGGGCCGGGAGGGGGGAGGGTATAGGGAACCTTCTGGATAACACTTGAAATGTAAATGAAGAAAATATCTAATAAAAGTTGAAAAAAAAAGTGAAAATCAGGTTAGCATAGTAATTTTACCTTCAATTCAAGAGAACCGAAGTCTCCAAGATTAAAAAGAATATCTCAGAATTATCATTTGAATACAGGTTAAGTATGTCATAGGCTGCTATGAAATACAGACTATTGTATTTACAGAACACAGGGCCTTGTCATGCTAAGCCTGTGCCCTACTACTGAGCTATCCCCCAAGGTGCGAGAAGGGCTGACAGGCAGACATTCTTTTATTTCATCTGAAAAGCACACCCTGTCATTGTCTCCTTTGGACTATAAATACTTTTAGCAGCCATGTGCTATGTAGTTCTGGAATGATATAGGATATTCAAAAGTGAACAACAGGGGAGCTTAGGTGGCTTACCATGAAAGGAAAATGCCGGTTTTCATTTTAGCCATCAACAGCCTAGTGAAGGCCATCCTAACTGGAAGGCGCCTGCTGCAGAGAGAGCAGCCCAACAGCACCATGCTTGCAATGCTAACACCGAAGCACAGGACGCCTTGGAGCAGCATATCCCTAGCCCTAAACACGGCTGACATCACAGACTCATGATTCGCCAGCCTGGCTCACTGCTTAATCATGGGGAGCTTCAAAAATACACCCGGGTGCTAAGCCTAGCACTCCTGATAGAACCTGGGGGTATGGACTAGTTTTGGGGAGCACTTAGAACTTCACAATACCGTACTCTACAAGCAAGGCTGAGATTTACCAACATGCAAATCCTAAAAAAATCTTGCCCTTTCTCCTACCTTCTCAACTAGCTAGCAACCAGCTTTACAAATATGTATTTCTAACAGCTGCCATTGTATTATCTAGTTTACCTACCATCTAACTACATTTTATATGCTATATCTCATATTTTTATAAGTTCAGGATTATTATAAAGATAAAACAAATGACTCAGATCTAAACATTGCCTAAATTTTCTGTTTGCGTTTTGTCCTAGTTAGGGTTTCTATTGCTGTGACTAAAAAGCAAGTTGTGGAAGAAAACTTACATTTCCAGATCAGTCTTATTGGTAGGAGGTCATGATAGGAACTTAAGCATGGTTTGAACCTGGAGGCAGGAGCCGGTGCAGAGGCCACGGAAGGTCACGTCCAGCTTACTGGCCTGCTTCTTATAGAACCCAGGAGTGGCACCACCCACTATGGGCTGGGCCCTCTCCCATTGATCACTAGTTGAGAAAATGCCTTCCAGGGGAGTCTCATGGAGGCATTTCCTTAACTGAAGCTCCTTCCTCTTGGATGGCTTCAGCTTGTGTCCAGGTGACACACAAACCAGCCAATATTCATTTCAGCGGGTGGGAAGCGGCAGGGAGGCAGGTGGATGGCATTCACCTGTCTTGTCTTGATGCATCCTCTAATTACTGCTCCTCAAAAGATCTGGCACTCCAGCAGTGGGCATAAGCTCAACAGCAACCCGTTTTGTATTCCCGGATACGATGAGTTCAAAGACAACTTGGGCTGTCTCAAAGAAATTCAGAGAATTTGGGATTTGTTGACAGGATTTCTTTGTGTAGCCGTGGGTGTCCTGGAACTAGCTCTACAGACACCAGGCTGGCTCAAACTCAGAGATCCCCCTGCCTCTCTCTGCCTCCAGAGTGCTGAGATGAGAGGCAGTGACCACCTTATCCTCCTAAAAAAATTTAATGAAGTTTGTATCATTGGGCACGTTTGTAAAGAGCGCTTCAAGTTCAAGGCCGACCTGCTTCAGTTTCAGGCCAGCTGGGGTTACACAGCTAGACCCAGTCTCCATCGCCCCACACTACATTAAATAAAAGACCGTATCTAGCTTTACCTAGACCTTCTCTTCAGAGCTGGAGACTGAACCCAGGGTCTTATATTTGCTCGGTAAGTGTTGGACTGGGCTGTCACAGCTCCTGGCTGGGACTGGGACTTTAAATAAGGCAGCTTTATATTTCTAAATAGACCAGTGGAGGCAATCTCATCGCTGAGAGCCAAACTGATGTTACCTACTTCCCCAAACAGTCCAAGCAGCAATCAGAAGAAACAGCTCCTCACCATGCACGCTCTTCAAGTTATCCAGCAACTACTCATCGCCAACTATCTGGTCAGTGGACGTTTCCCAGTTTGAGTTTATACAACACAATCCAGCTACAAATAATAAGCAAACTCCAGGAATGTCTTAGGCACACACCTAGGGAGATTTGGAAGCCGAAACCTTAGACCTAGGGAGCCCTGGAACAATGAAGTGCACACTACCACTGTGTGACAAGGAACAGCAGCCCAATGCTGCCATCTGCTGGCCATGTACTCAACCACCTCAAAAGGTTAAGATTAGCTCCTTCTCTCAGTGGTTTACTGGAGTGGGGTCCTGAATTAATGTGGCCACCTTCAGGGCAAGTAAGTGAAAGTTCACACAAAATGGCACAAGACAACCGGATGTTCACAAGACTGCATACTTAGTATACTCTGAAGGAATATTCAAGCACCCACATCTAGGTCTAGCTTCTAGCTTGTTTTTTTTAAACTTTAGTTGTCCTTGGATATTTGAGCCATTTCTCCTTTGACATCCCAAGTGCTGGGATTAGCAGTGTGAACCACAATAGCCTGGGCATGGGACAGCTAGCTTGAGGGCAGGGACAGTACACCCTGTATAGTGCTTTAGAAAATGCTAACAGGGCTGGAGACATGGTGGTAGAGCACTTACCCATAATGGCAAAATAAATAAATTTTTATCAGCAAAGTACATTGTCTTTGGCAGGCTGCCCTCAATTTAACTTTACCCATGAGGACATAGTTTCACAAGTTTAAATGCTATGTAGTCCAGTGGTGAAGTGCTTGTATTGTATGAGCAGGATCCAGAGTTCAATCTCTAATGCTATGCTTACATCAGTTATAGCTCTGTGAGACTGGAACCTAGCATGTCTGAATGATTCCTGGCTCTCTAACATTTAAAGAGCAGGCTGTTACAATGTCAGACTATGTGTTCCAGCAATCCCCAAGTCACCGGTCCATATGTGGATACTGATGTTAGGAGACTGCAGCGGGGCCCTGAAGAAAGCTACCTGCACCCTGGACTGCTGATCGGCAGCATCTCCGGCAGTGCTGACTATTGCAGGGAGACGCCAGGCACACACAGCGGCCCAGACTTTGTGCCAGGAATCATCAGAGGTCAAGTTTCACCTCCTCCATCTGCTGATGTCACTGCACACACACTGGTACGGCACAGACTGTACAAAGCAGTGTCATGACCCAAGTGGCATTTCCAGAGATAGCCAGTGAAGGTCATGACTCTCCATCTAATGTGTCTAAAAATACAAGCACCTGGACACAGTGCCATAGTCCATGGAGAGCAGGCAGAAAGTCAGAGGCAAGGCGAGACAGCCAGGGCATGTTCCAGAAAAGGTTGAGCCACATTTTCAGTCATGACATCCCTATTAGAAAATATCTCTAAAGAAGTCCTTTTACACACAACATACACGCTCTCAAAAACAAACAAATTAAGACTTACTTTAACATGTTTGGTGTGCAATTGCTTATCACTGGCCAACTGTTTCCCTAAGCTGGGTTTTAGAATAAAGCTCTGAAGAGGTACATGGAAAAGCCCGGCACAAGCAGTCTGGTGCCATCACACCCCCGAATTAATAAGACCCGAGATGCTTTAAAAAATGACCTGTTCTTACAGCTGTGAAAAGGCCCAAAGGAATATTCTGCTGACAACACAGAGTTCTCTAGAACAGGGTCCACAGCTATGGTCCAAATCTACTGGTCCCCTGGCAGTGTGCTGGTGCTAAGCTATGAAACACCATTAGTTTCTTCTATATTGATAAGTAGTTGAGATAAATACTCCAGGACACATGAAAAACAACAAAACTCAAATTTCAATGTCCATAAGAAGTATATATATTATATACCACCTGTGGATACTCATATCCTGCAGCTGCAGCGGTTAGACATGGGCCAAGAAGCCTAAACATCTGCTAGGAGGCTCTTCAGAGACAGTCTGCCAACTCATGTTTAAACCTTTATTAAAATGAAACTGTCCCTGGGAATGGTGGTTTGTATCTTTAATCTCAGCACCAGGAAGGCAGATGCAGGTGGATCTCTGTGAATCCAAGGCTGGGCTCGTCTGGTTGGTTTTTTTTTTTTTTTTTTTTTTTTTTTTTTTTTTTTTTGGTTTTTTTCAGACAGGGTTTCTCTGTATAGCCCTGGCTGTCCTGGAACTCACTCTGTAGACCAGGCTGGCCTTGAACTCAGAAATCCGCCTGCCTCTGCCTCCCGAGTGCTGGGATTAAAGGCGTGCGCCACCACGCCCGGCTTGTCTATCTGTTAAGTTCCAGGCCAGACAGGAATGCTTAGTTAAGACCGAGCTGGTCTTAGAGACCTTAGGATAGACCTATCAGTCTATCCGTCTCCTCACCTGCTTTCACCCACTGCTCATGGACAGTCTGCACAGATATGATGAAATCAGCCAAGTTTTCTGCCACTTAAAACACAAGGAAAGACAATTTTCATACAAGAATTTCCAGAGCCTTCTGGGAGTGGCAGGACATGGCTGTAGTCACTTGGGAGGGGAAGCCAGGATGACGAGGGGTTCAAGGTCAATCTTTACTACATAGTGAGTCTGAAGACAGCCTAGGCCAGCCACACAGTAAATTCCACTGGGCTATCTGATGAGACCTGTCACAGACAATAAAACACAACTAAAGTACAATTGTAAATTATTTTTAAAAATGGAAACTGGAGCTGGGCGTGGTGGCGCACGCCTTTAATCCCAGCACTTGGGAGGCAGAGGCAGGCAGATTTCTGAGTTCAAGGCCAGCCTGGTATACAGAGTGAGTTCCAGGACAGCCAGGGCTATACAGAGAAACCCTGTCTCGAAAAACAAAAACAAAACAAAGAAACAAACAAACAAACAAAAAAAGGAAACTGGTTATTTATCTGGCATATCATAAGTCACTCGGTCTGTTGGTTCTAGATCAAGATAGCAAAATGGAGCATACTAAGATATTTTGAGAATAAAGCACCTACATTCCAAAAAACTTAGGGCCGGAGAGATGTCTCTGGTTAAGAGCGGTTACTGCTCTTACAGAGGACCTGGGTTTGGCTCCTAGCACACAAGGCCTTGACTCACAGCATCTGTAACTCCAGTGCCCCAAGGTCAGACACTTGACTTCCTAGGGTGCCAGGTACATGTGTATTACACATACATACATACATACATACATACATACATACATACATACAAACAGGCAAAACATTCCTATACATAAATAAAACTAAAAAAAAAATTTTTTTTTTAATTTAAAGAATTAATCAGAAAGCCAGAAGTTATGCCATCAATAGGGCAAATTTTTGGCACTCATGTTGGGTTTCTTACAACCTCCAGCTCCCTGTGATCCAATAGCAACCTACACATATGCAAACAAACTATGTACAAAAGATATTTTAAACAGCTGCACTAGTTTCAGCCTGCCCTTCTCACTGCTCGCAGGATGGAATCAGATAAAGCTCTATAAAGAAAGTGGGTACACAACTTAGGCCTGGAGAGGCCTGTCCCCAGAGTGAGGCAGGCCAGATCAGGGGCAGTCTATGAACAGACTCTCTGGGGATGTTTACAAAGATTTCCCGCTTTGATTCACTTTGGTCACTGTTGTTTTTGAGGCAGGACCTCATTGTGCAGTCCAGGCAGGCTTCAAACTTGAAATCCTCTGGCATCAGCCTCTTGAGGGAGGGTGGGCTGGCATTACCAGCTTGTGCTATCTTGCTATTTTTCCAGGGTATTTCTGAGCAGGGAAAGAGAGCACAGAAGGCAGGCAGCCTTCCTTACCTTTGGCAAAGAGAGTGGTCTCCACCGGCTTCCTCATTCTACAGACATGCCTAACTACCACTTTCCAAATCCCCTTCCAAATTAGGGCCATGCAAATTGGGAATGTAGCTCAGGGGTAGTGTCCACTTAGCATGCACAAGAGGCACAGGGTTCAAAGCCCACCACTGGACTTAGGTGTAGGAAGGGCAGATAAGAAGGGAGACACAGAAGACTGAGAGGTCAGTACTCTATCTAGGAGCAAGGGACTTCCTAGACATGTGATCACAGTACTTCTTGCTGGTACCAGGGACTGAAGGAAGAGTTCTACCACCAAGTTACATTCCCTGGCTTTATTATATTATTTACTTTTTTAGGTAGGGTCTTCTGCCTCCCAGGCTGGCCTCAGATGGGCTATGTAGAGAAAATAAACAGTACTCCTCCTCTCACAGGCTTCCCATTCTCAAGATGCAGTGAAAGCACTTTAAAGCTGCCCTTTTTGCACAAACCTTATCATCTAGTACCAATCTCTAATTTTTGAAGGTTTAAGAAATGCATCAATAAAAAAAAAATTAGGGCAGGTTTCTAAAGCCCTAAGTGAAGTGAGTCTCCTTACATCATCCACTTGGGCATGCCAGAATACCAAATGTTCAGGCTCAACTTATTGGTATCGAAGGTCAGAAAACCATAGTGGGCCCCTGACGGTTTTTGATAGCGCAAAGAGAAAAAGTTTAGCGACATCTGTATCCTTTATCTTTCTTCCCCCTGAACACCCTTGCTACATCTGACACGTCGAGCTCATCCTAAGAGTGTGCCAAGCCTTACTTGTGGCCGTGTAGTTTTCTTCTTTCTACAGGAAGGCTGTTTTCCCCTACTATACAGAACATAACAAATTTAAGGGTTAGAGATGCAGCTCAGTGTCTTAGGACTTGTCTAGCATGTGCAAGGGGAGGCTCCCAGGTCAATTCTTAGTACAGCACAAACCAAAGATAACCAGGACATCTGAGCTAACCAGATGGTTCCAGCAAGGTGCATCACTCCTAAGTTCTAAGTATTTCCTGAGGTATGATAACCACTGAAGCCATGCCACTTCTGATAGGTCAAGAGTAACTCCTAACACGTGGCTGTCAATCTCCCTTCCTCCTTATCCCAAGATACCAGGACACTGCCTAATTCTCCTTCAAGTAAAGCCCATTCTTTCAGATCCTCTCCATGGCTCCTCCAAGGTTCTAAGAAGCAGCTGGCTCAGCAGTTAAGAGAACTCCATGTTCTTCCCCAGGGCTTACACCCACCCAGTAACTCCAGTTCCAGGGAGACTGCTACTTTCTTCCTCAGATACTGGGCATGCACAGGGTGAACAGATATATATACCGAGTAAAATACCCATAAACATAAAATTAGGTGGTTAAAAAAACAAAAAGAAGCACCTTTTGGAAAGGCAGGCTCAAGCTTATAGAATATTCCCCAAACCCCAAAGGAATACAAGGGGCGCTTGGTTGCCACACTACTTATCAGGTTTCTCTTGAGGAAATCAAATCTGTAAATCTGCATTCGACACTGAGAAGTTCGTTTTTGATGACACTGCTCTCTGTGCCCCAATACTACCCTGTCTCTCCCACTCCTTCAAAGTTTTCCACCAACCAATCTGGCCAAACCAATCTGGCTTGCTCTTCTCAACTCCTGCTGTAATTAGCATATGGAACATTGTAACACTTGGTTGAATGTACTGTTCAAAGTTTGTGGATATAGCCCTATCAGTTGATGTGTTAATCTCTTCTACATGCCATCTGGCATTAAGACAAAGCAAGCAAGGTCAAAGGATTTGTAAATGTCCATTCATCGATTTCCATTCTGGAGCCCAGGTTCCTAACCTAACCACCACTCTCACTGCCCCTCTGCACTTTAACAGGAGAATGATAGCTCTTCGTTCTCCATAAGGATAAGCATCAATGCTGGAGAAACTTGATAATTACAAGCTTTCCCGTTTCTTCTTTCTCATAAACAGCTTACTCACATAGTTAAGGGGCCTACTAAATAAAGATGCCTTTTCTACTGAGCTGGTATTTGCCTTTAAAATTGTTCCGAGAAATAAAAAGCACCGTGTTCCAGTGGTGGAGAGCCGTGATCCAGCCAACTCTTCATTAACTGAGGAGGAGGAGGATCTGGAGAAGAGCAGCTCCCAGCCCACAGACGACTCTCTGCATCCCTACCGCACTGTAACTGTGGCAACTGTTGCCTTACCGTGGGCTGCTGTCTTAGCTTTAGAGAGGAATGCAAAACGCTGAGATGGGCCCCCAAGGTTCCCTTGTAAGCCCACATAGTAAGTCTGTAATAACTCTGAAGGTGCTCATTCTGTAAGTACCTAACTGCAAGATGCAAGTTAGACTATGAATGTGTTGACACTCACAACCTCACAAAAGAGGTGGAACAAGTTCGGGACTTTTTAGAGACAATCCGCTTGCTTGGCCACCTTGCATTTTGTAGCAAAGGCAGAAGAATCAGTGTGAGTTTGAGGTTATCTATAGCCACACAGGAATGTTTAAGACCAGTCTGGGCAACATGAGACCCTTTTTTCTCAAAAAAGAAAGAAACAACAACAACAACAACAACAACAGCCGCCACCACCACCTGCATAACATGAGCAAGGATCTAGGTTTAACCCTAAGAAAGAAAAGGGAAGGTGGGGGCTGGAGACAGCTCACTAGTCAGGAGCACAGCTGCTCTTCTGGATCCTTCCATCATCTGGCACACTCCTAACAAGCATCCCCAGGATCTGACGCCCTCTTCTGGCCTCCTCGGGTACAACCAGACCCGTGGCATAAGAAGCACAGAAACATTTTTTGAAAATGAATCTTTATTTAGAAAGTGAGAAGGAAGAAATAAAAGGGACTCGAGGACTGGTTATTTCTTTTTCATAATGTGGAGCCTGGGTATTCGATTTTGATTTACCAAACGCAATAATCTGAGTTCTTGAACAGAAATCAAATGTTTCTAAGTTACTTTGGAGAATGCCGCCCCTTCTGCAAAATGCTTCTCCTCATTTAATCCCTTAGAGACCCTTCTTACCTTTCCTTTCTGCTTTGTTTCCTTGAACCTTCAACCCTAACCATTCATATTCACTCATTCATATTCTCTCTCTCTCTCTCTCTCTCATATTCTCTCTCTCTCTCCCCCTCCCTCCTGGAACTCTGTAGATCAGGCTGGCCTCCAACTCAGAGACCCACCTGCCTCTGCCTCCTGAGTGCTGGGTTAAAGTTGTGCACCTGCACCTTAGCTGTATTTTCTCTTTTCAAGTCTAGCCCTGAATGCTGCCACCGTCTGAACCCCAGAAGTATCAAGAGTTATCACTACTGGTCGCCTCCACCTTGTCACAGCAAAAATGTCACTGTGAAACTAAAAGGTGTTTCATTTAATGAAACAGACCTTTGTGAAAAACCCCCTGCCCCTAAAGATCACAGGACTGGAACCATAACCTGCATCCCAGGCTGGCCTTGAATTCAAGATCTGCTCCTGGCCAGGCCACACTTTTAATCCCAGCACTTGGGTGCAGGGTTCCAGGACAGCAAGAGTTACACTGAGACTCTCAAAACAAAGCAAAAAAAAAGTTGCAGCCTGAATCACCACATCTGCTTAAATCTCACCTCTTAAAAAAAAATCTAAAAATCACTCCCGTTTGTTGTATATGTGTGTGTAGGCACATGTGGATGCCTGGAAACACCTTGAAGGACTTACTTCTCTCCTTCCATCATGTGGGCTGAACTTAGGACTTCAGCATCTTCACCATTTGCATCATCTCCTTAGCCCCAAATTTCATCTCTTAGTGGGAAATAAGCTCTTTGAATAACATCAATTTAACATATTACAGACTCTTCTACAGTGAGTGACATGGTGTAAGAATGAACAACGAATCAATGACTCTATCTTCCCCCCAAAGCTACAAGAAACAGGAAACCTGCCTACACCCTGTGCTGTCTAAGATAGTCTAAGTACCATAAAAAAGCCTGCAATTTCTTTCTTTGCTGCTATTGCATGTTAAAGCCCACAGTCTACCACTTCCCTGCCCTACCTCCTTCCATTTATGGGTTTTTACCCATAAATCCAAGGGGTTTCAAATAACTTTTAAAGAAATGCACTAGACATCCGTCAGAAGCCTCACACTACCAACTCTTTGGACTCCATTACCACAGCTGTCCTTGATCTGAACTACATAAGCTACCTGTGCATCCAGATGTGCCTAATGACAAGTCAGGTCTCTGAAAGGGTTGGAAGGGGCTGGCACCAGCCAACCTTTCCACCACCAAACCTAACAATGTTCCTCCTCAAGACAAGCAACAGGAAAATGGTGTTACTGGGATGCTATCCATCCCAACAGTTATTCCACAACCCACCAAGGTTCTATAGACCCAGAGGTGGGGGCACAAGCCTGGGCTTTCAAAAGTCCTTCCTTCCTACCTTTTTGAGACAGGTGTCTCTGAAGAGCCCTGGCTGTCCTGGAACTCACTCTGTAGACCAGGTTGGCCTCAAACTCAGAGATCTGCCTGTCTCTGCTTTCAGAGTGCTGGGATAAAATGCCACCAGGGTCTGGCAAAAAAGTTTACCCTAAACAGATTCTCTAGTATTGGGGTTGGGGGAATTCCAAATGTTGATCCTCCAGCCTTAGCTTCCTTCCTATGTGCTGGGCTTACAGGTGCATGCCATTTTAATTGGTTAACTAAAACCAACCATCCAAACAAAAAAACCCTGTCTAAATATCTGCCAATAATGTGACTGTGGATGGTTTAAGGTTTTGGCTTCAATCAAACTCTGATGATAACTGTTTGTTTGTTTTTTCGAGACAGGGTTTCTCTGTGTAGCACTGGCTGTCCTGGAACTCACTCTGTAGACCAGGCTGGCCTCGAACTCAGAAATCTGCCTGCCTCTGCCTCCCAAGTGCCGGAATTAAAGGAGTGTGCCACCACGGTCTGGCCCAGTGATAACTTGTTAAAGAAAGCCTCACCAAACTTGGGCGCCACGTGCCAAGCCTTTAATCCCAGTATCCACTAGGCTGAGGCAGGTGGAGCTCTATAAATTCGAATCCAGCTTGGTCTAGCCTTGGCCATGTCTTGAAAAAAAGGCAACAAAAGGCAGCCACAAGGAACCTATACGTTCTAATGTGCACTCTGTCCTTAAATTAATCCAATACTCTCTCAAAAGGTACTCTAGTAAAATAAGGATGGTTACTGCATCCAAATGTTAGACGGCAATAACCTAATTTGAGGTAACAACCAAATTACACTTTCTAGAAAAGTACTATGGAATAATTGCTGGTTTTGAAGGAGAGCCTACATGAAGTAATTGCTAGATTTGAGAGAGAAACTACTCATTTAAAAGCCATACTTGATTTGTATGTAGTTTGTGACCGTCGAAATCTGCTTTTAGGCAGAAAGGAGACACTTAAAAAAAAAAAAAACACAAGATGTTGTATAAAACGGACTCTCGATGAAAAGCTGACTTATCAGCTCCACGCAGGGATTTAAGACGAAGTGAAAGACCCCCCCCCCAACCCCAACATAAATAAATGAGCGTAGAGTTAACCTGTGCTATTACTACCAGGGCTTTGAGAAGATTCGGAGCCTGTAGGCCCTGCAAATCCAAGATCATGCCATTTTTAGATATTTTTTCCCCTTTCATAAGGATGTCCACAAGCAGTCTGCAACCAAAGCGTTACCGCCCTGCATCCCGGGGGGTGGTGGTGTTTAAAACGAAACAACGTTAGCGACTGGGGTCACCGGGGCCACCGGGGCTTCAGGGAGATCCGACACGAACGCGGAAAGCGAGGCCCCCCGAGCGGCGTTCCCTCCCTCCCTCCCTCCCGACGCGACGCCGGGGCGAGCGCAGGGGACCAGCCCGCGGCGCCCATTCATTCCGCGCTCCCGCTCACCTGTTCGGGGACGCGACCTCGCGGCGCCCGAGGCCGCCGCCGCCTGCAGTTGCGGGGACGCAGGCCGGGATCCGAGCACCGGCGGGGCGAGCGTTCGGCGCGGGCCGGGCACGAGTGTGCGGCGCAGGCCGGGGGCGTCCCTGAGCAGCAGGGCCGAGCAGAGCCTCCGCGGGCTCTGATACATGCCGGGCGCCGCCGCGCTGACGAGCCGGGCCGAGCTGGGCGGGCGACGGTGGGGTGTGGGGGGTGCGGGACCGCTGCGCTGCGGGGTGCTCCTTCCTCCTCGTCCCTCGGCGCCGACCGGGCGAGCTGTGCCGGGAGGCAGACGCGGCGATGGCAGCGGCGGCTCACTGAGCCGAGCGGGCTAGCGCCGGGGAGCAACCGGCGAGCGGCGGCGGCGGGGCGGGCGCTACCACGCGGCGGCTGCAGAGGGGGGATCCTCACGCACTACCCGGGCGTAGTCAGACGGAGACGGCTCCGGCCGAGAATGGACCGTCTAGATCAGCGACAGCGACAGTAGATCTTCCACGGGGCGGAGGCTGGGGGATGGCTGACGCCGCAGGAATTTGTTAGAGAGGCGTTCCGGGAGCCTCTGTCCCCTCCCGCCGGCTGCAATGGAAGCGCCCACAGGCTGGGAATCCCGGGTTGGTGCCAGAGCTGAGTGTGTGCGAGCGCGTGTCTGGGAGAACGCCCTCCCCGAGCTGTAGGCTCCACGCTCCGCGGGGCTAATGGAGATTGGCCACCGGGCAGCGCTGGCTACTTGTGTGGCGGCTGTGACAAGCATCCGCTCCCCAGGCACGAGAGGCGGAACCTGCAGGGCGTAGAGCTTCAGTCCTGAATTGGCCTTGGAGATGGGACCTGATTGGAGGGCTGGAAGTCACACCTGAGAGGCAGCGCTGTAGTTATGGAAAATGAAGGCTAAGGGAATTGGGGGGACGGGACGGGGGACAAACAAACAAAACCCCAAAACAACTGCTTGGGATGGTCCAGACGTAATTTGGACCGTTACCGATTCGGTAACATCACCCATCCAACAAACCACTGAAAAGACCCAAAATTGAAAGTGGAAAGCAGGTACGGCGGTGAGGGCGACCGCCTTTAATCTCAGCTTTGGGGGTGGATCTTTAACATGTTCTGGAGAGATCCGGTCGTCCGGATCTACAAAGTGAAGCTCTGTCTCAAAATAAAAACAAGCAGAAAAACACCAAACAAAAATCACAAAACAACAACAAGAATACAAACGAACAAAATTGAAAAAAAGATGTATTGCCGGGCGTGGTGGCGCACGCCTTTAATCCCAGCACTCGGGAGGCAGAGGCAGGCGGATTTCTGAGTTCGAGGCCAGCCTGGTCTACAAAGTGAGTTCCAGGACAGCCAGGGCTATACAGAGAAACCCTGTCTCGAAAAACCAAAAAAAAAAAAAAAAAAAAAAAAGGAAGATTTATTTAATATGCCCACATGGGGAACAGGGACAAAGAGTTAACCTGTCTCTGGGATTCCCAAAATGAGATTAAAGTTTAAATAGAAGACCAGGGGTATGCACATCTAAGCAGTCTGGGTCAAAGCGTGGTCGTGCCCACCAGGAACCCATCCTTGGATGCCATCTCATTCAGAGGTAAGGCTATCTGACTAGATAGAACTGTGTGAACTCCGCTTCCTGAAAGACAAATTCCTCCTCAAGCGGAGGCCTTTTCCTTTTCCCAGCAGGAGTTTCCTGAGGGAAATTCCCATCTCTTGGGGGTCCATTGTTTCAGTAGGCTGAGAGTCAGATGCACACACCCACAATCTCTTGAGAAAATCCTTCTTTTTGTCAGCTCTGTTGCATGGATGCTAGGTTTTAATTGGATGTCATGTGTTCCAGGAAAAGGCCGGGGATGCTGTTCACTTACACAGCACTTGAGAGGCCCAAGACTCACACTCTCACCTGAGGGGGTCTGGAGAGGGAATAGAGAGGGGGAGGTGGTGGGAGGGAATCAGGAGAGAGAACAGGAGGGAGTGTTAACTTTGAAAGAATGAGTTGAAGAAATACCTCAGGTAGGTTGGGTAAGGAGTGACTAACCGGGAATGGAAAAGAAACTTTGAATGAGTATCATCACCAAGGATTCAAAATGCTTTCCAGACCTGGCTTAAAACATCTAACACCCACAGGATACGGATGAATCAGCTGACAAGCCGATGACAGCATCGGGGGCCAGGAACTCCTTAGCTGGTCATTATTAGCGTCTGAGGCTCAGTTTTCTTATCTGTACAGCAATCACCCATGAGTCATTAGGCAAGGCAAGGGGTCATAAGAAGGTAGCAAGTGCTTTGCAGATAGAACAAAATACAACAGTTGGTTTACAGTTTAGGTAATAGATATATAGATGCTGACTCCCTCCCCCCCCCCACCTCCACCACATACCACATTCTCTCTCTCCCCCCTTCCCTTTCTTACTCCTGCAAGCAGAGTTTGTTAGTAGCCAAGAAAGCGCAGCAGAGGGGGCAGAGAGGGTCAACCTGAACTTGTAATGAATGAGACAGCCTTAAGGAAATTAGATACTCCGTGAGCGAATTAATTAACAGAAGTTTAAAAGTAGCTTGAGTAGAAGTTTCCTGTGTGGGTAGATAAAGCTGCTCCCCTCCCAAGCCAGAGGTTATTAGAACACCCAGTGCCAGCTATGGGCTACTGTACATATAGTAGCCTCTGAAGCCATTAAAACACTATAGGCAATTGTCACTGCTATTGGCTGCCTACCAGAAATAAATGATAAGACCTTGAAGCGTCAACATATGTGTTAGTCACAGAACATGGAGGAATCCAGCTGGAACCGGACTGGAAGGTTCCTCTCAGCACACACAAGGTATTATACAGGCTGCTGAGCATGGGTGAGGGGGAGCGAGTGAGGGGGGGCGAGTGGGGGACTTTATCATCAACAGCCTTTGCTTTGGACCCTATGTACAACGATACCAACTGAGCAGACAACAACCTCTTGGTACAACGTGTCAGGACTGTTACAGGGGTAACCAACCATTTTCTGATTGGCTTCGAGGCCTGCCCTATAGGAAGGAATTCATTTCTGTTATTGTGAACCTGTTCCAAAGCCTGAGGGAGACTCCAGTAGGTCAGCTACTTCCGTTGTTTTGATTAGTGGACATGATGTGCCTTTCAAATTACCTTCTAAATAGCAATGTTCCTGCCCGTTACTGCTGTCATCAGCTTTGCTGAGAGAAGGTTCTTTTTGCGATAGTCAGCGGTGACTGCAGAGACTCATAACTAATCAAAGTACAGAGGTTAAGTGACTCTTGAGTGCCCAGTCATAAACAGGACAGCTGTCGCATGTCTTCCAACATCCAGGGGACATTAGCAGATGGATAGAGAGCAAAGAGTAGCCAGGCATGGTGGCACACGCCTTTCATCCTGGCACTTTGGAGGCACAGGCAGACAAATCTGCGAGTTTGAGGCCACCTGGCTTACAGAGCAAGTTCCAGGACAGCCAGGGCTACACAGAGAAACCCTGTCTCAAAAAAAAAAAAAAAAAAAAAAAAGGGGGGTGGGGAGGGCATGTGGAACTCTCCTTGAATGACACAGTCATTCGACTTTGGGAACTGACATATTATTTGCAGAAGATAGGGCCAGTCAACACTCTTGTGGAAAGAGCAGGGACTTTGGAGGTCATAGCCCTCCTTCAGGACAGATAGGTAGTTAGGTGTTGATGGGGGTAGGGAGTGACGTTTTCTTCAGAATCCTGGCAAGGCACTCACCTGTGCTCCAGCAACAAAGCAACTGTTGCTACTGTAAACAACCCCACTGAGGCTCAGTGGAACCCACAGAGGCACACAAACACAGCAGGAGAAGGAGCAGTTATTAGGAGGCGAGAGACAACAGAGGAAGAGTGGATATGATGGGACGCATCATGTACATATATGAAAATATTACCATGTCATGAAGAAGCCATTGTGTCAGCAACTCTGAGAGTGAAGAGACTGAGCCGAGTAGCAGCTGTGTACTGATGTGTCCCATGTTTGTGACTGTTCATAGTCACACACTGGGAAGGATGCTCTGAAGTTGAGTACTGTTGAAGCATGAACAAGACCCCGAGTGTCACACACACACAAATATGCACAGTGAGAGCAGAAGTTCCTGGAGAGAACCTCAGTTCACAGGAAATGTCTGCAAGCCTGATCAGCTGGCCAGAGCTTCCATGGTGTGGAGAGGGAGGAACGATGCAAATCCAGAGCCAATCACCTCCAGTCATTTTCAGCCTCTTTAGTACCAGCTCTGTGACCTAATCTCATGTGACCATTAAGTTCTCTGGAATGTACAGACACATTCCTAGCACCCCACAGCCCAAAGGCTAAGAATGCCATTCAGATAACATCTGAGCCAAAGCCTCCGATTTCCCTGCCTTTCTCTGATCCACCTATCTGATATTCTCACCACTGTATTTGAAAAGTGGCTTGATTTCCAATTCCGTTTGTTTGTTTGTTTGTTTGTTTTTTACTGTAAAAGTTCACTGGACTGACTGTTCCCACATTAGAACATGGAGAGTGTGGGAAAGCTAAATCTTTGTTCCTGTGTCACGGTCACTTACATTTGGCTCCAGAATAAAGCTATCTCTTATCTCCTTTGAGATGAGAGTTGTCCTTTTAGGTTGACAAAATTCACAATGTAATCAAGGTTTACTTAGATCTATCATGGTGGAGCATGGCTTTAATTCCAACACTCGAAGAGGCAGAGGTAAGCAGAGGTCTGTGACTTCAAGGCAGCCTGGTCTACTTGGCAAGTTCAGGCCCTCCAAGGCTACATAGTAAGACCCTGTCTCAATAAACAAAAGTATATAACTATAAAACAAATATTTAGCCGGGTGTGGTGGCGCATGCCTTTAATCCCAGCACTCGGGAGGCAGAGGCAGGCGGATTTCTGAGTTCGAGGCCAGCCTGGTCTACAGAGTGAGTTCCAGGACAGCCAAGGCTACACAGAGAAACCCTGTCTCGAAAAACCAAAAAACAAACAAACAAACAAACAAACAAATATTTAGCACGCACAAGGCACTAGGTTCGATACCCTAGCACTCCCTCCCACAAACAAAGGGTTTCAAAGAGGATAATATCCTGACTGTAGTATTAAAGACCAACTTCTTTAAGCAATCAGAAAGCTAGAAATTAGCCGGGCGTGGTGGCGCATGCCTTTAATCCCAGCACTCAGGAGGCAGAGGCAGGCGGATTTCTGAGTTTGAGGCCAGCCTGGTCTACAGAGTGAGTTCCAGGACAGCCAGGGCTACACAGAGAAACCCTGTCTCAAAAAACTACCCCCCCCCAAAGAAAGCTAGAAATTAAAAGGTATGTACTTCAAAAATATATTCAAGGACTGGGGAAGTAGATGAGTGGCAGACTCCTTGCTTCTCTCATGTGTTGCAAGGCTAAGTTTGACCCATAGCAACACACACACACATTCACATACAATTCAGCAATTATTTGCTTAGTCATAATATGCAAATATTACATAATCCCCTGTTAGTGTATTCCATAAATGAATTAAACAAAATCTGTTTAGTAGAAGAGACATTGCATAAATACGATATTTTTGTTGTGTTTTATGGCAAATAGTTTTATTTATCCGGTAAGTGCAGAATCAAGATATGGAGAAAATACCATGGAAGCAGAAGAGGAAGTACCTAATTGACTGGAAAAGCTTTATGTACTGGTATGACACATTTGAGGTGGAAAGGGACCAGGGAGGATATTTACAGAAAGAGAACAAACAGAAAGAGGAGAGGAGGCCTTGTGTTTCAGGACTGCAAGTACCAAACATTAATAAGGCTTGAGGATAGAGTGTCCATAGGGAAAGCTGGCAAGAAGTGTGGGGGTTTGCAGCTCTAGCTGGGTAGAAGCATAAGCTTAGCTTGGACAAAGCCTTGGGTTCTTCAGCAGGGCACGGAGGGTCTAACAAGGGGTGTTGACCGAAGCATGAAGATTTAGAGGGCAGTTCAGAGAGGTTGTACTTTCAGAGCTCAGAGTTGCTTTGTGGATGGGATGGCCTGTAACTCTGTGTAGACCAGGCTAGCCTCTGGGTGATAGAGGGTTTTTTTGGTTTTTCGAGACAGGGTTTCTCTGTATAGCCCTGGCTGTCCTGGAACTCACTTTGTATACCAGGCTGGCCTCGAACTTAGAAGTCCACCTGTCTCTGCCTCCCAAGTGCTGGGATTAAAGGTGTGTGCCACCACCGCCCGGCTGGTGATAGAGTTTTGACTGCCTCTGCTTCCAGAGTGCTGGGATTAAAGGCCTGTGCCCCCAAGCCTGGCTCAGAGTTGCTTTTTGGAAACATCATCTAGCAAGACAAACTGAAAACTAATAGGAGGCAGTTCAAGCTATTAGGGGGCTATTAGGAGGCTATTAGGGGGCTGGGTGCTTAGCTCAGCAGCAAGTGTGACTCTGAGCTCCACCACAGTGTGGGCGCGGGAAGGAATAGTTGCTATGCCTTTAATGCCAGCTGTGAGTTTGACGCTCCCATGGCCTACACTGCGTTCCTGAACAGCTGGAGCTACATAGTTAAGACCCTGTGTGTCGGGGCAGGTGGTACCAAAACATCCAGGACAACTTCACTCAGTTGGCTATTTGGGAAGCAAGTTAGGAGGTGAAATGACGACTGTTTGTTTGTTTGTTCTGTTCTGTTTGATTCCTCTTTTTATTTCTTTTGTCCCTTCTTGCAGTTCTTTGTCTAATCTTTTTTGTTGGTTGAGACTGGTCTTGCTCTGTAGCTTTTGGCTGGCCTGGAACTCATGATGTAGACCAAGTTGACCTTGAAGGCAGAAAGACCTGCCTGTCTCTACCTCCCAAATGCTTCAGTGAAAGGTGGGTGCTGCTATTAATGATGTGTGTTTTTCGCTGAGATTTTCTGTAAAGCCCCTCTTTGTAACTTTGATTTTTTTCAAATCTTATTTTTAATGATAGTCCTTAAATGCTTTAACCTCTCTTGTAGCCCACCACCCACCAGAGGTCGAGGAGAAGAAAGAATGTGGGGCAAGTGGATCTGTTTAGAAAGGTTCTTTGGAGCAACTCCCATGTGTGTTGTCTGGAAATCAGCAGTTCAGTTCACAGGTTAACAGGCAGCAGCAGCTTGGTCCACTTGCAAACACCTCATGGATACACCAGCGGTCCAGTTCAGTAGAGTCAGGTTAGCAACTGCAGTGACAAGACCTAGAAGAGACAAGCCGGGTGTGGTGGCGCACGCCTTTAATCCCAGCACTGGGGAGGCAGAGGCAGGTGGATTTCTGAGTTCGAGGCCAGCCTGGTCTACAAAGTGAGTTCCAGGACAGCCAGAGCTACACAGAGAAACCCTGTCTCGAAAAACAAAACAAAACAAACAAACAAACAAACAAACAAAACCCCAAAACAAAACAACAACAAAAAACACCTAGCAGAGACAGCCAGGCCTCAGCCTCAGCTCAAGTTCACAGGTGGGACCAGGACCAATAGGAACATCAGAAGTTCTCGGTCCTCAAAGGTCAGTGAAGAAGCAAGACCCACAAACGTCGCACAGCCAGCTGTACCAGCAAGCCAAGCTCTGTTTCTGTCACTCCCTGGAGTCCTATTTATACCCTCCAAACATCGAGTGTCCTCCACGTGCCTTGCGTCGGCGTGGTTCTTGCCTCGGCATGAGCCTTGCCTGGGCATGGACCTTTCCTCGCCGTGGGCATCCAATCAGCCCTCGGAGTCTCAACAAATGCAGCTCAACTTCTCAATGTAATTCGGACCAATACATTCGAGTTGTTAGCAAAGAATCCTTTATCGCGTGTCCTTCCACACGTCTGCTTTAGCAGAATATCCTCTCACCTGTGTCTGCTTCCGTGAAATGTTCCTTCACGACTCTGCCTTAACCTCTCACCTGTGTCCACTTCACGAAAACACTCCTTCACGTGTTTGCCCCAGCAAAAACACCAGCCGACACAACTGACTCTCCAAAGAACCCTAAGTTTCCACTTCACCTCTTCTGCCGTGCATATGAATAAAAAGAACGAAAGAAGGAGCAGTGGGTGGAGATGGTGTTCAGAGCTAGACTGACTTACCGAAGGTTCCAAGGCCAAGGCCATGGCTCCAATCAACACCAAAAGAAAAAAAAACTCTTCTTATGGAAAAAGTTCATTCTGTAGGCATGGGTCAGTGACCGTGGCCAGGGCACGTGGATTCAGGAGGCCCCAAATACCATGTTCCAAAGTGGTAACGAGTTCATGAAGCTTTTATAATAGCTCACTTATGTGAGCACACACCCTTTTTAAAAAAGGTTTTATTTTTTAATGTGCATCGATGTTTTATCTGCACATGTGTCCGTGTGAGGATGTTGTATCCTGGAGTTACAGACAGTTTGGTGCTGCCATGTGTGTGCTGGGGATTGAACCTGGGTTCAATCCTCTGGAAGAGCAGTCAGTGTGCCCCTAACTGCTGAGCTAGCTCTCTAACCCAACCCCACCCTCCATTTTTAAAAAAGCCCAAACTGCATCTTCCCTCAAAACATTGCTATTTATTTCTTGTAATTCTAGAGGCTAGAAATCCCAGTTTTCCAGACTAGGAGTTAAGATGAGGAGAGTTGAGTTCCTGGTGAGGGCTCTTTTCCAAACATGAGGGATATTGGGGGGTCAAGCAGGTAAGAGGGGACAGCTTCCTTCTGTTTGTTTCAGTGATGCGGGGGTGGGGTGGGGTGGGGTGGGAAGACTTTCCTAGAATCCTGTTTGAGCAGGCTAAGCACACATCCTACCTCTGTACGGTACTCTGGGTACTGGTTTCCCTTCTGTAGGGCTTCTAGTAGATTAGGGCTTCATCCTTAGGACTTTATTTAACCCGAAAGCCCTACCCCAAACACAGTCACATTGTGGGGTTAGACCCTCGACTTGTCAGTTTGAGGAGAGCATGATTTTGTCGTGAGTTTTATTTCCGTTGTATGAGGCAGGATCTTCTCTGATCCCAACCGACCTTGGCCTTTAAGCCTGTGGCAGTTTTCCTGATTTTACTTCTGCTGAGTTCCAGGCTCCGGATGAGGAGGGTGCTGAGAAAGGGGAGCACGGAGAGGAGCTGGGTGCTGATTCAGCAGCAGTGGATGCAAGCTGTCGGTTCCAGTGCTCTCTCCTTGCCCGAGGAGTCTCATCCTTCTTCCTCATCCTTCTCCCTTCTTCTCATTCTTTAGCCTTCTCCTGATCAGAGAGCCTGAACCCAGTCTTTTATGCACTAAAGTTTCATCATCGAGGCTCTGAGCATTGTTAATAATATTATTAGAAATTCTGATATTTACAGAAAAATTTTATGAATTCTGAATCATTAGTTCCAACCCCCTGCTTCCCTAAACCAGAAACTAAACACCAAGCAAAAGCATATTCCCTTAGTTTTTACACAGCCTGTTCTTCACGGTTAGCTGACCTCAGACAGCTCTTGCGGTTTCCTGGTACAGTGGACAGCGGTCTTTAGTGGCTGTTTTCATGTAAGAGCAGAAAGGTGACAGACTACTACTAGGGTTAAAACAAATTTCTTACAAAGTTTTAAAATGTTCGCAAGCAAACCAGGGAGCTCTCTCTAATATCTCTCTCGGCCTTGTCACCTCCAATTCTTCAAGTGGCTAGTAGAACAAAGTACTAACTTTTTAAATGCTCGTACATTATCTTTTAGGTCTCTAATCTTCGTTTCCTATCCTGGCAATCCACGGCCTCGTGCACTCTCCTTCTAATACTATTTCTAGATCCCAATCAAGACTTTCTCTTATAAAACGAACCCATCTATCATTTGCTTCTGTTTTACAGATTCCTTTTTTCCTAGCCACGCCTTTTCTTTCTGAGACCACTTTAACTCTCTTTCCTTGATGTCCCCAAGTTCTCCATGGTTAATTAATGTAGCAGTCATTGGGCCAGAGGGTACAAGTATCTCCTCATGATTCAAAATTCAAGGCCAAGTCTGTCAATGAATTATTTCTACAAAGGACCATGTAGGCTTTTATGGCCTCTGTGGTTATGTTGTCTAGATCCTTCCCTATGGCCAAGCGGAGGGCCTGCTCCTCATCCTCCACAGTCTCATGACCACCTCCATCCCTCATTCCTAAGAACCGTATCTGTTTCAGTTATTATGGAGTGATTAGCTCTGAGTAACGGGGGAAGTATATTCCCCCCCAAACAGAGATTGAAAGTAAAATAGAAGAGACAGCAGATCAGTTTCAGGACAATAGCAGTCATCAGCACACATGGGGATCATGGAACTCAAGAGCCTGGTAATGTTCCAGGGGCAGGAACTGTGTCACACCTCCCCTTAAGTAGCCATGCCAGACCTGGCTACTTCCCCAGGGCTGGGCCTACAGGTGCATGCCACAATTAACAGATTTTCTGCTTTTAGTAAGGGAAGCTGCTGGGTGGTCATAGCCAATGCTTTTAAACTCAGCACTGGGGAGGCAGAGGCAGGCAGATCTCTGAGTTCCAGGCCAGCCTGGTCTACAGAGTGAGTTCCAGGACAGCCAGGGCTGCACAGAGAAACCCTGTCTGGCAAACAACAAACATAAGTGAAGCAATACTGAACTCTTTTTTAGTTGCTTTGCCCCCTTTTTTTTCCTGACCATCCCAGGTTTCTCTTCAAGATCCTTCAGCTAGGTGGGCTGTCATGGTAGTGCCATGAGATCTCCTGCTAAGACGTTTATCTTGTGGGTCCTGAGCTACGCTTCCTTTTGTCTGATCTCACCTAACTCATGGCTAAGCTTGGCAGGGACATGCACACTAAGTTAGGCCATCCTTTCTAGATGTGAGCTTCTTCCAAGGAGCAAAGTAGGCCAGAGAACTCCCTTGTGAGTTTTTCGTTTTGGATAGAGCCACAACTAACCCAGTTGGCCTCAGATTTGCTCTGTAGCTGAAGTCTACATGGAATTTATAATCCTTCTGCCTCTACCTTCTAAATATAGGATTCTAGGTGTGTGCCACACAGTTTTTATGAAGTGCTGTTGGGTGAACCTAGGACTTCATGCCTGCTAGGAAGGCATTCTACCAATGGCGTGACATACCTTGCCCCACCCCATAGTGGGACAGTCTTTCTGAGCTCTCCTAGAACTACACTGCTGCCTACAGTCTGTCTCCTCCCTTCCTTCCTTCTCTCTGGTTAGCCCGGGTCAGCTCTGTTTTGTAGTCTTTCCTCCTTTTGCCTTTCCCAATCTCCTCTACAAACTCTGTATCTAATAAACCTTATGCGTATGTGGAAGTCAAATCCCCAGATACCACCAACTGGAGGAAGCCATGTTTAAGCTTACTGTTGTACTTGAGGCCTGCCATCTTAAGAGAGCCGAGGTGGAACCACGAAGGAGAAAGGGTACAGTTTGATTTTATTTAGAGTTTGAAAGGGGAAGATAGATATCATGAAAACACCAAGGGCCGAGTTGTTAGGCCAGGGTCTAAAGAGTATAGGACAGAAGTTTCTACTGAGTTGTTTTTCAATAGAGACGTTCACTTGGGCAAGCCTCCTGGAATAGTACAGTTCTGCTCAGGGCAATAGAAGAATAACACACACCATATGTGGATTGGGTATTTTCAGCTTTCACTGCCAATTTCTTTTTGGCCTTTGTGGGATAACAGGTTTACACAGGGGCAAATACAATAGAAAAAAAAGCATCTTTCATTATTTTCTTTGAATCAGTAATAGATACTCAAGTTCTTGCATTAGTTCATGACAAGGAAAAGTTAATTTTCTTTTCTTTTCTTTTCTTCTCCTTTCTTTCTTTCTTTCTTTCTTTCTTTCTTTCTTTCTTTCTTTCTTTCTTTCTTTCTTTCTTGAGACAAGGTTTTTCTGTGTAGCCCTAGTTGTCCTGGAACTCACTATGTAGACCAGGCTGGCCTCTAACTCAGAGATCTGCCTGCTTCTGCCTCCCAAGTGTTAGGATTAAACACATGTGCCACCACTGCCCGGAGAAGTTGAAATTTATTTATTTACTTATTTATTTAAGGCCAGTTTTCATGTTGATCAGATAAGAGCCAGCTGTCCTCTTATTTTTGAGTCATGATAGCCTCCAAATACGCAGGACTCTGCCATGAACTGCTTCTGTTAGGGGTTTTGTTACGATGACAAAATGGTTAAGTTTGCTTGTTTGTTTGTTTGTTTGTTTACTTGTTTTAATAGTGTCACAAGTAACCCAGTTGGCCTCAGATTTGCTCTGTAGCTGAAGCTGACATAGAATTAGGTAACAGGAAACATTATAAAAGAAGAAAACTGGGTGTGGTAGCTCCTGTAATCCCAGCACTCAGCCTTTAGCGTGAACTTCAGGCCAGGTTTACATAGCCAGACTGGCTCAAATGCCAGTGTCCTATGTCTCCCTGTCACTGGGTCATATCTCCCCCACATTTCTTTCTCTCTCATCCTCTCTGTCTTTACTTTTGTTGTTGGCACAAGGTCCCAACATGAAGTCTATGATAGCCTTACTATGATGCCTGCCCCTTACCAGCCCCAGCCCCCAAAGGGTCTCATGTAGCCTATACTGGTAGGCTGTTTTGGGTGGTAATTTCAAATCTTTGACTTTTGTGTATGGGTGATTGGCCTATGAGTGTGTCTGTGTACACCCCATGTGTGTTTGATACCCAAGGAGGCTGCAAGATGACATTGGTTCCCCTAGGACTTGTAGCTGTGAGCTGCCATGTGGGTACCTGACATCCTCTGCAGAAGCATCCAATGCTCTTAATTGCTGAGCCATCTTGAGTTTCTTGGTGATATTAATTATTTTTTAATTTTGTTTTTTTAGTATGTGTGTGTGTGTGTATGCATACACATACATGAGGTGGGCTCTCATCTGAATGCAAAGGCTACAGGTAAACTTGAAGTATGTTCTTTGTGTTAGATAGGGTTTGCATTGCTGTGAAGAAATATCATGACCAAGGCAAGTCTTATAAAGGACAACATTTAACTGGGGCTGGCTTACTGGTTCAGAGGTTCAGTCCATTATCATCAAAGTGGGAGTATGGCAGTGTCCAGGAAGATGTGGGAGTAGCCAGAGTTCTACATCTTGGTCAAAGGCAGACAGGAGAAGGCTGTCTCCCATATGGCTAGAAGGAGGGTCTCAAAGCCCACCCCCACAGTGACTCACTTACTCCAACAAGGCCACACCTACTCCAACAAGGCCACACCTCTTAATAGAGCCACTCCCTGGGCCAGGCATATACAAACTTCCACATTCCTCTGTGCTCCCCACCTCCTGTTTTGAGGCAGGCTCTTTCTCTGAACCTGAAGCTGGCTGTTTAGCTGAACAGGCAGCCCAGCATGCCCTGGTAGTCACCCATTACTGCCGCCCTGGCAGTGGGGTTTAGGTGTATACTGCTGACTTTTACAGAGGTGCTGAGGAGTCAGGTTCGCAGGGCCTCTTGTTTGTGGAGCAAGCACTTTATACATTGAGTCATCTACCCGTTCCTCTGTGGTATCATTTTTTGCAAGAAATTACCACTGGGGGAAACTGGGCAAAAGGTTCTTGGGATCACTCTGTAGTATTTCTTTTTTCTTTCTTTTTTTTTTTTTCCTTTGTAATTGTCTTACAAAGGTCTGTAAGTCTACAGTTATCGCAAAGTAAAACATTCAATTAACAACAACAACAACAACTAACAACAACAAAAACCCCCAACAGATCAAGCCTGCTTGCTTTGCCCTCATAGCTTCTTGGCAATACCTTGAATTGTCCAGCAGTCTTTGTTCTTGCTCCCCCTGACTCCAGCCCCACCCCCGAGGTCCAGGAAGGGTGTCATTTCACAACAGGTGTTACTGGGCAGGTCTTCTAAATGTGTCAAGGGAACCTGCTATTTGCAAATAGCAAATTTTCTTGTAAGTAGTTTATTATTATTATTATTATTATTATTATTATTATTATTAATTTTGTTTGGTTTTTGAGACGGAGTCTCATAAAGTAGCCCTGGCTGTCCTGGAACCCACTCTGTAGACCAGGCTGGCTTTAAACTCTCAGAGATCCCCCTGCCCTGCTCTGCTTCACAAATGTTGGGATCAAAGGGATGTGCTACCACGCCTGGCTAGTGCGAGCAGGAAGTTAGGTCAGGCACGGGGACCAAGTCAATTACAGCATGGCTTCCCATGGGAACATCCAAGGGAGCTAGAGTCAGGTTCTTCAGACAGAGGTTGGCACACGACATAAACTTTATTTAATTTGGAGGGTTGAAAAGACATCCTAGAGAAATGTTTTTATGGCGGCCCGAGAGGTGCAGAGCTGATGCTGGCTGGCTGAGCCTTGGAGGGCTGACAAAAAACGGGTCTGCGCTCTCATTCCTTCATCTGGAAAGCCAGGCGGAGAGAACATACCACGCCAAAAGAATTAAGTTGGAAAGTGCAGTGCTTAGCACAAGGTTTTGGCATCCAGCAAACACCAGTTCGTTCTCACTTATATTTCCCAAGCAGCGAAGTAGCTTCTAGGTTGGAAGGCTGTCTGTCTCCCAAGTGTTAAGATTAAACGTGTGTGTGTGTGTGTGTGTGTGTGTGTGTGTGTGTGTGTGTGCTCACATTCATCGTGGAAATGTCTTTGACCACAGCAAGCCCCAACAGGTGAAAACCTATAAGAATGGAACATCTATTGAACATCTGCCACAGTGTAATTCTCTCCTTACTGATTTACATCCTACTTTGGATTAATTTTCACAACATTCCTGAGCAGTAGAGATTGTCTAAGCCAATAGACAGGGAAACTTAAACGTGGCAAGCGTCATAACCAATATGCAAACCTGTTGTGTCAGACTCTAGTCTGACGCTTTCTGTCCATGCCTCTGTTCCAGGAACCACATGGGCACGCTGATGACGACCCATGCATTGGAGCCATGAACTGTTGTTCCTAGCTGCCGTCTTCGGAGACTGCTCACAGCTATGCCAGAAGAACTCTTTGCTGTAGGAAATCTAATAAGACCGTGCAGAAAACCACACAACTCAGTTCCAATACTTATAAGTTGCACACCTAGATCGGTCAGATTTCCCGCTACACAACTCTATTACTCAGCTATGACATTTCTTGTCACTCGTGGCTTCTCTGGGCCACGTGGCTCAGCTCCGTCCTTCCACCTCCTCTTCCTCCCTCTCCTCCTCCTCTGCCTCTTTCCTCCCTCTCTACAACCTCCAGCTCACCAGTTACAATGGGGAGAAGGTTCACTGAAATCACCTGAGTAGGTGATCCACTCCTCTTTGGGACAGCCCCTCTTGAGGAAGCAGAATTAACATCAAAATGCAAACAGCACCAGGACCATCCACAATAATCCTCTGACTGTCTCTCACTAGGGTCAAATTTAAGGCCTCGCGTGAGCCCTGTTGCTTTGAGCATAAAATGGCAGGAACATGCCATGGGGGGATGGGGCATCTAATCTCATGGCAACTGGGCTAAGAAGAGACATGTGAAGGGACTAGGGTCTTATTTAAACGAGGTTGTCTCTCTAAGTAGTCTAGACCCGCCTTGAATTCACTGTAGCCCATGCAGGCCTTGGACTTGAGATTCCTTAGTCTTCGGAGTACTAGGATTACAGTCGACTGCCACCATGCCAGCATTATAAGCAGCTAATTTCTTAATTTCTTTCTTTCTTTCTTTCTTTCTTTCTTTCTTTCTTTCTTTCTTTCTTCCTTCCTTCCTTCCTTCCTTCCTTCCTTTCCTTCCTTCCTTCCTTCCTTCCTTCCTTCCTTCCTTCCTTCCTTCCTTCCTTCCTTCCTTCCTTTCTTTCTTTCTTTCTTTCTTTCTTTCTTTCTTTCTTTCTTTCTTTCTTTCTTTCTTTCTTTCTTTCTTTCTGTGTGCATGCCACAGTTCTTATATGGCAGTCAGAGGATAACTTGCTGGACTTGGTTAGCTGGTTTCCTCCTTCCAACGGCTGGATGGGGGCGGGGGGGGGGGTGAGCACAGGTTTTCAGACAGGCTGTGGCTGTAGCTGTAGCTCTGTTGGCAGGATGCTGGCAGAGCATGCGTGATGACTTGGGTTCCCTCCTCGGCACTGCATGAAGCTAGAGGTGGTGGCACAAGCTTGTACACAACACGGGAGGAGCGGGCAGCAGGATCAGACGTTAAAGTCGTCATTCGCTCTATACTAAGTTTGAGGCTAGCCTGAGCTACATGAGACCCTGTTTCAAAATGAGAGGGAGGAGGCGCTGGGGAGATGTTATTTTAACTTCACTGTTATGCACACGGGTCCGTCTTTCCTGCTTATGCTCGGCACAGACCTCCCACTGGCACTCATGTCGGAAGGAAGTCACGTGAGGCTGGATTATTTTACTGAACGCACACTAGTCAGCAGCAGGGCTAGGTGGGGAACCATGGGGGGAGAACGATGTCAATCCCTGTGTCCGTTCTCCAATTCTGTGGTTAAGAAGACCAACGCGGAGGGTTGGTCGTGCTTTTTCTCAGTGTCAAGAGAGAACAGAAGACCATCGAATCCTACTTAAGAATTGTTTCCTCAAAGCTAAGACCAGGGCCGTTGCTAGGAGTGGTAGGGAGTGGAGGATTAGGGGTTCCAGTCCATTAACGGCTATGTGGTGAGTTGAAGGTCAGCCCTGTCTCAAGGAACAAAAAACAAGACACAAGGCATGCAGGGTTTGAGGAAAACACAGTAGCTTCTTAATAAGTAGATATGGCTGAATGAATACACTGGATTGCCCGTGTTCTGCCTTAAAGCTGGTTGCTGGTGGATTTCAAGATGATTACTTAGTTCTCTCCTGTCACGAAAAGGCCAAAAATATATAATGGATGTAATCGGTTCAGTTCTAAGGAACAAGCAGGTTCCATAAACATCCGTTTGGAAAAATGTTCACCTGCACTCTGATCCCCTGTAACTTTCCATTATTTGTTTTTTACCATCAGTCTTTCCTTACCAGGCCTAGAGATGCTGCCCTTGGCTATTTTCATCTTATTGTGTTAGGTCTTAGAAAGGCACATGTCCAGTGTCTATAATATAGGAGACAGGTAGGAGACTAAGACCTGGGGGAGAGAAATTCAATAAAAGTTTGTTTCCCCAAGGACGGATGTACCAGAAAGCAGTGACTGCCAGACGAGCAGTCTTCGAGATGATGCAGCCATTACTGAGCTGTGAGGACAGCCAGGCTGAAGGGTGGGCTTACCCCCCCTCCCTTTCCCATGCACTGAATATTTGCTCTAGTGAAAAACAGAATCGGAAGCCCTACATTCGAGTCACCCACTAGGGCAGGGAAAAAAAAAATGTTACTTTTATGCTACCCATTAAGACATTTACCTGTCCCCATATGCTCCAGCACTTACAGGGGAAAGAGGGATTTGCCCAATGAAAATTGAGAGCACATTTCTGAGAAATTGTTTTCCATAAATCTCGAAAATTACTGTGCTCAAATATTCTAGGCTATAGTCAGCTGGGCCCGCTAGGGAGAGATTATGGGGAAGTAACTGAGAACAGCGATAAGATCCTGTGCCACTCTAACCAGAGCTCCCGGCTATGACCTTTTTGCACAGGAAGCGTTCCTATTGGCTGCCCGAGTTGCTAGGAGCACTGTGGTCAATGTTGCACCAGAGAAGGAGCCTTCCCTAAAGCTAGGGACACATAGCCCAACTGTCCCCATGAAACTGGAGATTGCCTGACGCCCATGGTTTATCTCAAAGGTTTGTCTCAAGTGAGACTACTTGGGTAGAAGAAGAACACCACCGGATGGGCAGTTGAGGTTTTGGTCAGCAGAGCCTGTGCCTGCTCATCCAGTTGCATTTATCAGATGCCACTTGTCACCAGGCTCAGTGACCACAGGTGGATGTCACCTGCCACCATGCTCAGTGACCACTGGTAGGTGCCTGCCACCGTCCTCAGCAATCAGCAAGTTTTTTTTTTAATTAAAATTTTTATTTGATTCATCTCTTTATTTGAGAAAAGTACTTATTTTAAGGCACAGATATGTGACTTCAAACTTGTGATTCCCCTGTCTCAGCTTCTTGTGTATACTACAGGTTTGGGTCACTGTGCAAGGATTCCATATTGATACTTTTGGTTTTTATGTTTTGCTCTGAGACAGGGGGTCTCTTGTAACCGAGACTGGACTCAAACTGGGTGTGTATCCTCTGCTGGACTAAACTCTTGATTTTCCTGCCTCTACCTCTAGAGGGGCCAGAATACAAGGGTGGGCTACCACACCAGGTTTTCCATATTGACTTTTTGCTTATTTTTGTTTTTACAAGACAAGCGTTCTCTGTGTAGCAACCCTGGCTGTCCTGGAACTAGCTCTGTAGACCAGGCTGGCTTTGAACTCACAGAGATTCACTTGCCTCTGCCTCCCAAGTGCTAGAATTAAAGGCATGTGACACTGTGCTCTCCATATTGACTTTCTAACCACTATCTGATTGGGCTTTTTGCCAGCTAGTAGTCATTGACTTAGGAGAATATGAAAGTTGAAACAAATCTTTTAAAAGCAAAACTAGGAAGCCGGGCGTGGTGGTGCACACCTTTAATCCCAGCACTCGGGAGGCAGAGGCAGGCGGATTTCTGAGTTCGAGGCCAGCCTGGTCTACAAAGTGAGTTCCAGGACAGCCAGGGCTACACAGAGAAACCCTGTCTCGAAAAACCAAAAAAAAAAAAAAAAAAAAAGCAAAACTAGGGCTAGCATAGGTGTGTAATTCCAGTAGTCTCTCAGGAGGCAGAGGCAGGAGGATTATAAATTCATTGTCTGTATGGGCTACAAAGAGAGATCAGGGCTAGCCTAGGCAACCCAGTGAAACCCTGTTTCAATGTAAAACAATTTAAGCTCAGTGGTAGAGCACTTGGCTAGCATGTAGTTCAATCCTCAGTACCACTAACCAAACCAACCAACCAACTAACCAACTAACCTACTAGCCAACCAACCAACCAACCAACCAACCAACTAACCTACCAGCCAACCAACCAACCAACCAACCAACCAACCAACCAACCAACCTATGAAAACCCGGACTGGGGCTGTAGCTCAGCTGGTAGAGCGTCCCTATTGTGCAGTGGGTCCTGAATTCCATCCCAACACTACACAAACCAGGGCACAGCAGTGCACATCTGTAATCAGAGCACTCAGAAGGCAGAGGTAGGAGGATTAGAAGTTTCAACTACGTAATGAACCTGAGGCTATTGTGGGCTAAACGAGACCCTGCTTCAAAAAGACAAACCAAACCAAACAAAACCAACCCCCAACACCAAAGCTAAGTTACATGTCAGGATGTCGCATGTGATTAGTGTTTCAGGAGAAAGTATTACTCTTCACCATTCCGCGTGGAGGGCTATCGGTAATAGATGCAACGAATTATCCGGTAGCTCAGCACTGTGGTTAATTTTTAATTAAAAATACAGAGCTTGACCGCTCCCTGATGACTTGTGAAGCTGTGCTGTGACAAGCAGCACAGGTGGTCAGCAGTTGCGGCCGTCTCTAGGGAAACCGGGAGGTTTTATGGTGACTGACATATGGAGGCGGCAGACAGGGCGCTGCTGCCGAATCAGGCTTTTGAAACTGATTGATGCATCTGAGGCTCCGGTGTCCTTGGAAACATCATGGTGTTAGCAGCGGGGTCAGAGCCTCCACCCAGTCCTGCAGCTAAGGGAGCTTTCGAGTTTCCACGACTCTGCAAAGTGCTTTCTCTCTTACTAGAGCCACACCTGTGAACCTATATCTATAGTAGAGACTGGAACATCACAAGCTCTTATTCCCCCAAGCTTAAAAGATTTCATGGGGGCTAGAAAGATGGGTCAGTTGTTAAAGCAGGGGACCCAGGCTGGATACCCAGCACCCACAGGGCAGCTCACAGCCATCTGTTACTGCAGTTCCAGGGGATCAGATGCCCTCTTCTGGCTTCTTTGGGCACTGCATACATGGGCACTGCACAGACATCTTTGCAGGCAAACACCAGTATGCATACAAATAAATAAAAAATTTTAAAGTTAAAAAAAATTTTAGCACAAACACGTAATATCACTCCGTAGTCCAGGCTGGCTTGGAACTCACAGAGATCCACCTGACCCTGTCTCTGGCATGCTGGGATTAAAGACACATGCCATTACCTCCAGGCACATTTAAAAATTAATACTCATTTATATTCCAGTTGGTTTACAGGAACAAAACCGGTTTTTGAATTACACTAATTGAGATGTGGCCCAAAGTAATTGTGCCTAAAAAAAATTAGATTTGAGATAAAAATTATTGTTTTTAGTGAGAAGATTAAATTTCATCACCCATTTATATGGAAGTGGATTAGTTAATACTGTTTGACACTTAGCAAAAGCTTGATGTGGAACTGAAGTATAAGAACAAGAACTAAGTTCGATTGGAAGGGTCACCAGGGGGGTATTGCAAAACAGCTCCTACGTCACTAGTAAGCGTGCAAAGGTGGCTTAGATGACCTTCTGGACTTACATGGCCAGATACTGACTTGTGGTGGCAGGATCTCACCATTACATAATGTTGTCTCTGCCAGGAGCTTTCCCTAAGAATGACTATGCAGCAGGTAATTGTACATAATATGCGTGGAATATTATATTGTATTATATATTACAGAGATTTCCATATTTCCACATACACATTCTGGTTGGTATGAAAACACTTGACACCATACCTGTGGTGCATGAACCTGGATTCCCCCTGCTTATGAATAAAAAAGGCAAGACCCCAGTGATTGCTCCACAATAGGGAAATTCGTTCACAAATTTCCCCCCATATAAAATAAAAAAAAATGTATTCTTGCATTCAGTGCTGGGAGCCCTCCTGCTTGCAGTAGTTTAGGGAAAGTGATTGGGTGAAATCTTCCAGAGGGCACAGTAGGTGTGATGGGCTAGCTGGGGGACTGTGACTTTCTAGTACAGACCCACCAGCATGCACACCTACCCATTCGGCAGCACATGCGCAGTGCACGTGGTCCTCACTGCAACAGGCTTGCAGGGACGGGAGCCTGAACGAGGCTGAGCCCAGGAGACCGTAGCATCACTGTGCTGCTGAAGGGGGCAAGGCTGGGCCTGGATCCCCGACATGTGGCTTCTGGCAGAACAGCAAGCCACCTCAAGAACAACACTGTATGCAATCCAATATACACGTAACATATGCGAAAAGGGACTGGTGAGACAGCTCAGCAAGGAAGGGCAGGCGCTTGGAGCTTGATGACCCGAGTTCAATTCTCAGAGCCACAGAGAGGGAGGAGAGAACTGACTTTAAGTTGTCCTCCGATTGCCATGCTCTATCCATGGCCCTCTCATATTCAAATACACAAGCACAATATATACAAATCTATGTACACACACACACACACACACACACACACACACACACACACACACACAAACATACACATATATATTACAGCATTCAAAACACTTCTGCATGTCCATGTGCACAGAACCACTGTGAGCTGTTAACTATGCCCCCTTCTGATACAGGATGTGATGAGTCCCACTTCTATGAGGTCTGAGGAGGCATGAAAGGGAGTTTTATGTTTATATTCTAGATGCCCCTACATGGTTAGACTGGCCTCTCCTCCCCTCTCCTCACCTTCCTTTCCCTCGCTTCCCTTCCTCTCCCACCCTAAGTTTGGATTGAAGCTATAGGGCTGACGTTCCTGGGTCTCCACCTTGTAGGCAGCACATTGTGGGCATATTACTCTCCATAGCTGGAGAGCTGACGCCTCCTGGTAAATCTTGTCAGAGATCCCCCTGTGTCTCCTCTTATCAGTTGGCTCTTCTGGAGAGCTCTAAGATTTTCCTTCTCTTCAGAATGTTCCATCCGGGGCTGGAAGAAGGATAGAGGTCAGAGAAATCCAAGTGATGCAACTGAGACCCAGAAGCACAAGGTCAGAGGCCAGCTGCCCAGTGGACTCATGTACCCTTAGATTGCTAGTACTCAGAGCGGCCCTATATCAACCTCTGCCAAGATCCAGGCAGCTAGCCAAGAGGTAAGGGGAACCTAGGACAGGGCAAAGGGGCCGGCAGCACCTGGCTAAAGGCAGGGCCTACTTGGTCATCTAGATGGTCAAATTATAGGGCTCAGAATAAGGAGGTGGCGTGAAGCCTATCCCTGAACATATGATGCCCAATACTAAAGAACTACAGAGCTGGGATGTAATTTACTATCCCTGTAGCTTTGATAAAGAGCTCGCCGAAAGCCAAAAGCTACCGCAGCGTGGGAGGGAGGATGCCAGAGGGTGGTTGGTCTGAGGACCAGAGCTGAGGATTAAACAGAAGTCTTGAAGCTTATATGGGGAAGGGAGATGGAGCCATGCCCTATAGATACACGATGCCCCCAACTTCTGCTGAGCACACTGGGAGCCAGACAGTAAATGCTAACTTGATTAGGTTCCAAGTGAAGCTTCCTGTCACAGTGGATGCTTGCTTGTACAAGGCCCTAGGTTCAGTTTCTAACACCTTCCCCAGGGAAACATAGCGAGAGCAAAATTGAATTTCCCCTCAAGTGTTAGCCCAAAGCCACCATAGGCAGCCTGCTGTGGATGAGGCTGTCACTCTCGAAAGGGACCCAGGTCTGTCTGAGTCAGCACAGTTAGTTTACCTTGAACCTTCTCCAAGGTAAAGATGGAACATTTCATGGATTTCGTACATGGTAATGAAACGACACACCTGTGTCCATCCCCCAGAAATACTCTTTTTAAAGAGTATTTTCTTTCTAAAATGGCATTTCTCTCCCTCTCCCCTTCCCTCCTTCCTTCCCTCTCCCTCCGTCCTTCCTGCCCTTCTTCTCCATAGCTGAGGATGACCGTGGAGTTCTGCTCCCCTGCTTCTGCCTCCTGAGAACTGGGATTTCACATGCTCACCACCACACCTGGTTTATTCAATGCTTGAAGTGGAATGTAGGGCTTCGTGCATGCTAGGTGAGCACTCTACCAGGCCCCTCAGTCTTTTTTTTTTTTTTAAGATTTATTTATCTATCTATTTATTTATTTATTTATTTATTTTACATAAGTACACTGTAGTTGTCTTCAGACACTCCAGAAGAGGGAGTCAGATCTCATTACGAATGGTTGTGAGCCACCATGTGGTTGCCGGGATTTGAACTCAGGGCCTTCGGAAGAACAGTCAGTGCTCTTAACTTCTGAGCCATCTCTCCAGCCTCCTGCCTCAGTCTTAAAATAGCATGTTCAGGGGCTGGTGAGATGGCTCAGCGGGTAAGAACACCCGACTGCTCTTCCGAAGGTGGTAAGTTCAAATCCCAGCATCCACATGGTGGCTCACAACCATCTGTAACGAGATCTGGCGCCCTCTTCTGGAGTGTCTGAAGACAGCTACAGTGTACTTACATATAATAAATAAATCTTTTAAAAAAAAATAGCATGTTCAGTGATCTCTCCAGAATATTGTTGGTTAGCCAGAGTGAGAGAGAGGCTTCAGAACCTGAGGATGGGCTTCGCCCTTCTGATAGTGCAGACCATGAGGCTGGCGAGTCCCCAGCCAGTCTGTGTTTTTGTACCACAGACTTGCTTTCTTCAGATAGGGTGGCTATGCTCAGCTTCTAATGTCAAACTCCTTGTTACTACTTATGCTTTTTCTGTAGGTTACAAGTTCTCAGTAAGGCAGTCAGGCCACTTTCTTGTGAACCTCAGAGTATTTTGTTCTATAACGCTGCAACATTAATCTCTCTCCTAACTCAAGCTTCCTAACACCCCTCTCTGGGCGTTTCTGCTCCCCCGACAACCTATTTCTCAGACATCTAAGGATTCTGGGAGTGAGTTAGTCCACCTGGCAGGATCTATTTCTGATCACACAGGGGCTGGCGGAGTTGGTGAAATGTTGCTCGAACACTATTGAAATACAAATCTCACTCCCTGTCTTGTCAGATGTACAAGTCAATCGTTCCCTCCTGCTCGACTGCGCATTGATGGCATTCACTATCGACCAGAGCTCAGTTTCTTCTGTCCAGCCCGGAGCCTTTAGTACTATACTATCCGTGACTTTGGCCTTTGTGCATTGGCTGCTGGAGGAGGAGGTGCTCTGGGCCCTGCAGATACAAGGGTCAGTTATTCACAGCTCTCTTACCTCAGCACTGGCGGTATTGAGAAGTTTTGTTTGCTTTGTTTCCAACCGGATCACCTTGGCTTTGGCCAGGAGGTGTGGATTCCCTCCCGTCTTTATGATTGCCATAGCTCTGTGTGGTCTCATAAACGGCAAACTAAAGCCACTCCGTAGGTAGTTCTAATTTTACACGTTTGTCAAGCTCTGAGTCACCCGTTCTATGATTCTGCGCTCCCTCCTTTAAAACAAAACAAAACAAAACAAAACAAAACCCAACCCTTGGCTCCTTTGGGAGCTGAGGATGTAGCTCAGTGGTTAGAGCCCCTTTCCCAGCACGCATGACAACCTGGGTTTGAATCCCAGCACTTGGCAGTCAGAAGCAGAAAAATGCAGAACTTCAAGGTCACCTCCGCATATATATGGAGTCCTGCGTTAGCACTCGAGACTCTGTCTAAAAACACACAGGGGACAGAGTTTGGGTTGAATTCCCTTCCTTAGAGAGAGGCAGGAGGGAGGGAGGGAGGTGGACTGACATTCGCTCCCTTTTGTGTGGGATTGTGGGAGACTTGAGGGTATCCTCCCTGCTTCCTCGGTGACCAAACCTGTTTTCCAGGACAGAGCAGCCAGCTTTGGCACATTATCTGTTTCCAGGGCAGCACAAGAGAAGCTGAGTTAGCTTAGGGTGGAAACCCCATTGCTTGTATGGAATTCAGACATTCCTGGGTGAGAAATTAGCTAGCTTCAGAAGTGAGCACATAGTCATTAGAAAGTGGACAAGGGACTGGGGCAGACATAAGGAGTCTGAGTAACAAACATGAGGGCCAGAGAGATGACTCAGGGGTTAAGAGGGTGTATGCTCTTGTACAGGATCCCAGTTTAATTCCCAGCATCCAACGTCACAACTGCCTGTAACTGTCCAGGAGAACTGATGCCCTCTTCTGGCCTCCTCTGGCACTGCACTCACCTGCATATCTGCACCCACCCAGCACAGCATAACTAAAAATACAGTTAAAAAACCTAATAGAGACGATCCAGCAATTCTACCCCTAGGCAATTACCCATGAGAAACAAAACCTATATCCATACAAAATGTGGACATGGACGCTCACAGAAAGAGAAATAAGTCAAATGTCTGTGGATCAGTGAATGGGAAATGGGCTCTGTTCTTACAACAGAGCGTTGTTAAGCCATCCACAGAAAATGAAGTACTTGATAGGCGTTATAATATGAAGGAGGCTTGAAAACATCACGAAAGTCTGTTTAAAGGAAATGTCTCAAATCAGCAAGCCCACAGAGACAGGAAACAGATTAGTAGTTATTTAGGACGAAGAACTGAAGAGATTGGAGAATGACCTCTAAGGCAGATGTTTCAAAAACAATGTTTTAAGGGTGATGTGTGTGTGTGTGTGTGTGTGTGTGTGTGTGTGTGTGTGTGTGTGTGCACATGCATGGAGATCAGAAGACAACCGTGGGATTTAGTTCTCTCCACTCTGTGGGTCCTGGGGATGGAACTCAGAGGTGAGTTTTTTTGTTTTTTTTTTTGTTTGTTTGTTTTTGTTTTTGTTTTTTTCCCCCCCTGAGTGTTTTATCACAGTATCAGAAAGGGACAAGAAGGCTTGGGCAGCAAAGAGTTGAATCTTCCTCTCACTGCTTCTCCTCCCTTCCCCTCCCCTCCTTTTCTTGCACGAACGTCAGGGATCAATTCAAGGCTTTGTGCCTGTAGGCAAGGGTTCCACCACTGCGCTAAGCTTCCATCCCGGAAACTGGGTTCGAAGGAGTCCTGGGCGCTGGTGCGCTCCTGAACCACGCTGTAATCACTGTGGGAAAAAGAGAAACACAGCAAAGAGCCAGGGATGAGAAGAAACCACGTGACGTTCTCCTCACAAGTCTGTTTCCTGTTACTGAAAGAAAAGCATCTCTGTATGGAATAGTTAGAAAGAAGAAAAGAGCAAGCTGGGGGTGGAGCTGCTGTAGTCTCAGTTCCGGGAGGCAGAGGGAGAGAGATGAGAACTCAAGGGCTACACAGTGAAGCTTTGTTTCAAAAAACAGAAGCAGCAGGGCAGTGGTGGCTCACGCCTTTAATCCCAGCACTTGGGAGGCAGAGGCAGGCGGATTACTGAGTTTCAAGGCCAGTCTGGTTTACAGAGTGAGTTCCAGGACAGCCAAGGCTATAAATACAGAGAAACCCTGTCTCAAAAAATCAACAGAAGCAGTTAATTTCCCTGCCATTGTTTTTTATTTTATTGTGGAATGTCTCTCCCTCTCTGTCCCCTCCCCCTTCACACACACATGCCCATCTCCTACCTTGAATGTGCCAAAGTGTCGAAAGGTCGATGCTTCTCTTCATTGAATTCAATTAGATTGTCCATCCTCATTTCTGCTGGCAGAAGGAAACCATTCCTTAGGACAAAAGCTCACTGGAATTTGGGGGTTTTCCTGTTCCTCCCTTTCTTTCCTTCTCTTCCTTCCGTTTCTTCTCAGACTAGTCCAGGTCATGCATTGATGGCTTAGAGAAGGGCTGGCCTTTGCAAACTGTGGACGCTGCTGGGGCTCTCTGTGAGTTCAAGGCCAGCGTAATCTCCATGGCTAACACTAACACGCATCCTTTCCTGGGCTCACTTAGCACTTCTACCCCTCTGCCACACAGAGGTACCGCAGTGTCACGGAATCTGTGGCTCTGTTCCCTTTGGGATGGGAGGACATCCAAGCTTGCTCATTTGTGGTTGGAGCTGGAGTGCTGTGCCTGGAACACAGAAGGTGCTAAGGAGCAGATGAAAAGTTAAAGGAGATGGTGACTCTCACCACAGACAAGGCTCCTGAATAGGAACGACACAAAAGGATGTGTGGGCTGTTATGGGGGGCTAGTCACAAGTCCACAGTTAAATGACTGTCCCTTTCGGAGGCCTTGAACTCTCAGGTATTTGCCTGCCTCTGCCTCTCCAGTGTGGCTTAGACTTGATTATTGACAATCTCTCTATTTTTCTGAGAAAAGAATATGGAGCCTCTGTCTCGGAGCATATTTCAGGAAACATACCAGACCAGGTTTTGTGTGTGGAGTTACTAAGCTTTTTTTCCCAAAGATTTATTTATTTATTTTAAGTCTGAGTACAAATGCTCATGGAACCCAGAGGTGTTGGCTTGCATGGAGTTATAGGCCATTGTGGGGCATCCTTTGTGGGCACTGCTGGCAAGCTGGGCTCTCTGGAGGTGCAGTTCATGTTCTTACCCACTGAGATCCATACTCTATAAAGGTGACTTTGGGTATTTTCCCAGTGAAGTGGGTATGTTTAAATTGGTTGTCAACCTTTTGGCTATTGGTTAGAAGCAGCAAAAGGAAAAAAAAAATCAAAACTAATTGTTTTACAGTAACATCCTTTCTGTAGAAAACGCAGTGTGCTGCGGTGGGGTGATTAACACAGTCCCTCTGAAAATGGAAGCCAGGGCCCCATGATGTTTGCCTTGAACCAGCCTCCCCTCTGGGAGCTCCTGGTGGCCTGGTGGAGGGCTGGGTGCGGTTGGGGACTTTAGAGGTCATCAGTACCTACTATGCAGCTGTTCCTGGTTTCCCGGGATCATTTCCAGTTACAGAGAATTCCCCAGGAGATGACCAGTCAGAAATGCAGGGGGGAAATTCCTCCATGGAATTTCTGGAAAGAAAAGGATTCCATTTTCCTTAAAAAGGCTCCGTTGTTGAATCTCCTCCTGCCTCTGACTCACTTATAATTAATTGCAACAGCAGATCGGAACTTGATGGCTGTTCTTAAAACTGTTTGTGGGTTACATTTATTTTTGGAATTCTGTGCAAACTACAAAGCAGAGTTTGGAAATGTTAAGAAAAAAAAAAAGTTCATGATGTAATTTTTGTACTGAAGGCTGGGGCCTGAGAGGAAGCGGAAGAGAGCTGGTGTGAGAGGCTATTTCAAAAGCTGGGTGTCATGGCACTCGCCGGGCGTTTCCAGCCCCCCTGGGATCTGCGGAAGGAGAGCTGCTGTGAGGTTCAGGCCAGTATAGACTTCATGAAATCCTGTCTCAGAACAATAAGTACAGCTCCCACACAATAACAATTACAACAACAACAAAATGAAATCCCAGCCGCCACTCCCCCGGGGGGTGGGGGTGGGGGTGGGGGTAACCTATTTCCAAGGAGAGAGTTCTCATGTGTACCTGTAACCACAGCCCCTGTGAGTCCAAAGCAGGAGGGTTGCTGGGAGGTAAGGTCAGCCCAGACCACAGAATAAAGCCTTGTCCTGGTAACTGAAGAGAGATGACAGACAGACAGCAGTCAGATCTCCTAATTACTCCTCTCCTCAGTTACTTTGGGTTGTGGCTGAGTGACCCCTTAACTAGTGGGTCAGTGGTGCGGTTAGAAAGGTGGTCTCCTGCGGTCGTGGTGTTTCTCTGAGTATAGATCTGCCCTGTACACAGACAAGGAATCTTATCCACAGAAAAGAATGAAGGCCCGTGAGGAAGAGTGTAGTAGGAATATTTTAATAAATCCCGGCTTGGGGTTCCTTCCTGCCTTTGACCATTTATGTGCCCGAATGAAAGCTGTGTGTGTGTGTGTGTGTGTGTGTGTGTGTGTGTGTGTGTATTTTAAGATTTACTTATTTATTTTATGTATATGAGTACACTTTAGTTGTACAGATGGTTGTGAGCCTTCTGTTCGCTCCAGCCCAAAGATTTACTTATTATATGCAAGTACACTGTATCTCTCTTCAGACACACCAGAAGAGGGCATCAGATCTTATTAAGGGTGGCTGTGAGCCACCATGTGGTTGCTGGGATTTGAACTCAGGACCTTCAGAAGAGCAATCAGTGCTCTTAACCGCCGAGCCATCTCACTAGCCCCACCTTATATTTTTAAAATATGCCTCATGCAGCACAAGAGGTGGGCAGCTGCCTACCCTCTGTGCTGTTAGAATCTACCTCCTTCGGGTAACTCCCAGTTGATACTAATTTCTGTGTTCCATCTTGGCTGCTTTTAACTCTTATTGGCACCCCTCTGGGCACAGTCTCTTGGCCCAGAGCCCAGGGCACTCTCCTTGCGTCTTTACCTCATGGCGGATCTTGTCTCTCTCCTGAACATTCTTCCGAGAGATGGCAGCTCTGTCCCTCTTCTCCTGCTCCTTGTGGTCCCAAGCCTGGGGAACCTAAACTAACGTCTGTTAGTGTCCATACGTCTCTGTTTAGTTTCTGTTTCCAGGATCTGTCCATTGGTGAGAGTGGGGTGTTGAAGCCTCCCACTATTATTGTGTGAGGTGCAATGTGTTCTTTGAGCTTTACTACAGTTTCTTTAATGAATGTGGCTGCCCTTGCATTCGGAGCATAGATATTTAGAATTGAGAGTTCATCTTGGAAGATTTTACCTTTGATGAGTATGAAGTGCCCCATCCTATGTCTCTTCTCCCCAGCTTTTGGCTGCTGGCATCTATATTAACCAATCAGAATTAACTGGGGGCAGGGTCCCTTGGTGCGGACTTTATCGTGCAATCTGTTTTGGGGGACCAAATTAACATTTAGTCTACAAGCAACTTTAGGGCTAACCCAATACAGAGGAGTGTTCTGCCCTTCTCCGAGCCTGATATAATCTCTCTGAAGTAACTGTTGATGTTTAAGAGCATTTACCTTTAGCACTTGACAGGGATGGTACTTTTTTGTGTGAAACACGTAATTTGGACACTTAGGAAACATGCTAAATGCTAAGTAGATGCTTTGCTTCCAGGAGCACACCATCCAGAGCGGTGACTATTTTAGCAATCTCTTAAGTTTCACGTTGCTGAGAAACTCCGTTGCACTGACAAGCTCTGGGGGCGGGAGTGAGTCATGGTGTGTGTGACGCACACAGTTGGCTGGGCGGCTTCCGCGCACCAGGGGATTGCTTTGCTGTTTCCACATTTTGGCGTGATGCTCTGTGGCTGAGAGAGTCTGGCGCGGACCACATTTCACTCTCTTCCTGCTCATTGGCTAGACATGTCACCCAAATAAAAGAAGACATTCTTACTTTCTTTGAGGGGTTGACTTGTGACTAAGTTTTGGCCAGTGAGACATAAATAGAAGTATAGGCAGCTCTCTGGAAGTGTCCTTTCCCCCTATTTCTTCTGAGGTGAATACAAAGGCAATAGCTAGGCTCATCACCTGCCGTGGGCCTCAAGGATGAGGACTAGAAAGACTGAGCCGAAAGAGTTTATGGTCCCTGACAACTTTGTGGAAACACTATCCTGATTGGGTGTGCTAATTCCTGAATTTATTTCTTTATTTTTAATTTATGTGTGTGTGTGTGTGTGTGTGTGTGTGTGTGTGTGTATGTGTACACAAGGTCAGCTGCCTGGAGAGTCTAGAAGGTGTTGGATCCCTTGTAGCTAGATGCTAAGTGGACTGTGCATTCGTGTTTTAGACAGCTATGGACCACCTGACATGGGTGTTGGGAACTGTCCTCTGAAAGAGCCGTACTGCTGAGCTATCTCACCAGCCACCCCTGCCCCAGAATTTATTTTATATGGAAAAAGAATTACTTCTCAGATTACAGAGAACTTTTATTTTATATGTGCGGATGTTTTTGCCTACGTGCACGTTTGTGTACCATGTGTGTGCCTAGTGCCTGAGGAGGCCAGGAGAGGATCTCAGATCCCCTCAAACTAGAGTTACAGACAGTTGTTAGCTGCTAAAGGTGGGTGCTGGGGATCAAATCTGGGTCTTCTGTAAGAGTGGCAAGTGCTCTTAACCACTGAGCCATCTCTAGCCTCATGAAACTGGATATATTCTCTCTCTGTCTCTCTGTCTCTCTCTGTCTCTTTGTCTGTCTCTGTGTCTCTGTCTGTCTCTCTATCTCTCTCTGTCTCTCTCTTTCCTTTTGATACAGGGTCTTCCTATGTAGCTCAGGCTACTCTTAAATTTATAGGGATTGCCGGGGTGGTGGTGGCACATGCCTTTAATCCCAGCACTTGGGAGGCAGAGGCAGGTAGATTTCTGAGTTCAAGGGCAGCCTGGTCTACAAAGTGAGTTACAGGACAGCCAGGGCTACATAGAGAAACTCTGTCTTGAAAAACAAAATCAAAACCAAAAACAACAAAAAAATTATAGGGATCTTCTTCCCTCAGCATCCCAGGTACTGGAGTTACAGGTGTGAGACACTCTGCCTGGTTTTACATTTCTGTCTTAGCGAGCAGCAAAGCAGACTGGATTCTAATGCTTCCTGTTACCCTTCACCTGTGTGGGGGAGTTGTTGACTCAACCCCCGGAAAGCTATAGTACAATGATCTCATCCTGGAGGACCGAGCCAGGAGCCTTCTGGCCTTGAGTCTTCATGCCTGTTCTTGCCACACGCTCCCCCCCTGGGACCCAGCTTTTATGGACCTATCTTGGAGCAAGGATCTTAAGAGTTGTTCCTTTCTCTGTGTCTCCAAGTGTGGAATGAGGTGAAATGTCCCTCCAGTCTTGAGAGGAGGCCCATACTGGCCAGGGAAGCCAGCAGTGGAGACTGCTGGAAGATAAAGACCTCTGTGCCGGGGTTTCTTCCTAGCTGACGCCACTTCTGTGTGTACAGGGGTAGAGTTTGGTAAGTTTACATGTCAGAGTTCAACACTGGTGCTGTAACATTGAGATATTATTTATCTTTTCTAAAATATTTGAGAAGCACTGTTTTATTATGAAAAAATAAAGATTCTCTTTATTATTAATTTTTAAAAATCCAATACATGAAATAATGGGTTTTATATGGCACTCAAATGTGAAGCTTTCTGTCTGTCTGCCTGCTGTCTATTTATTTATTTATTTATTTATTTATTTATTTACTTACTTATTTATTTATTTTGAGACAGGGTTTCACTATGTAGTTCTTCTAGGTGCCCTGGAACTCACTATGTATACTAAGCTGGCCTTGAGCTCATAGAGATCTGCCTGCCTTTGCCTCCTGAGTGCTGGGATTAAAGGCCTGAGACAACATGCCCAGCCTTTCCCCTTCCTTTGAGAGACTCTAACAACAAGCCGTGAGTGGAGTCCTCTGATGAACTTTTAGGCGGGCCGAAGAGTCTTGGAGACTTCTCAGCTCTAAATTACTATTTCCTAGGGACACTAGGGCAAGATTAGTTTTTGCCAGCTCCATACAAGCCAGGGGTGCCTGGGAAGAAGGAACCTCAGCTGGAAAAGTGCCTGCTTTCCGTTGTTCTGTGGGCGGGTCTGTGGGTCCTGTTCTGTCTCTCCTCTCCTCTCCCCTCTCCTCCCCTTTCCTTCCCTCCATTTTTCTTTCCCCTCTCCTCCCTTCCCCTTTCTATCTTTCCCCTTCTCTGTGTCTATGTCTGTCTGTCCGTCCGTCCGTCTGTCTGTCTGTCTGTCTGTCTGTCTTTCTCTCTGTCTGTCTTTCTCTCTCTCTCTCTGGACAAGGTCTCTCTATGAAGCCCAGGCTGGCCTTGAACTCCCTCTGTAGCTGAGCTGGACTTTTCCTGATTCTTTTGCTTCTGTCTTCACCCAGCTCCTGTAATCAGACAGGACTAGCTTCCGTTTTAAAATGGGTCTTTCTGTGTCATCCAGTTTGGGGTGGAATTCACTCTGTAGCTCAGCTTTTCCCTGAACTCAGGATCCTACAAATCAGTGGCTCTCAAGCTTCCTAAAGCTGTGACCCCTTAGTACAATTCCTCACAGTGTGGTGACCCCAGTCGTAAAATTACCTTTCCAGGGCTGGAGAGATGGCTCAGTGGTTAAGAGCCCTGACTGATCTTTCAGAGGTCCTGAGTTCAATTCCCAGCAACCACATGGTGGCTCACAACCATCTGTAATGGGATCTGATGCCCTCTTCTGGTGTGTCTGAAGACAGCTACAGTGTATGCACTCATATGCATAAAATAAATAAATCTTTAAAAAATTACTTTTCTTTGCTTCTTCATAACTTTAGTTTTGCTATGAATTATAATACAAATATCTGATATGCAGATGGTCTTAGGTGACCCCTGTGAAAGGGTCACTAGGTCCCCAAAAGGTGTTGCAACCCACAGGGTGAGCACCACTGCTCTAAAGAAAATTAAGCAGAGTTTTGTTTAAATTTTTTTTCTTATCCTTTAATCCCACCACTCAGGAGGCAGAGGCAGGCAGATCTCTGTGAGTTCGCAGCCAGCCTGGTCTACAGAGTAAGTTCTAGGCCAGCAAATATTACCTTGTCTCAAAAAAAAAAAAAATCTAAAAACAAAAACAAAAGCAAACAAGCAACTTTTTAATATCTAATTTTAAATTTTCATTTATTTCATGTGTGTGGGTGTCTTGACTGCACGTGTGCTGTGTATCACGGGTGTGACTGGTATCGTTGGAGTCAGAAAATGCATCAGCTCCCCTGAGGCTGGAGTTAGGACTCTTGTGAGCTGCCATATGGATTCTGAGAATTGAGTCCAGGTCCTCTCAACTACTGAGCCAGCTTTCCAGCTTCTTAAATTTAGTTTTTTTTAAAGTTAATGTGCAAGATAATAGGTTTTATTATGGCATTGTCTCACATATATGTCATTATACTTTCGTACAACAGGATCTTACACAGGCCTTGTGCGTTCAGGATATAAAGCTCTGCTCTGGAGCAAGAACTGAATTTCTTACATGTGACAGTTTGGGGGCAAGAAGAACATGGGAAGTTTGAGGGGAGTGGCACCTGCCAGCGCTAGGGAGGATGAAGCAGGAGGATTGCTGTGTCTTCTGCACATCACTACCCTGTCTTAAACACGCACGCATGCGCATTCGCATGCACATGCGCCTGTCATACGGGTACTTGGGAGGCAGAGGCAAAAGTTTCAGGAGTTTAAGGTCATTCTTGACTTTGTAGTGAGTTTGAAGGCAGCTTGTGCCTCGTGAGATCTGGTCTCAAAGGAAGAAGGAGAGTGAGGAGTAGGAGAGGAAGAAACAGGGTAAAGTCTACATGCTTCGGTATAACCTTCAAGGTGATAATATCACTGCGCATAGGTCTGTCATCACGGCACAATTTGCCATTTTTATAAAACTACAATTTAAAGCATGCAGACATGGCCACTAAACTAGTCCCGGAGCAGGCAAATTTAGCATGACGATTTCCCAGCTTGTAGTGAGCGGAAGTGGATAGGTGTCAGCAGGCATGCCTCTTGCTGGGGGTAGAACCCAGGGTCCTCTCTCCACATCTCCAAAGGATTTCCACCACACACAGGAGCTTTTGGTGCTTGTAGAAAAACCTTTTTGAAAAAGTATTTATCTACAGACTTTTCTGTTTCTGAGAACCTGGGGCATACCGAGACTGCTGATTGATTTTGAACTGTGTTATAGATATTTAGAAACTTCTTTTTTTTTTGCTCAGAAGTTTGCCAGGGGAACTACCGCTACCTCCAGGGTCCCTGGGAAAAGACTGTGAACTTGTCATTTACAAGGAAACATAAAGAATAGCAGGTCCTGCACATTGGCTTCCTTGGGGCCTAGAGCAACCCTTTTCTCAGCGTGCCTCGACTATAAGGGAAGATAGACCATTAACAATATTTTCCATGTCCCCTCAGGACTATGGGCCTCAGGTTACCAAGAAAGACCAAATGTCCCACTTGATTCCCTGGAACAGTCTAGCTATCTTCACAGCTTGGCTTTGGTCGTGTCCTTTCCCTCTGGCTCCTGGTGCAGACCTGGGGTTCCTCAATATGAAGGGCTGTCTTGTCAAGGAGAAGGCCATTGGTTCTGCTGGGGCAGCTGCCATAGGTTTCCTGATCTGCTTACGGGTATGAGTGGCTGGCGATGGGGTAGCGGTGGACTAGTTCTAGTGAATAGCTGGGTGCTGCCCAGAAGGCTTTGCTCCTGGCTGTGGACCATCTGAACTAATTTCCCTGATCTGAAGACTCAATCCTTCCAGGACGTTTACCATTATACCTATTATTATTATTATTTTTAATGTGTATTGAGTGTTTTGCCTGCATGTTGGTCTGTGCACTGAGTGCATGCCTGGTGCCTGTGGAGGTCAGAAGATGTCCTGGAACTGAGGTACAGATGTTTGTGAGCCATCATGTAGGTGTTGGGACCCAAATACAGGTCCGCTGCAAAGACAAGTGCTCTTAACCGCTGAGCCATCTCTCCAGCCCACTATTTTATCAACTCTGTGATGTCCATTTTCCACATTTAAAAATCTCTCAGTAGCTGCTAAAATTGGTGACTTTTTTTTTTCCGAGACAGAATCTCATGTGACCTACATTGATTGGCATTGAGTGTACAACGAGGTACTTCGTGTGACCCTGAACTTCTGATCCTTCCCTGTCTATTTCCTTGAGTGCTAAGATTACAGGCTTGAGCCAACCTGCCTAAGCTTATGTCAGCTCAGCTCTGTGTATGGCAGGCAAGCACTCCACCCAGCAAACGATATCCCCAGCCTCTGACGACATAATATTTAATTTCAGTGCTCTGTGACTTATCAAATAATGGGGTGTGTTGCAGATGATGCTGTCTTAGCTTCAGTGACAAACAATAACACCTCTCGCTTGTAAGTCCCTTTGCGTTCTGCCATAACAGAATGTCACAGACTGGGTGGCTTAAATAGCAAAAACCATTTCCCCAATCTGGCATCGAAAATAAAAGATCAGGCCTCCAAATGACTTTGTTTCTGGTGAGGATCCCTTTCTTGGCACACAGATGGCCTGTCTTCAGCTACACCTCCCTACCCCACCTGGTGTGTGTGTGGGGGGGGAGGGCAAGGTTTTACAAAGTTTTTAGTCTATGTGAATACGCTCCTGGAGGAGGTAAGGGTGTGTAGCATGTGAATTTGGGGGACATGAAGTCAATTGTTTTGATTGTGTTTGAAATCATGGGATACAAACAAAACAGAAACTGAAGATGACTGGATCAAAGTGGCTGAACTCTATATCATTTTTAACCTTTGAAAATTCTGCCCGGTTTTTGAAAGGATAATGTGTGAACCAGGGTGTTTGTCAGAGAAATGGGGCATTTGTGATGCCCTACGGGTCTTATACAAACCTGTACTGCTGTCCACTTCCAGAGTGTCTTTTGCCTTTCTTACGTTCCCTCTCTTAGGATAAGTGGATTTTCCCTCTCATTCTGTTTAAAAAAAATTCATAAAAAATTAAAATCGTTGGATAGTGGTGGTGCACACCTTTAATCCCAGCACTTGGGAGGCAGAGGCAGGTGGATCTCTGAGTTCTAGCCCAGCCTACAGGTGAGTTTACAGAGTGAGTTCCAGGATAACCAGGGCTTCACAGAGAAACCTTGACTTGAAAAACAAAAAAACAAAACAAACATTTTTTATTTGTTGGTTTATTTGTTTGTGTGTGAGTGTGTTCACGTGGAGGTCAGAGGACCATTCCCAGGAATCAGTTATCACTTCTACAGTGTGGGCTCCAGGGATGGAGCTCCAATTGTCAGCAGTGGGGGTGAGCATCTTTACCTAAAAGCCACCCTGCCCACATTTACACCACATTTTAAGCCACAAGAGACACTTTGTAACATTCAATTATTAGGCTACATTGTAGTACCTTTTCTGTTTAATTATTTTTACCAGTGTGGTCCAGGATGAAGCGAATTTATATAAATCCAATAATTCTCCCATTCTCCCACAATACTAACACCTACTGTCATCGCCAGAATAAGTGTGCGGGTGATTACTGTGATAAACAGGCAGCACCACATTCTACTGCTAAGATTTCCAGCATATATCTTGCATTTGGTTTTTAAAATCCCTTGTTTTGGATTGTGGCAGGTTACTCCAAATTCAGCCTTAGAGGGATGTGAGGGTAGGGTGGTCTCCTTTCACTCAGGTTCATGAGGGAAACGAAAGTTTCTTCCCCTGCTTGGCACAGGTCAAGGTGAGCCCTGCCTTCAAAAGACTTTTGTGGACAAATGACAGGCGCTCAGGGCCTTAGTTCTCCCCCTGGGCTGATGGTTCTGTCTGTGAGCTCTAGCTGGTCCTGCATGAGCCTGGGAGGTATGTCAGTGGTGGGTAGCCGGGGAATGGAGGGCTGTGGGGAGGGAAGCTGAGAGCGTGAGTTAGTTAGATCAGTGAGCTAAGTACTGTAATGAGAGTCGCACTCAGTACCTTAGCATGATCCCCGTGCTAGAAACACCGAGTTGCTGTTTGGCGGTGTCTAGTTTTTGCAGTTTTTAAATTAAGATGAAAGCAAGAGTCAATGTCTAGATATATCTGCTGTGAAAGGGTTAGTCCGGAGCTAGGAAGGCTGAGCAGGGAGCCTTGTCTTTTCCGGACTTGGCACTGCAATTGAGGTAAGAGGTAACTCACTACTGTAGGCCAGCCAAGACGTCTGACTTTTTTTTTTCTTTAATTTAAGTTGTATTGCTTATTACATTTTGTGCTTTTCTTTTTATCTTGTCAGTTTGACACAGGCTAGAGTCATTTGAAACGAGAGGACCTCAGTTGGGAAGGTGCCTTTGGTCTGTCAGCGGGTATGTGGCAGCAGCATCACCTAGACTTGATTGCTCTGTGTAGGAGGGCCTTGCGTATGTGTGTGTGTGTGTGTGTGTGTGTGTGTGTGTGTGTGTGTGTGTGTGTGTGTGTGTGTGAGAGAGAGAGAGAGAGAGAGAGAGAGAGAGAGAGAGAGAGAGAGAGAGAGAGAGAGAGAGAACTGGCCTCAGAAGCAAGCCAGTAAGAAGCTTCCCCGGGTGGTTCCCACCTCACCCAGCTGGCCCTGTCTCAGCTCTTGCCCTGGCTTCCCTCAGCTCTTGCCCTGGCTTCCCTGAGTAATGGACCATGATTAGAACACAGAAGCCAAACAAGCCCTCTCCTTCCAAAGCTGTTTTTGGCCAGAATGTTTAATTTTGTCGGCAGAGAGGCAAACCGGGACATGTTTATTTATGGTGTGTGTATTCACTTGCTATGGTATACATGTGGGGGTCAGAAGGCAGCTTGCGGGAGGACATTCTTTCCTTCTGCCACATGGGGCCAGGGGACCAAACTCAAGACTATCAGGCTAGGTGACGAGCCATCTTACTGGTCTGTCTGTTGATCTGTCTGTTTGTCTGCTTCCCTCCCTCCTCTCTCCCCTCCCCTCCCCTNCCTCCCTCCCTCCCTTCCTTCCTTCCTTCCTTCCTTCCTTCCCTTCCTCCTCCTCTTCCTCTTCTTTTTAGAGACAAGCTATGCAGCTCAGGTCATCTCATATTCTTGATGCTCCTTCCCAGCCTCCTGAACGCTGGGATGACAGGTATGTGCCTTCACACCTGGTTTATACTGGCCTGTTTCCACTGGCCTCACCTCAGCTGGAATCTCTGGACTCCTCTCTCTAAGTCCTGCCATGTCCACCCCCACCTTCCCTTACAGCAGTCACAGACGTCTCAGGCTCCTTAGAGGGTCTTAGGTGTTGGGACTTGTTGCTGAGCAGGAGCTGGACTTAGATGCTTCTGGGAAGAGGTCATTTGCCTCTCCCTACTGGGTATTTATTTATATTTAGTGTTTTGTTTTGTGTAGGTGGTTGAATTGGGCATGGTGGTGGTGTGTGTCTGCAGGCCCAGCACTAGGTTAGGTGGAGGCAGGAAGATCAGGAGCTTGAGGTCATCCTCAGGTATACGGTGAATTTGAGGCCAGCCTATAACATGAGACTCAGTATTTAAGAACAATCAATCAATCAATCAATCAATCAATCAAACAGCCAGGGTTAGTGCTTGAGGGAGATGAAAGTCCACAGAGGAAGGACCTCACACATGTGAATTTTCTATGGTCTGAGCCTGGAAGAGGCACGCATCATTCATGCCCATGTTGCACTGGGGAGAGATCATCCAGCGTCACCGTCTACAGAAGGGCCGGGAATGTAGTCCAGAGGTTGGTTGCTGCCTGCCCAGTTATAACACTGTCACAGGGTCACGTAGAGAGAATGGACTTGGGGAGGGGACCATCAGCTATCATTGATTCACTGAGTCTGTATGACTTGGCTTTTGTGGAATCGGGTGGTTTTAATATGGGTCTGCATTTCGGCTCCTGCAGGGAGGACTGAAGTGGCACAAGATCCTGCATTCGGGGCTATGTTTGGGGTCCTTCTCCACCCATGATGGTATCAGTAAATTGCTACCATGATTGGAAAACTCATGTCAGTGCCTCTAGGGAACTTTTAGACATACTAATTTCCCTCTGTATGCGGCTTCCACATCTGTGGATTCAATGAGCAACACGGACGTGTTTGACCAGGTGTTTTCATTCATCTGTATAGAATCTTTTCCTTATTATTTCTGAAATAATAGAGCATAACAACTCATGTGGCATTTACATTATGCTATCTATTATAAGCAACCTAGACATGATTTAAAGAACACAGGCTGTGGGCTGGAGAGATGGCTCAGTGGTTAAGAACACTGGTGGCTCTTCCAGTGAAGCTAGATTCAATTCCCAGCACCCTCATGGCTGCTCATAGTTATCTCTAACTCCAGTTCCAAGGGATCTGGTACATTATTGTGGCCACTAGGAGCTCCAGGCACACATGTGGTACAGACATACCTGCAGGCAAAGCACCTACATACATAAAATGAAAATAAATCTTTAAAAAAATGAACACAGTTGATGTATGTAGGTTATATAGCAGACCTTTTAATTTTACTTATTTTAATATTATTTTTACCCTGAGAATTGCATACAATGTATTTGATCATACCCATCCCCCCAACTCCTCCCAGATCACTCCTTGCCCCTTGCAAGTTCATGCCCTCTAAAACAACAACAAGAACAACAACACAACTTACAGAGTCTATGTAGTGTCTGCTACATGGGTATAGGAACATCTATTGGAGCGTGGTCAAACTACCAGAGGCCACACCCTTAAAGAAAACTGTCTCTCTCCCCTAGAAGCCATCAGCTATCAACAGCTCCTCAACAGGAGTGCCTTTATTTTATTTTTTCTTGAGACAGGGTCCTATGAGCCCTAGGCTGGCCTCAGTCTCACTGTGTAGCTGAGGAAGAGAATGAACTTTATCTTCTGCATCCCAAGTTCTGGGATAACAGGCATGGGCTGGCTGACCACTTTACATGGCACTTCTCATTTGCTGAGCTAGCCCTCTTCTAGATGAGCCATATGCCAAGCCTCTATGTGTCATAAGGGACTTAGGTATAAGAGACTTGGGTATTGCAGGATTTTGGGAGGTCTCAGAACTGGTCCTCCTTAGATTTGTAGGCATGACCGACTGTATACGGGAGGATAGACTCACAAAGCGAATACTCAGAGCATTAAAGATGAAGTAATATTGAAACATGGCCACATTGAGGCTCCTGGGTTGTTGAAGTCTGAGATTCCAGGCGCTCAAGGATTTGATAGTGATGTGTGTGTGCGTGTGTGTGTGTGTGTGTGTGTGTGTGTGTGTGTGTGTGTGTGTGTATGAAAAGCCTCTCTGCTTCTTCCTGCTGCAGATGAAAGTTGTTCTTTTCCACAGCACTGGGCAGTGTCTTGAAGACTGACAGGAACCAACCAATCAAACCTGGTTCTCTCTCAGCAGTTCTGTGTTCTGGCTGCGTTGGCTGCTCTTCAGGCATAACAGGCATTTTTACGCCTCTGTGCCTTCGTACTTTCTGTTTCTTGTGCCTGGTACACGATGCCACTCCAGGATTAAGTTTACCCATCCTCCAAGGGGGGTCATATTAGGTGATACCAGCAGTGACTGTCGCCACACATGTACTTGCTGTATTTCTGGTTGTGATCTGTGCATGTTACCACTTGAATTTGACAGCCGATGTGAGATAAGTCCTGTTGTTCCCCACATCTTACTGCTGATATGATTGAAAGTTTGGAAGCGACTGAGGTGACCAGCACAGGTGGGCACCTGACCCAAGCTGCCCAAAGCTTCTCCAGCCCTGACCCCACCCTTGTAGTCTTCTTTTCTGTGCCTTGCTGATCAAACTAGGTCAAAGGTACTCACTCAGTTTTCATCTTTGCCATCTGTTGGTTAGTGCACTAAACAATATTAGTAAACATTAATACTTTCTTGATGGCCAACTGGATTTCTTCTCCTCCATCCAGCACCGATTCAGGTGTTGCTGTGAGGTGACTTGTAAATCTCAAGGGCTTGTACAGTCCGTGGATTTTGGAGGAAGGGGAATGGATGGCCACTGTTCTTCTGGCTGACACGGAGTTAATCTGCCTTAAAAGCAGAACCAGGTTTTCCGTGACGTCTGCAGCTTCCAGCTTGCCATCTGCCCTATGGATTTTGAACTTGCTTAGCTGATCCACAGTTATGTAAGCTAAGTCCTTGCAATAAATCTCATTCAGCGCAGGTTCTGCCTGTCTGGTTAGATACCAACCGTTGCAGTTTGTTACGGTTAGTGACACTGGCTGGCTTCTGATTGGTCAGTGTGCTTTTCTCATTTCCCAGGACTAAGTCCATCCTTGACTGTCTTTAGCATACATTTAGCATCCTCTCAGAATTCCCAGAGTTTTGAATACGTTTACACCTGGATTAGGGCTGGTTTTTGCTTGGGCAATGTGCCCTGAAAGAATGAAGGCATTGTCTTACACGGTCTGCAAAACCCCGGACTGGCTTTCATAGTAGCAGTCCTGGTAAATGTACCAGGACACTTAAAAAGCTCACCTCACAGAACCGCTCTCTTCTAGCCTAACATTTCCTCTTCTTTTAAATTAAAACCGTTGTTTTTCCAATCCTGAGATTCCACCTCACACCAGGCAGAATGGGTAAGATCAAAAATTCCGGTGACAGCAGATGCTGGCGAGGATGTGGAGAAAGAGGAACACTCCTCCATTGCTGGTGGGATTGCAAGCTGGTACAACCACTCTGGAAATCAGTCTGCAGGTTCCTCAGACAATTGGACATAGTACTACCAGAAGATCCAGCAATACCTCTCCTGAGCATATACCCAGAAGATGTTCCAACTGGTAATAAGGACACATGCTCCTCTATGTTCATAGCAGCCTTATTTATAATAGCCAGAAGCTGGAAAGAACCCAGATGTCCCTCAACAGAAGAATGGATATAGAAAATGTGGTACATTTACACAATGAAGTACTACTCAGCTATGAAAAACAATGAATTTATGAAATTCTTGGGCAAATGGATGTATCTGGAGGATATCATCCTTAGTGAGGTAACCCAATCACAAAAGAAGTCACTTGATATGCACTCACTGATAAGTGAATATTAGCTCAGAAACTTAGAATACCCAAGATACAATTTGCAAAACACAAATAATTCAAGAAGAAAGAAGACCAAAGTGTGGATACTTCATTCCTCCTTAGAATAGGTAACAAAATACCCATGGAAGGAGTTACAGAGACAAAGTTCAGAGCAGAGCCTGAAGGAATGACCATCCAGAGACTTCTCATGTCAAGGATGACAAGCCCTATCATCCTGCTTGATCATTAATACTTATGCTTGCCTATTCACAAAGTGATTGAGTAAAGGGTTTTATATGTGTTTTGCATACAAATGACTGACTGTAAACATGGGCGTGTGAACGCGTCTGTGGTGTGACGTGGGTAACTGGGTCACTCAGAAGGAAATCCTCCTTACTAATTACTAGAGTAGCTTCCATCCCTACTGGCAGTGTATAGCCACTCCCTTTGCTCTGCGTTCACGCCCGACATTTTCTTTTTTCTTTTTAGATTTATTTTACATGGTGGGAGCCGGGTTCCCACTCAGAGCCTCACGTTGGTGCAGCAAGCAGCTAGACCTGATGATCCGTCTCAGTGAGATTTTTTTTGTTTGTTTGTTTGTTTTTTTGAGACAGGGTTTCTCTGTGTAGCCCTGGCTGTCCTGGAACTCACTTTGTAGACCAGGCTGGCCTCGAACTCAGAAATCCGCCTGCCTCTGCCTCCCGAGTGCTGGGATTAAAGGTGTGCGCCACCATGCCTGGTTCAGTGAGATTTTATAATCCAGCTTTACAGCCAGAAGTCACTACACTATCTAGAACAGGGGCGGTTTTAAGTGATGAGTCCTGACTTCAGCAAACAGAGGTGGCCTCTGTGTTATCTGCTTTGTGCTTAGAAAGTCACCCCCACCCCCCATCCCAGAAGCAGAACAGATAAGGTTTTAGTAATTTTCACCCTGAGGAAAGGCCTAAGTTTTCCAGTAGTGGAGAACTTCTCCTTTGGTCTGAAGGTGGGAGAATTACTGCATAAAGCTCACTCAGTAAGGGGCATGGTTGGCTCTGCTCTGCCATGGCCTCATTGGCCATCAGGCCAGTCCAGTGACAGTGACACAGCTGCCCACCTCTTTTAATTGTCATAGTGACTGCTCACCACTGGTTTTCGTCTTCATGATCCTTTAGGTGGCCCTAGGTTATGGCATGCAACGGCACCGCTGTGACACAGGAGTCAGCGATCCCACATGGGATCCTCTGTAGGCATTTGAGGGACTGCGTGAGATGATACCACTGATCTCATTGTCTGAGCTGAGAGTGGCGGCTCGTGCCTGTGATTCTAGCACTAGGGAGGCTGAAGCAGGAACATTGCTACAAGTTCCAGACTGTCCAGGGCTGTATAGAGAGTTCTAGTCTATCCCGAGCTATACGCCGAGAACTTGTCTCAAGAAAACAAACCCCAAAACAGGAAGAACCCCTCCTCCATCATTATCGACTTGATCCTTTAGTTACATAACCCTGGCATTGGTGTGGACTTATCTGTGCTCTGGAAAGGCAGCGCAGTCCCCAGATCTTCTCACCATCTATGTATGTGAGTGTGTAGGTATGTGTGAGTCTATATATGTGCATGAGACTATGTATACGTGAGAGTGTATTTGTGTGTATGTGTGTGTGTGAGTGTGATTTTTCCTTATTCTAAATACTCCTTTTCTTTCTATTCACTCATGACTTTATAAAACAGTATTGCAATTGTTGCCCAGGCTAACCTGAAACTCACCTGGAAATCATCCTGCTTTAGCCTAGTCAGTGCTAGGATCGAGTCCTGAGCTCCTGTGCCTGGCTTGTTTTCATTTCTAAGACAGGCTGACCTGGAACACAGGCTTCGTGTTAGTCTTAGCTTGCTTTCTATTGTTGGGATAAACACTGTGACCAAAAGCACTTTGGGGAGGAAAGCATCAAAATCCCAGTCTACCGCAGACAGACGTCAGGACAGGAACTCAGGACAGGAACTCAGGGCAGGAACTCAGGACAGGAACTCAGGGCAGGAACTCAGGGCAGGAACTCAGGGCAGGAACTCAGGACAGGAACTCAGGGCAGGAACTCAGGGCAGGAAC
>LR749645.1:0-32837 GCA_902729485.2 Mus minutoides | reverse complement strand
TGGCCTCAAGCTTGTGACAGTCACCCGAGTTATCACCTGAGTCTGATTAGTTCTTTGGGACAAAGACTGTGGCAGAATTTTTTGGGCTAAAGGGTTGTGACTATTTTTAAAATTGCCCTTTTCTTTTCCTTTTCTTTTTGGTTTGTTGAGACAGGGTTTCTTTGTGTAGCTGGTTTTGGCTGACCTTGAACTCACTTTGCAGACAAGGCTGGCCTCGATCTCAGAGATCTACCTCTGCCTCCCCAGTATAGGTATTAAAGCTGTGCGGCACAACCACCCAGCCTGACTTCTTATTTGCTTAAAGAAAAGTTAACATTTATTTCTACCAGCAGTAAACCGACATTCCTGAGTGTGTACATTGCTGTCTTGGAAATTACTTGTGACTTTGAGTGTGTACTGAGTCTTCCTGGTGGGAGACAAACAGATTTGTTTAACACCAGCCTTAAGATCATTGCCTTAAAAACCTTCATGAAGGGTTTTATATTAGATTACAGGAAGAGCAAACACACAGTAAAAAGTAACAGCATTATCTCTGGCGTTGCATTTACTGCACTGTCGACAGCTTAGTTTTAATTACCATTATAAATACTTCATAGTCTACTAATAAATGTCTTGCAGTATATTCAGAAAAACGCAATAAACTCATTGTCAGGTGAGAATTACTGGAGTTCTTGGCTTCGAAATCTCTCCCGGAAAGAAGGATAAAATTGCCCTTACTGCAGGTGAGGACTGTTGGAAAAACTGATAAGGGGATGGGTCTTGGGTAGGGTCTACGATAATTATTGTCATCAGGACAGAATGAGGAGAACGAGCCCACATATTAACATAGTACCAACATGAGGTCGTGTCAGAGCTTAAGAAGAGGGTAGATACAGCACTTAGCGGGGAAGTCAAGGCTAAATTAGGTCTTGCTTTGGAAGGGAAGGGACTTTAGACATCGTTTTTTAGTATAGTGAGCACTGCTGGGACAAAAATATTGAAATGGGGAGATGGAGTAGGTTTGGTAACTGGGTTTTGTGGCACAAGACTGTGTGTAACCTTGGAACTCGGACGGCTGAGATAGGATTCTGAATCTGAGGCCAATCTGCAGTGAAAGACTGTCTTAAAATAAAAAAGTCGGGACTCTAGGTTATAATCTTTACTCATGCCGACTTGAGGGATGCTACTGGAAGTCATGAAGAGATTTGTTAGTGTTTTATTTTGTTTGCTTTTTAAGGCTGGAGGCTTGTGTAGCCCTTGTTGACAACAATAGAGGGTTGATTCTCTCCTTCAACCAAGTGAGTCCTGGGGACAGAATCCAGGTCGTCAGGCTTGAGAGCAGGCGCCATTACCCATGGAGCCATCTCACCAGCCTGCAAAATAGTTTTTCCAGAAAGCATATTTGTTTTTTTGGCGGAGCAGCTGCTTTTCCTCTGCCCTCGATGCAACTGAATCCCAATGACGCGTGAGGGACCCTTTATACAAGTCTGTAAAATGCTTGAAGAAGCTTCCTGACAAAAAGACCTTGTGCGACACAAGGCCCGGTTATCACTTGTTTGGAAGTTTGTGTTTTGTTACTAAACAGTCTCCCCCGTGACAGTCGGATCAGCATGGTTTATCATATGCAGGGCTGTATGTGGCTTCTCGTATCTCCATTACTGGCCTGTGGAGAGTCTGAGCCTTTCCAGATCAGAACAAAAGCATCCATAAAAGTGCAATGAAAACAGTCACGGAGGCAGGGGGTTTGGAGTATCCATTTCCCCGACCAACAGCGAGGAGTCTAACGTCCTAATCCATCAGATCTCGCAGACAAAAGCCACAAATCTTTTTTTGTTGGTTCCACATATTGGCACCGTGACAAGTTCATATTATATACTCTGTCTAGAATCTCTCTTGCAACCTCACCACCTCCCAGCAAGTTCACAAAGAGGACTGAGGCAAATAGCCTCGGAATGCGGAGGGGATCGTTTATTTATGTGCACACCTTGCTCTGAGTGTGCTGATTCCGAAGGCCTTTGCAGAAGAACTTCATAAAACGTAATGTTAAGTGACATCCGTGACACATACTGCTTCTTTTTCCATTTCCTGCTTCCTTAATGGATCCCTACAGAGGATGGGGAGGAGAACCTGCTTCTGCCGATGATCCGATGACTGCACCCTCTCCAAGCTCATCGGAAATTCTCTTGCTGTGGAGTGAAATGTCATTTCGAAAAGATGACATGGATAGATGTCTGTACCAATGCTTACCCACCATTTCCCTTGACCCCACGTCATTCGGGTCCCTTCCCAACATCCAGGAGTCTCCTGAGGCTCCTTAAGGACCCGAGGAAGGAGGGCATAATAGCAACTTCTTGCACTTAGCATCATCGCTCAGGAAATTCCGAAGCACTTACCACCGTGAATATCCTCCATCGCTGATAAAAACCACGAGAAGTGCTTGGGCTAATGGTGATTTTCTCTCTGTAAATTTTGATCAGGGCGGACACATACATTACGGGAAGAGAGAGTCTCTGTACATTTGGAGTTTCTATGTGGGAGACTAGCTCAGTCTTCCCTTCTGCTCAGTCTTCATTTGTCTTCCCTCCACGCACCCCCTTTCCCTCTTGTCCCCACCTCCGGCTCACATTTCTCCTTTACGCCTGCATTGCTTCAAAGAAACACAAATTGTTTGAAAGTTGGTTATTTTGATCCCTTACTTTGCTTGCAGGCGACTTTGACTCTCAAATGTGTGAGTATGTGGTCTTTGAAGTGTGTTGATTTGTGTGTGTGTGTGTGTGTGTGTGTGTGTCTCCATTACAAACTCTTAGGTTTGGACATATTCATGCCCAGATTTATTACAAGTTGAGTGGAGGCAGGAACGGAAGGAAGGGACACCTGATTCTCTCAGGAAGGTCGCCTCTCTTCCCTTCTCTCCCTTCAACCCTTGAACCAGGTCAGGGGCTTCTCTTCGCTGTTCTCATGGTCTTTTTTTTTTTCTTTCTTTTTAAGGATTTATTTATTATTATATGTAACCGCACTGTATCTGTCTTCAGACACACCAGAAGAGGGCATCAGATCCCATTACAGATGGTTGTGATCCACTGCGTGGTTGCTGGGATTTGAACTCAGGACCTCTGGAAGAGCAGTCAGTGCTCTTAACCACTGAGCCATCTCTCCAGCCCCGCTCTCATAATCTTATGCGCATCTTCATGGATGCATTGACCATTAAATCACTGGCTGTCTCTGCTGCTTGTCGTTACCGGGTGATTCTTAGTCATTGGTGGAGCTTAATGGGAAGACTAAAAGTTAGCGTCCCCCATGTAGTGCAATGCTAAGATTAGAACCGCTTTGTTATAATGATGTCTAACTTAGTAATAGTTTCTTTATTCCATTTCTTGGTTTATTAGCTTGAACAGATAGGAACCAATATTGGTGAGGAATTCCCTAGTGGAAGTTCTTTGATTAAAAAAAAAAATCACTGAATGCGGGTTGGGATTTGTGACTCTGAGGTCAAGCGTTTGACTAAAATGTGAGAGAGAAGCCACCCCCAGCTCTCATGGGTGGTGGGTTGGGGATTAATAATCAGTGAAGGCAGTTTGAGTTCCTGCTTTGGTCTTTCAGAGAGAAGACACTGGAAGGCAAATCATTAATCAATCCAAGATAAATCAGTGGGTCTAGGAAGTAGTGAGTGTTTTTTGTTTTTTTTTTTTTTCTTCTGTCTTTTTCAATGGTAGAATCTCTGTTCCTTTTTTTGTTTTTGTTTCTTTTTGTTTTTTTGAGACAGGGTTTCTCTGTGTAGCTCTGGCTGTCCTGGAACTCACTTTGTAGAGCAGGCTGGCCTTGAACTCAGAAATCCACCTGCCTCTGCCTCCCAAGTGTTGGGATTAAAGGCGTGTGCCACCAGGCCGGCTCCCACCTCTTTTTTGAGACAGGGTTTCATTGTGCCGACTTGGCTATGTGGACCAGGCTGACCTTGAATTCACAGAGATCTATCTGCCTCTGCCGTCCTTGTGCTGGGAATAAAGGTGTGCACCACCAGGCCTGGCCAGAAGACCCTCCCCCACCCCCTTTAAGTATGACTTCTAGGACAGAGAGAGGGAATGGAGGAAGTGAAGTGTCTGAACATGTGTTGCATGTTGCTGATGTTGTGATAGATATTTATATGCATGGCTGGACGAACTCACATTTGATTTTATGAAGAACATTCAACACAAAACAAGGAAACTGAAGCTTCATGATCAAGTCACAACTGGAACTCAAGCCAGGATGGCAGATTCCTTTCAAGTTCAAGGCTCTTGGCCACTAAAATGATGTTTCTCTTACAAACTTCCTGGACAATTTGGTGTGAAGGAAGGGTGTCCATCCTTTCTGACATTGTGACATGATACACGGCCCTATGAAGATGTTGGGTCCTGTTCCTAGCCATCATAGGTGCACGTAGTGGGAGGACTGCAGGCTGAACATACGTGCTCATCGGAAAGCTCTGGCCCTGGCCTTGGCCTTGGCCCTGGCCCTGTTCTGCATCTTCCCTGTGCTTTCCGAGTACAGAGCCTTCAGATACCCAGAGCTGTGAGAGAAAAATGTCATATTTAACTTAATTTGACAAAGGGAATATAATTTGATGATATTTCTAATGTTATTTATTGCTTTTTTTTAAAACAACATCTGATAATGTGATCCCACCCAATGCAGATTTCTAATTGGAAAATGAATCAATCTACTTATTGAGAGAGAGAGAGAGAGAAAGAGAGAGAGAGATAGAAAAGAGAGGAGAGAGAGAGAGAGGGGAGAGAGAGACTTTCTTATGCTATGTATACCAATAACAATCATAATCAATTAGCCTTTCTCTTTTTTGTTTTAAAAATTCTTTGTCTTGATATTGTGTGAGGGTATGTGAGCTTGAGTGTGGAAGCCAGCGAGGCTGGTTTACTCCTTTCACTGTGGAATTTTGAGGCGTGCAGGGCGAACACTTTGACCCACTGAACCATCTCACTGGCTCTTCTTTCTTTGTTTTAAGATTTGGGGTTTTAGAGTGAAATTTGTTAACTTCCGCTTTGTTTTTGTTTTTGTTTTTTTGCCTTGAGGTTTATTTATTCACTATCTATCTATCTATCTATCTATCTATCTATCTATCTATCTATCTATCTATCTTGAGGGATACTACACATACACCTTTCTGAACTCCTCCTGCATTGTTAAAAACGTGGAGTTGGGAGAGGGGAAAAGTGGAATCCGGATATACTGTATGAAGACAAACCACCTGGAAACTTGAGTTTGTCCTTTAAAAGCCAGGGCTCCCTCCCGGGTGCAGACTAGCGTGTATCTTCAAGTCTGGGGTTAGAGCTTTTCTTTTCGGACATGCTCCTCCCATTGGAGCCTGGTGCTTTTGACCTTGACCTACCCTGTCGCGAGGGCTGACAAGTGTCGTTCTGTAAGACGCAGACTTGCCGTCTTCCTTCAGAACGGAGCGTGCCCTCAAACGTGCCGTCTTCCTTCAGAACGGAGCGTGCCCTCAAACGTGCATGCATGTCTTCCTTCCCTAATCTCTTTGATTTGGAAGGACAGACCGGGATGGCTGTCAGCTAGTCTTTGATGTGGGGGACAAAGACTAATAAAAACATTGAAAGCATCTTCTTCTCCTATTTCACTTGACTCCCCGTGTCTGTCGCAGACCCTGCCCGATTGACAGAACATTACCCAGATAACCCCCTTCTTAACTGGCAGCGAGGCAGCAGCAGGCAGTTTTTCATTTAGAGTCTATCAACTGAGAATTGATAAAGTCATCATGGAACAACTGTAGTTTGACCCCGACCTGACAAAAGAGATCGAAAATGTCTTGGATAGAGAGAATCAAGGGGCTGGCTCCATCCTTGCCTGGGGAACAGCCTTAGAGTGGGCCAAGGGCTAACACCCAGGCACTCCACAAGTATGTTTAATAACTGAGAAGTAAATAATGAAAAGGATGTCAATAAACAATCGCGATTTAATAAATTATTCATTTTAACAATCCTACCAGTGTTTGCCCAGGGATGTAGTTTTTTCTCCATCTGCGGTATTGGTCTGAACCTGCCTGGCTGCGGAGCTGTTCATCATCCTTGACAGCAGGGGGCACTCACGTCACGCCAGAAACAGATGCCAAACTCGTGGGTTGATGTAGGAGGGAAAGATTGAGCAGATAGGAAAGCACCAAGAGGAGGTGGAGGGGAAGATAGAAAATGAGTGGAGAGATACTGAAATGAAAAAAAAAATTTCCGCAGGCAGATCAAATTCACCCTTGCACCGAAGCAAAGCGTAAAGAAATAAATAGAAAACAGTCACTCTATATTTTGCTGGTTAAAATAACTTATTTATTTGAAACTTATAAGATGACAGATTTGGAGCAGTCAGGGCAAGGGCAAAGAGATATTCGAAATTTAACAGATTTATTTCCATCTCGAAAATTCCACTGTGATTTTTTCAGGAAACACTCCCAGAATACAACTGATTCTCTTGGGTTGGTGTGAAACACACACAAAAAATAATAATTAAAAAAATCAACCCCCCCAAACAACCCCCAAACAGCTGCTGAGGGGCTACCGGCTGTGTGTTCTTCTTCTTCTCCTTAGAGGCAAGGTCTCACTGTGGAGTCCTGGATCGTCCAGAGTGTTGGGCTCACACGTGTCCACGCCCTTGTCCAGCTGCCAAAGCCTTTGGAGCAAAGCCCCACTACAGTTTAAGGCTAAGGTTTCTTGGAAATGAACTCCTAGGGTCAGTTCTCCTCCGTGTGTGCTTTCTTTTCTCACGGACTGTGTGACAGTCCCCACTTTATGAAACTGTCCCCCGTGAGGCCATGCTCCTCTTACACATTGAAGAAAGGCTGTCGCGGTCCTCAGGATATTTACTGTGAACCCAAGGCACCGAGAGAAGAATGCGTTCTCGATCGATGACCATGCAGATGCTAAAGCGAGTGGTATTTATTTATAATAATGCGTGAGGCGGCCCACAGGGAAATGTCATCTTGTTTGTAATCAATCTCAGTGTGAGGCTCCCGCTGCAGCACAATCAGGCTCTGCATTAAGTGACAAATTGGCTCCTTCTTCTCATTCTGACTGTCATTTCTCTTCAGTGGGGATATATCATCTCTGTTACAAGGCCTCAGAGCTTGTACCACACACAGATACACATGCATATGCAGGCCCTGCGAACGTACTCGGGATAAAAGCCTCCAGCAATAGCGGGTATGACAGGAAACAGGAAAATGAGGAGGGCCCCCTGTGCTCACGGTGTCTTGCTGGCTGGTGATGTCACTGTATCCGGCGAAGGCATGTCACTGTTAGAGATTAAACTGTCTCTCAAAGTCTGTACGTTGAAGCTCTAACTGCCAACGCAACAGCTTCTTAAAAAATAATAATTTATAGCCAGGCATGGTGGCTCATGCCTTTAATCCCAGCACTCGGGAGGCAGAGGCAGGCAGATTTCTGAGATCAAGGCCAGCCTGGTCTACAAAGTGAGTTCCAGGACAGCCAGGGCTAGACAGAGAAACCCTGTCCCGAAAAATGGAAAAAAAATTATGTGACTAGATGTGAGGGTGTCAGATCCCTGGAAGTGGAGTTACAGACAGTTATCAGGTTCCATGTGGTTGCTGGGAATTGAACCTTGGTCCTCTGGATTAAAAGCACCAGTGCTTTTAATCACTGAGACATCTCTCCAGGCCATAAAATCTATTGCCCCCTCCCCCTTTTTCCTGAGATAGAGTTTCTCTATGTAGCTATGGCTGCCCTGGAACTCACTCTATAGACTAGGCTGGCCTTGAACTCACAAAGATGCCTGCCTCTGTCTCCTGAGTGCTGGGATTCAAGGTGTGGGCCAACACTGCCTGGCTGCCATGGTGATAGTATTTAACAACAGGCTCAGGCTTGGGTGTACCATGATAGAAGAATTGAGATGTTATAGGCTTAATCTCTGGCCATGCCTTCATCCCCCAAATAGGCCATTAAGGGGGTAATTAAGGTTAAATGAAAGCCCAAGAATGGCACCCTAATCCAGATTAGCTGGCCCCCTTCATCTCCCTCCTTTGGAGTCTTTGAATCAGGGACTTACTCAGTAGCCCACACTGGCTTGGAACTCACTAGGCCCAGGCTGCTCTGGAATCCATTATGTGGCCTAGACTTGTCTTAGACTCATGGTCCTCCTGACCTGTATTATAGGCATCATGTCCAGCCCTCAATAGAGAAACTCTATCTCATTATCCAGTTTTCTTTTTTCTAAAACAAACCTGGCCATCTCGGAACTTGCTCTGTGGACCAGGCTGGCCTCGAACTCAGAGATCCATCCGCTTTTGCCTCCTGGGCTGGGATTAAAGGCACATGCTGCCAGCCCCTGGAGACACACAACTGCTATTTGCTACTATTTTAAGGTGAGGAAGAGATACTAGATGTGGATAAGGGTTTTTCTCTGGGTATGAAGGTAGCCACCTGCTCAGAAGAGACTTTGAACTTGTAAATAATGTTGAGACTATGATAGACTATTGGGACTTTGGAAGTTGGACTCATTTTTGCATTATGATAAGACTATAAGCCTATGGGGACCAGGGGGTAAATACGAATGGCTACCCTTAGGTTCATATATTTAGATGCTTAGTCATCAGGGAATGACACTAGTTAGAAGGATTAGGAGGTGTATGAGGTGTGTCCTTGTTGGGGAACACACCAACAGGAGTAGGTGTAGCCTTGTTGGAGGAAATGGGGGTGGGCTTTGAGATTTCAAAAAATCAAGACAAGTCTTCTGGTTCTCTGTCTTCCTGCTGCCCACAGATCCAGGTGTAGGCCTCTCAGCTGCTTCTCCAGCATGTCTGCTTGCACACTGCCATGTTCCCTGACACGATAAGAATGGACTAGCGAACCGCAAGGCAGTCTTGGTTTCCTTTATCAGAGTTGCCGTGGTTATGGTGTCTCTTCACTGACTGCAATAGAACACTGACAAAGACAGACTCAAACTTGCTTTCTTTTACATAGGAGGATAAAGGGGCTGTCTCCAAGCTGGGGAGCTGGCATTTTGATGTTGGACTTCAATTTACTAGAGCTGGGAAAGGGATTTCTGTTCTTTCAGCTTCTCAGTCCGTTGGGTTTTGAAATTTAATTTAAAAAATATTTTGTATCACTTGTGTGTATGTGTACACATGTGCGTGTGTGTTTCCGTGAGTACATGTGCACATGCCATGGTGCATATCTGGAGGTCAGAGGGTAACTTGTAGGAATCAGTTCTCCCCATCTCTCATATTGGTTCTGGGGCTAGAACTCAGGTTGCCAGGCTTGGAGGGGAGGCTCGCACATTTGCTTGCTAAAGCATCTCATTGTTCCCAGGCAATGGATGTGTGTGTGTGTGTGTGTGTGTGTGTGTGTGTGTGTGTGTGTGTGTGCATGAGAAAGTCTAAGCAGACAGAAGCAGAATCAGCACTAGGAAGAGGAGTGTGGCTCTAACAAATATCTAAACTTGCGGAAGAGGCCTTGAACTGAGAGCAAGGTATATTCTCAGAAAAGCCAAGAAGGGCTCAGAAAGGCAGGGAGCTCTCTCTAGAGGAAGCTTCGGGTTTCTTAGAAAATGCATAAGTGATCATGAATAAGATGCTGGTGAGAACAAGGATGGGGAAGGTCATTCTGGTGACATCTCAGACGGACGCAGGGAGCAGCGTGTCATCGGCAGCGGAGGGGAGTGACTTTACAAAGGAAGCACCTTGGGCAGAATTGTTTCATGTTCTGATGTTTGGTGGAAGGCAGAACTCACAAGCAGTAGAATTGGATATTTAGCGGAGGAGCCTAGCAAAACATAAGTGAGCTTAGGTTCTCTCTCTCTCTCTCTCTCACACACACACACCGTTTTATTTTCTTATTCTTTTCCCTCACCCAGTCTTCCTCCCTTGCCCCTCTTCCTCTCTTGCTGCTTCACCATCTCCTCTCAGATTCCTTCTCTGCTTTCCTTCTTGTTTTGAAAGATTATTTATTATTTTGTGTACGTGTGTGGACATCTTCAGAGTTGACCCTCTCGTTCCACCGCATGGGCTCTGGGCTTTGAAGTCAGGGTGCCCTTGAGTTCTTTGCCAGCTCTTGGCCAGAGGCAGCCCATTGCATTTCTGGGCTGACTGCAAACCCTGGCTTCACACGCCTCTTCAACTTGGCTTCTTGTTTCTTCAAAGTCAGTAGTGGAGAGGCAGAGAGGACATCAAAGCGTGTGCTCCAGGCAGCCCCCTCTGCCACTCCCAGCAGGCCATGTAACCTGTCGAAACCTAGGCGATGGATGACACCCCTTCACCTCTGCTCACCTCCACATCCTGCAGATATTTGGCAACCAAAGCGGCAACCATGAAGAACAGCAGAGCGGTAGCTCTGTGGCCAAGGCTTGGATCTCAGGAGTCTGTTAGCCTTCCTTCATTTCATCTTGTCTGCGTTCCTCAGTGTTTCTTTTGGAGGGCGAGCTTCAAAGCCACATTCATCTCTACAGAGTCGTCGCTTAGCCATACCCTTGATTATCTTTCTGAAGAGGTTTCTCAATTCTGTCCTTCATTGTTATTTAGAATAAGGACCGCCTGAGATTTCCTCCCCAAACCTTTATGCTCTGGCTCCGTTTTACTTCCCAATTTTTGCTTTATTTCTCTTCTTAATTCTCTCCACAAGCCCCTAGGAAGAAGCAGATAGCTGCTCTATGGTTGGGCTAGAAGTCTCCTCAGCTAGAGTCGTATAGACAAGTGTGAGGAATGTGAACAGTATAGTCACTGTGGAAGTCAGTGTGCAGACTCTTTAGAAACTAAAAATTGAACTGCATGTGATGGGCATACCTGTGTTTAAACTGAACCGCTCGGTTAACGCACCCTAGAGATCCTCATGTCTGTGTTTATTGCTGCCTTGGTCACAAGAGCTAAGAATGGATCTAGCTTAGATGTCACAAGCACATATGAATGGATAAGGAAAATGAATGTGTGTGTATGTGTGTATTTTGTTTAGCTCTAAAAAAATGAAACCATAATGTTAACATTTTCAGGAAAATGGATGTCACTGGAGACTCAGAACGATAAACGGTGTTCTCTCTGTTTTTTTGCTTGCTTGCATCCAGTCTCTCTTCCCTGGTTGGCGTTAGACCCCACTTCTTGAGGATTCTAATATATGCTGAAGAGCAGCTGAGACTGCCAGCCTTATGACTTGAACAACTACTGGATTCTTGGATCGTCCGTTGAGAGATAGGCATTGTTGGATTAGCTGCATATAAAACTATGCTGCTAAATCCCCCTTATATATATGAACTGAAAAGACATGAATATTATATGTATATTCAGTGTATATATCAATAGTCTCTCAGTTCTGTTCCTCTAGAGAATCCTGACTATGATGACACTTGGTGAGCCACCCTACCAGCCCTGTTTCTGCCATGCACAGACTCTGGATTTAAGCATGATGTGGTGGGGCGGGGTCGGGGGGGGGAGGAGAAGAAAAGTGAAAGCAACGGAGTATAGGAGCTGTGAAATGGGGCCTTTCCCGGTTGTTCTGGGAGCTCCAGGAGTCCTTCTGCCAGCAATCTGAGCGAGTCTGAAAGTAGAGCAGTTACTGTTAGACTGGGATGAGCAAAGGCTCAGTAGACTTTTCTTTTTGAGAGATGGTCTCAGGCTCAGGCTGACCTTGAATTCTCCATCTTCATGCCCCAGCCTCTGAAGCGATAGGGCTGGAGATGTGTGTCTATCACATCCCACACTCCGTTGCCTTGAGACTTTACGCATTGTGGGGAAACAGGAAACAGCAACCAGGTTCTTTTTTTTTTTTTTTTGGTTTTTGCCAGACAGGGTTTCTCTGTGTAGCCCTGGCTGTCCTGGAACTCACTTTGTAGACCAGGCTGGCCTCGAACTCAGAAATCTGCCTGCCTCTGCCTCCCGAGTGCTGGGATTAAAGGCATGCGCCATCACGCACGGCGTGACCAGGTTCTTGATCAGCAGAAATTGAGATGGTATGCCTTCCTTTAGGCTCCTATCTTGGCAGTAATATTGTACAAAAATAGACAACACTGAAAACTGTATTCCCTCTCTCCTTCTATGTTTTTCTTCTCATTTTCTTCCAAAATGGAATACTTCTGCAGTGAGTTAAAGGACACTTCCTGCTCAATTGATATCAGCTCAAGTCTTTTTCTCTTTGCTTTGCTTTTTCCCTTCAGGACTGGGCACTGAACCCAGAGCCTTTGTGCATTCCAGGCAAGCACTGGACCATGTCCCTAGCCCCCAGCTTTAAGACCTTTAAGTCTTAAAGACAAATTTGTCAGAGTACCTGCAACAGAACTTGCTTTCTGTTTGGAATACATTCTGAATTCGGTTAGAAAGGCAACATTAATCGCAATGGGATTGAGTTTCCACCATTTATTGCGACAGGCTTTAGGAATAGGTGGATCAGAGTCAGAGGAGCAGAAGGCAGCTTCCATTAAACCAGTGGGCAGAGCTGGAGGCCACTCTTGCCTCTGCACAGATGGCTTCCTCCTGGAACATGCTCACCAACTTTTTCTCCCACCTAGTTTCTTAGCCGCCTGCAGGTCCTTCTCAAATGCTAACTCCTGCCCAAGCCCTGCCCCATTTACTTCTAGAATGCTGGGATTAAAGGCAGACACCCCCAATCGTCAGCCTCTCTCAGGCTGGCAAAGGCGTGTGTCTCTGAATGTCTGTAGGAAAACTGGGCTTTATGGGAGGTTGATTCAAAGGTACACAGCCTCATTGGAACTCTGTGAAGTTCCCCTTTACGTTCAAAGCTTTTATTTCCCTTTGGCTTTTCTCTCAGTAATGAAAACGACTTCCTTTCACACCTTCTAGAGGAAGGGAAAATGCTTCTGCCCTAAGGTTCCAAAGCAGAGTCCCAGGCTGGGTCTGCTGACGCTGCAGCTTCCTTCTGCGGCCCGCTCCTTTTAAAGTGGGGCTTGGAAAGTCCTGACTAATATAGAAAGTCCTGGAGTCTCCATCCTGGAACACACTCAGCTCTTCTGAGACCAGGGCCTTTCTAAAGGTGATCTGTTTCTCCTCAACCTTATTTATCTACATTGGCCCCTTGGTTTTCTACTTTTAAAGAAAAAAAAAATGTAACAATAATGTAGAGTTAAGGAACAAACAGTGGGCACATCATCTTGACAAGTTAGTGTTGCTCTTATTTTCAGACAGTTGAGTGAAGTTGAGATGTTGGTCTTCAATAGCATTTGAAATGTAAATGAAAAAAATATCTAATAAAAAAGAGATGTTGGTCTTCAGTTCTGATCCTTCTACATTTTGTGTGTGTGGGTTATAGGTCCTTCCCAATTAGACTTGATTCTTATTAATTTTCATTGTATTTATTTATTTTTGCATGCATGTATACATGTGTGGGGACATGTGCCAAGGTGCTTATGTGGAGGGAAAATGGATTGGTTCTCTTCTTCCATCATATGGGTCCTGGTTAAAGAAATCAGGTCATCAGTCTTGGTTATGATAACCTTCCTCACAGTTTATAACAGTCTCAACAATGTCAAAAGTCCAAAGTATTTTCTGAGATTCATTCAGCCATTTAACTGTGATCCCCTATAAAGTCAAATCGAAGAGCAGATCACATACTTAAACATCACAGGATATACATTACTATTAAAAAAAAAGTCATAGCTAGGAAATACTGGACCAAACAAGACCCCAAAATCTAGCTGGGCAAACTCCAAACTCTGCATCTCCATGTCTGATGTCATAGTGCTCTTCAGATCTCCAACTCCTTTCATCTTTGTTGACTGCAAAAAATTTCTTTCCTCTGGGCTGGGTGCACTCCCTGTTAGCAGCTTTCCTTGGCAGGTATCCCATGGCTCTGGCATCTCTAACATCTTGGGGTCTCCATGGCAACTCTAGTGTTACAGCTTCAAATGTCTGGGATCTACACATGATCTTCTGGGCTCCTCCAAAGGGCTGGTGTCACTTCTCCTGCTCTGCCTTCTGTAGCACTCTAAGCTCAGGGTGACTCCACTCTACTGTTCTTGGTGATCATCCCACGGTAATGGCATCTCCAATTCTCTGGAGTCTTCTGCTGCAACTAGAGTCCACTAATAGCCTCTCATAGGCTCTCTGCATGGTTGGTGTCAAGTCTCTTCTTTGCATGAGCCGGCTGCACCTTCACCAATGGCCTTCCATGGCCTCTCACAGTGCCAAGCCTCAGCTGCTCTCCATGATCTCTTCATACCACCAGTACCACCTTCGTGACTCTTACACATTACCAAACACAGCTGCAGCACGAGGTACAACTTTGGCTATCTCTGGAACACAGCCTCCTTGTGCTCTCTAAAAACATTTCACAGAAGAATTCATCTCAGTGATGCTGGTTTCTTCTTAATCACTGTTAATTTCTTAGTTCCAGCTAACCAGCTTCAATCGTCCCAGTAGTCCCTTCTAGTCTTGACTCTAAAGAGACACATGCCTTAAGCTGCTGAGTTCTGCTGCTTGCTGGAACTGGAACACGACCCCAGCTTTCTGTTTTCCAGATCCTTCACTGCCTAAGCTTGGCTGTCCTGGAACTTGTATAGATTGACCTTGAACTCAGAAATCTGCTTGGCTGTGTCTCCTGAATGCTAGGATTCAAGGCGTGTGTGTACACCATGGCTGGATTTAAGCTTTTCTTTTAACACCACAGTACTTAATGGCAGAAGATCAGAAACAATTAACTGCTCATTACTGTTTAACTGATTAAGCTCTAAGTGCTTCAGTACAGTGGCATCAGAGCTATGGTACAATGTAGAACGGAAGATAACGAAGGTCCCTGTGAATTGCCCTGGAAGGACTGACTTTGCTTAAATGAAAGGGTGAATGGAGAAAACCAGCAAGGTACAGAACAGTACTGCGTTCACATGTGTGTGGTAACGTACTGCGTTCACATGTGTGTGGTGGCACATGCCTGCAACCCTGCCACTTGAGAGGTGGGGGCAGGAGAATCAAGGCAAGTCTCAGCTATATAGTGAATTCAAGGCTAGACTGGCTACGTGAGAGTGTCTTCATCCACGAGTGCCCCCCCCCCCCCAATTCATACTCACTGTATTTGCATAAAGGAAGGCTAGAAGATACTTGATGATCTGATTAAAGTTTACCTTCTGGAGAACGGACTGAGGACAAGGCAGAATAAGTTGTTTCATTCTGGTCCTGTAGGTTTTATGTTTTTGTTTTTAAATTTAAAACCTGTAAATGTTTTTTTGTCTATCCAAAAACATTGAAAAAAATCGCCAGCACTTCAGATACTCTTTCCTCTCCTGCCTGTCTGGAAGTGGCAGTTGCAACACTTCTGTGGACTCATTTATCATTTATACAGCGATGTCTCTCGCCTTAGGCTGCAGGGAACAGCTTAATGTGACAGGAATGAGTGCGGCTGGAACTCAGTCAGCCAGACCTCATTTCAGATTTGGCTCCAGCTCTTGCTAGCTGTGTGATGCTGGGCAAGCCACTTGGCCTCTCTGAGCTTTGTACATGTCATAAGCCTGGTAGTGCATGGAAGTTACTAAGTTCTTCCATGATGGTTAACACTGAACGGTCAAATAGGGGATGGAAGCTCGTTGTTATACTTCATTTTCCTCGGCTGAATCAATCCTGAGTGTGCCTCGTGCCAACTCAGACCCAGGGCTGCACGTGAACACGAGACGGTGTGGGTGGTGACAGGTTTGTTTCCCGAGGGACAGAACCAGGTCTGTTTTCAGCTCATAATTAGGACGAGCAAGCCCTCACCTATCTCAGAACAAAGGGTAGAAATTGTTGCTTCTTCCCCCCTCAAGGCATGCCCTGCCTTGGTTGCCAGCATCTGCTGCAGTGAAAGGACAACCACCCATGAAATCAGGGTGCTTAGAGGCTGGGCTCCCTACCAGGACTCTACAGGAGGGGTCAGGGGTCAAGCAGCCAGAGCCTCAGCCTCCCGGTTCCATTCCAGACTCTTTATTCTCATGCTGAGCTCAGGGCACATCATTAATTCAACGCATAATTATGAGTACCTAGAGTGTGCCTGGCAACTGCTCGTGATTTGGAGAAACAAAGATCAATGAAGTCTGACTTTTGATCAAAGCTAAAATCAATCCTTCAGACATCTGTCCTGTGTTTACCTTGCTGGGTTCAATAAGTGGATTTTTTTTTTTTTTGCAACTCCTTCCTTTCATATTGGCTCTGTCTTCCAATCCCTTTTAATTTTGACATTTAGACCTAGCGGAATATATATATAGCCCCCTGAATAAAAAGCTTTTAAGGCCCAAAGCATTTAAGGCTATTAGTTTAAAGAGACACGTGCACATATTCAAGAAGGGAATGGCTTTGAGTTTCTGCGGTTGTATCTGGCTTCACCCATATTGCTGAAGTCGGACCGCAACAGAACAGGAAAGAGGGAGGCAGCCAGGACGTATTTGCATTAAGTCCCCTGATCAGGGAAAAAGGCGTTACTCAGGTTTGAGTTTGTGGCTGAGGTTCGGAGCTTGTGACCTCTCATCCTTAATCTGGCTTTGTAGCCTCTCACCAACTCAGAGCTTAATGGCTCCTCTAATTTTGTCAATGTGAAGGCATGATCATCACTAGGTATCTTTAAAGTACGGACTGGGGAGATGGCTCAGCAGGAAAGCACAGGACCTGGGTATGGGTCCCCAGCAGGAACATAAAAATCCGGGTGTGGCAGCACACTGTCTGTCATCCCAGTGTTGAGGAAGCAGAGATAGGAGGATCAATTTAGCATCTGCTAAACTGCCCAGATGCACACCCACACACAAATGACGTAAAACATACTTTAAAACAAGAAATTCCCACGTATCCCTACTGTCGGGACACTCAGTATTCTAAGATAACTAGTTTAATTTCTACCCAACAGGTCAGAAGGAAAACTGTAAGCAGTTAGATTGATTTCTCACCGTATGAGAAATGCATAAGGCTGGAACCAAACCTTTTCTCCTCTTAGCAGCAAATAGTAGTTGTATGTAGCCAGGCGGTGGTGGCACCCACCTTTAATCCCAGCACTTGAGAGCCAAAGGCTGGTAGATCTCTGAGTTAGAGGTAAGTTTGTTCTACAGAGCCAGTTTCAGAACAGCTAGGGCTACAGATAACAATTTGCAAAACTCATGAAGCTCAAGAAGAAGGAAGACCAAAGTGTGGATGCTTCGTGCCTTCTTAGAAGGGGGAACAAAGTACCCATGGAAGGAGTTACAGAGACAAAGTTCGGAAGGAAGGACCATACAGAGACTGCCCCACCCGGGAATCCATCCCATAAACAAGTACCAAACCCAGACACTATTGCAGATGCCAACAAGATTTTGCTGACAGGACCCTGATATAGTTGTCTCCTGTGAGGCTATGCCAGTGCCTGGCAAATACAGAAGTGGATGCTCACAGTCATCTATTGGATGGAACACAGGGTCCCCAATGAAGAGCTAGAGAAAGTACCCAAGGAGCTGAAGGGTTTTGCAGCCCTATAGGAGGAACAACAATATGAACTAACCAGTACTCCCAGAGCTCGTGTCTCTAGCTGCATATGTAGCAGAGGATGGCCTAGTTGGCCATCAATGGGAGGAGAGGCCCTTGGTCTGGCAAGGATCATATGCCCCAGTATAGGGGAATGCCAGGGCCAGGAAGTGGGAGTGGGTGACTTGGGGAGCAGGGGGAGGAAGGAGGGTATAGGGGATTTGGGGAGAGGAAACTAGGAAAGGGGATTTCATCTGAAATGTAATGAAGAAAACATCTACTTAAACAAACAAACAAACAAACAAACAAACCAAAACAGTGCCTCCTTGGCCAGCTGAGCGAGAAGAAAGGCTTCAGAAAATGCCAGGTAGAAGATGCCAGTGGAGCCTATCTGCCTGTGTGGGGGTCTCTCCCATGTTAACAGCACCCTTTAGAGTTCTGGGACATGAGGCCGAGAGGCTCCGAGTGGTGACCTTGGGTGGGTGACAGTGCTCAGGCAGCTGCTGAGCTTGATTGAAGGAGCTGTTAGTTTCCAGTCACCACCGCTTGGAGAGCATCCATCTTCATCCCCACTCCTGACTCCAAAAGGGCAAAGCCCGCTGAGAGCTCCGAGGCTCAGGACTCAGGTTGTTCGAGTCATTTGCTGCAATGTTGATCCTGTCCTCTCTGTATACTTTGCCAGCTTGAAACGAAACAGTGCTGCTATGGAAACCGCAAACACCAGGCAATCCTGGCCCCTGCACTTGGCAGCCCAGCCAGGGAGAGATAATGGCTTCTGTTGTTATCTATTGGCTGCTGATGCTCAGCCGGTTTTGCCCTCAGGGCCCTGACTAGGGATGGGCTGACACTGTACCAGAAGTGCTCTCTTGTCTGTTCCCTAACCTCCCGATGCAGGCAGGCTAAGATAACCAGAGTAGCCAGGGTACCCCTCATTATCCCCATGACAGCCCCACGCTTTACACTTCCCTGACGGCTGTGGTCCCTCATCTCAGGTTACTCTGAAGGCTTAAAACCGTCCTCTGAACTGCAGCCCTACAGGATGTTTTCTAGAACTCATGGACACATTCTCTTGGAGACAGTTTCGGCTCACTTGTTTCATTTTGGGGTTGGGAAGGGCAGCAACGCCCCCTAGCGGAGCGTTTTTGTCGTTCTCAGAGCAGGTGGCCGGGCAACTTGGTCCTTGGAAGGAATAGGAATGCCAGCCATCTGAAAACACATTTAGTGTGAAAACGCCAAAGATTATTAAAACCTGTTTTTCGGCTGCAACGTTTAATAAGAGGTCAGTTTGCTATATGTAGCGTCAACAATGATGACAGGAGGAAGTAAGTCGTAGGTTGGGTAGTTAGAGGCCTTTTACCTCCCTCTGAGCTGCCAGGTTAAATTAAACCTGACCTAGCAGGCAGGAGGCGTGGGCAAACACAGCTGTGTTTAGAATGCGCTGATGTCTTGGTCTATTTTTCCAATATTTGTGCTTTGGAAAGAGCTTTCTGCTAGAAATGAGCTTCTCCTGCGTTTGGAGCTTCTACGCGTGGGAGGAGAAAATCACGCCACCTCTGTTTCCCAGATATCTCAGGGTCGTTCTTGCCCTCCTAAAGCAGGTTATTTTTCTTGGTAACGTCCATTTTCTGTGGTTTGAAACTGCTCTTTTCTGGAAGAGATAATCATGGGGAAAAAAAAAATCTTCTAACCCATTTGCTTGCAAATGGCAAGAAATGTTTGATATTCTTGAAGTTCTTGCCGCATAAAGCAGGGTGATTTTCAAATTCTATTTGATCCTTCTGAAAGCTAGCTAGCCTTGTTCTCTGAAAAATTGTAGCACAGGCACAGAAAAATGTCTCTAATTTCTGCCCATTACTTCTTCTTCTTCTTTTTTTTTCCTGTAGGATGTTGCTCTCAAGGATATATGGAATAGAGATGTGAGTCAGGCCTTCATCATTAATGGTTGTCTTTTGCCCCAGAGGGAGAGCCAGCAATAGTGGTATCTGGCTATGAAGATAGTGGGATAGATACTTGCATGTGGTAAATGAAAAGCTCCAGGAAGTTCTTGGCATAACTGAGTTAGTCAAGTTATGTGTCATTAGTCAATGGCTCAGTTTCATACGTCAGGCCTCTGATGGTCTTTCTTGTATTTGACAACTGGAACATTTGGCAAACATCCTGAGTAGTTTTGTGTTTCATGAGGCAGAGGACAGAGAGAGCCCAGGGCTTGGGGACCTGGCCCAGCTACAAAAGTGCTTTCTCAGCAACTGTGAGGATCTGAGTTTGGAGTTTTCAGAGCTCTAGAGTCAAGTGTGCATGCCTGTAATCTCAGAGCTGGGGAGGCAGAGAGAGGCTGGAAGATTCCCTGGGGCTTGTTTTCAGTCTAGCCAAATCAGCTCTGCATCCAGTGAGAGACCCTGTCTCAAAAACAAAACAAAAAACAAACAACCCCCCAACAAAACCAAATCAAACAAAACAACAGCAGCAACAACAAAAACAGTGGAGAGTAGTTGAGAAAGATACCTGATGTTTACACTTGCTTACACACACACACACACACACACACACACACACACACACACACACACACACACTTGCAAGAAACCTTGTGGAAGGAAAAGCTGAAGTCTGTTCTCTATTGGGGCAGTGACTTCCTCTTTGACAAGCCTGTATCCTGGAATCCCGGGCGGGCGGTTGTCTGTAGCGTGCGTGATGACCTGGCCGAGAACAGGGGAAGCTCTGTAGCAGAGGACTCAGGATCAAGGACAGGGACGCTTCCTTTTGCTGACACCAAAAAGAGTGGGCCTTTGAAGGGGGACACAAAGCACAGCTCTTATCAGTGGCTGCTCACACTAGTTGGTACTGTTAGCTGAGTGTCCACACAGCCCCGTACTGCTGGACACTCCGTAGCTTTTTCCTCGTCAGCTTTCATGAAGACTCCATGACATAGATGGGATTCTTCTATTTTACAGGAAAGGGAACAGAAGCTAAGAGTGTGTGATCTTGCCGACTTGCTCGGATCTAGAATAAACCAAGAGACACACATCTGGGTAGGTTTGTGAGGGCTTGTTTGTGAGGGCTTATTTGAGAAGGATTAATTGAGAAGACCTGCCCCCTGAGTGGGTATAACCTTCCATTGCTTACCCAGGAAAGGGTAGCATCTCCTTCCTGCCTTTGTGTCTTTGCCTTTGTGTCTCGGTGGTGAGCATGCCACCTCTGCTGCTGCTATTTCCTATGGTTAGTGTGTCCTTCCCTGCTGCTGATACTTTCTGTGGTGAGCATGTCCATCTCTGTTGTTATTTTTGCTGGAGCCATCTTCCACTGACCTCACACTCCAGTTTCTTTGGGTTCCAACGTGGACTGAAGATTAGAAGCTCTAGGAACTTTCCAGGCTTTTGGTGCCATACTGGGACTGGTGAGGGTTCATCTGTGTGTACTGAGCAGCTACCAGGTTCTCAGACCCCTCCTTTGTGCAGGAGGACATTGCTGGATGACCCAGCCCCTGTTGATTGAAACATTCTAGTAAGCATCCTTTCATAATGCTCATTTTGTTAGTTCTGGTCCATTAGACAACTCCAATACAGAGGGGTTAGCTCACCAACGTCACAAAAGTGGGGATGGGGCAGAGCCAGGGGTCTCATCCAAGTCTGTGAGGTCCTAAAGTCAAGCTTCCCTCACTGGCAATGCAGACTTCACCATGCCCATTGCTCGCAGCAGTGTCTTGTGCAGGGACCTTCATTTGTGAGCCTCCATCCGCGGCTGATTTAGATCCACCAATGAAATTCAAGGAGTTCTGGTGGGGGTGGGACCATCCTGGGGATACAGTTGGAATCAAAATGCCTGCTTGGCAGGTTTGATAGAATCCCAGCATCTGGGAGGCTGAGATAGAAGAATCTGTGAAGGCTAGCCTGAAGTCCATAGTGAGACCCTGTTGAAACACACACACACACACCCACCCACCCACACACACACACACACACACTCACAGGGAGAGAGAGAGAGAGAGAGACAGACAGACAGACACAGAGAGAGACAGAGACAGGGAGAGAGACAGAGACAGACAGAGACAGAGAGCAAGCTTGTTCCATGAGTTATGTTAAAAGCCTTGATGTACTAGAATTCTGGGGGAGTCTAGACAGGAACTTCCAAGGCTCTTTGGATGGAGTTTTGAAGATTACACCTGAATTGTGGATTGGAGAAAAAAAGACAAAAATAACATGTACATATGTGTACATGCATACACATATACATAATACATGTGTATATATGTACAACGCTCAAATCTGTAAAGTTTCACGAAAGGATTCTCAACTCTGTTTGAATCAGGCTTTGAAGCCCTTACAATTGGCTGCAGTGTGACTGAGGATAAGCCCAACTGCAGGAACAGGAAGGGGTGGCTTGGGTGGCAGAGACATGCAGCTGTATGCTAAGACTCCTGAGAGCCCTTGTGGGACATCAAGGCCTGACCACACAGCATGGTTGTGGGCCAGGCCCTGGAGTATGCCAAACTGAGCTGGGTAGGAGGCCACAGAGTGTGTAATTGGATCTGTAAATGGTCTTCTGAAAAGAGACTTCAAAAAAACCCACCTGGGAAGATGTCAGTTACTAGGAGTCCCTTTCCCTCTGTGAGAGATGTCCTATTAGAATAGGTCCATGTTTGCTGGGCTGGAGTCCTACAGGGGTTCTAGAGCTGGCAGGGTTTCTTTCTTTTCAGTTAGACACCTGGATGTGGAGCAAGGCAGAACTGATCTTTTTCTCCCTTCCTCTCCATCCTGACTCCCTCCTTTCTTCTTTCTTTTGGTTTTAGGTCTTATGTCCTTTAAAAATTACATTTTATATTGTTTTCTTAAAAAAATATGTTGTTATTGTGTGTGTGAGTGTATGGTGTATGTGTGCATGGTGTGTCTGTGTGTACGTTGTGTGTCTGTGTGTGTATGCTTGGGATGTGTGTGTATGCATGGTGTATCTGTGTGCATGGTGTGTGTGCATGCTTGGTGTGTACATTGTGTGTCTGTGTGTATGTTGTGTGTCTGTGTGTGTATGCTTGGGATGTGTGTGTATGCATGGTGTATCTGTGTGCATGGTGTGTGTGCATGCTTGGTGTGTACATTGTGTGTCTGTGTGCATGGTGTGTGGTTGTACATAATGTATGTGTGTACATGGTGTGTGTGAGTACATGGTATATGTTCATGGTGCATGTGTGTATATGTGTGTGGGTGCATGGTATGTTTGTGTGTGCATGTGCATGGTGTGTGTGTGAGCACAGAGTCCACGAAGTTCATTTGGAGGTCAGAGGACACCTTTGTGGAGTTAGTTCTCTCCTTCTACCTTCATGTAGGTCCTAGGGGTTGAATTCGGATCTCTAGCCTTGCCTAGCAAGCCCCATACATGCTGGCTCTAGGTCTCATGCCTTTTTAGTGAGCACATATTTGCATTCAGAAACTTGGGGCAATCTTTGGACTCTTTGGCTTTGTACCTGAGGATTGTCTATCAGAGTAACACATAGGGCTGTAGTAGCTGATGAAGGAATGAGTCAGAGCATGACTTAAACTGATGGGTGAGGTTGCAGGTTAGAGAGATAACCAGATCCTTCCTAGTCTCCTTCGAGTATGACACTGGGAGGATCTCACTTCAGGGCTGTAGCTGTGCTTTGGAAGGCAGCACGAGAGCTGCTTTGGTAGCCAGGAGGAGCCCTCTGCTGATTTCTGGTTGTAGGGGAAGGAAACACTATTGATAGCTAATATGGAATCGATACCCATTTCTTCTCTGGGCCCAAGTGTATTATTTTAATTTTAGGTGTGGGGACATCCCAGGCATTCCAATCACAACTCAATTTCTTTCTTTCTTTCTTTCTTTCTTTCTTTCTTTCTTTCTTTCTTTCTTTCTTTCTTTCTTTCTTTCTTTCTTTCTTTCTTTTGGTTCTATATAGAGTGTAATGAACTACAGCAAGCTTGAAAGGGAGAGGGGAAAAACCCTATAGAAGTCAGAAAGTGTCAACAGCAGAAGCTCTGTCGCCCTAAGGCTGTCAGCTGTTCATAGGCAGCATGAAGCTGTCAGAGAGGATATAGATATTATCTAAGGACTCAGAAAGAAGTCTTTGAGGTGTGAGGTGTGACCAGAACCAGGGGCCTCAAGCCACGATGGCGTTGTACTAAGTCAATCAGAGCCCTTCATTGAGGAAGTTGGGGAGAGGCTGATTGGGTCGCTGGGGTTTGTTATTGGAAGATCAAGAATTCTAACTTACTGACCAATGGAGTCCCTCTGACTTTATGTCTGACACTGCAATTCTGTATGGTCGTATTCTGTTTAATCGTCACTGTCAGCTTGGCTGGATCTAGAAGGACCTAGGAGACACAGCTCCTGATATGACTTCAGTGTTAAACAAAAAAACAAAACCTGAGAAGGGCTGGTGAGGGCCTGCCTCCACACTCTGCCTACCTCTCTCCATGGCCAGCCCTTCACTCTTGCCATCATGTCTTCTTTGACAAGATGGACTGTATCCCTTCAGACTCCGAGTCAAAAGAAATCCTTCACTTGCTTTCCTCAGGTATTTGGTCACAGTCATAAGAGGAGTGACTAACGGAGAGGGTGTCACTCTTCTTACTTTGCGGGATGGAGACAGAGGCCACCATCTCTCTCAGTGGAGAGACCGCTTTCCTATTTCACTGTTAACATTCATCGAGCATTCACAGTGCACCAGGCCAGGTTCCAACCTCTTTATAAGTCCTGTCAGTCAGTCAGTCACCGTGATGTCACGGTGCTGCGGTCTGCTCTTGTGTTTCTTATTTTTACAGTGGCTGAGATGTGGGAAGAGACAAAGAGAATCTTCTAGAATCACACGGTAACTGAGCAGGCAAGAAGTTAAACCGAGTTTGTCTGGCTCCTAAGCCCTTTTGTTTTTCATGCTTCATCAGGAAATACCTTAAAAAAAAAAGTCTGAAAAATATACTGGATGTCACTCAACCCAGAAGACAGCAAATTATTAAAAAAAATTATATAATGGGAGGGATTTTTTTTTTATTTCTCCTTACTTTTTCTGGCAGCATGTGTGCTGATCTGACTCTTTCCACCACAATGAAGTTGTCACCCCAATTTCTTTAGGGAGAGGAGGAAGATGGTCTTGCCACAAGGTTGACAAGGACAGAGGAACCAAGAAACAGCGCCCCCCACCCTCCCTGTTGATCCCCACGGCGTGCGTGTAAGAGACTCAGGAGATTATGCGATGTCAAGATCTAGTAACACAGTCCAGCATGGAGGTGCCCAGAGCAGGATAGACAGTCTTCCCTGTTTATCCAACACCCCCTGAGAGGCTGGGCATGGTGGCGCACACCTTTATTCCCAACCAACATACAGTAGACAGAGGCAGGCTGATCTATGACTTGGAGACTGGCCTGGCTTATATAGCAAGTTTCAGTCCAGTTAGGGCTACATAGTGAGACCTTGTTTCAAAACAATGACGATGACAACAACAACAACAACACGCATACACACACAAAACCAAGAACAACCCCCCCACCCCCAACAAATCAAAAAAACAAAGCACGGAACATTTCAGGGGTGACATTGTCTTCCGGCCACCTCACGGGTGCCACACAAGCGCACAGAGTCACAGATCAAGTTTCGGTTGTGCGCGGCATCCACAGAGGCCTCCCTCAGTTTGCGAGCCTTAGCTGAAGGCCAAGTGACCTAAAGCTTTCTCGTGTGGTTCATTTGCTTTGTGGAACTCTGCACGTCCTTGTTTAAGGCCAGAGCGGGGAGAATTTGCCTGGAGCCGCCACGCGTGAGTGGCGCTTTCTCGTCAAGGAGCTGGACGCTTGGCTGAGGATGAAGACAGCAGGCTGGCTCAGGAGCTCTCCATGCACTTAGGAAGGAGTCCTTTAAAAAAGCATGGCAGGTGGCACGAGGGAAGGGTTGCCCACCCTGCCTGACCCCACACTCCTGGGGTTTCTAGTTGGTAATGTAGCAGTTGGTAGCTCAGTGAAGTCATTTTGAAACTGAACAATGAGAAGGGAGAGCAGAGAATTTGGGGAAGAATTCACACACACACACACACACACACACACACACACGTATACACACACACACACACAGATATACTTAGACAGACACCAACACATACACACATATGCACTAATACATACACATGCATGCACATACATGCATATACACATGCATACACATACAGATAGACATAGATACATACTACGAACACACACACACACACACACACACACACACACACACACACACACACAGAGGGTCTCATGTATCCTTAACCCCTGATCTTCCTGCTCAGTGTCCCCTGTCTGTATATGCCTAACCTTCTTAATGGCTCTCTTTGGTTTTGCTTTATACATTTATTTTGTGGTGCTGGGGATTGACCCTGGGACCTTGAGCAGGCTGGGCTAGCCTTCTACCTACTGAGCTGATCACTGGCTGTCCTGGAGCTTCAGTAATAAGAGATGCGTGCTCTCCTAGAACTGTGCTTGCAAATTCGTGGGTTTAGATTTTGAATGAGGTAGACCTGGGAACGGGGCTCATTGTAAAATCAATTCCTAAAATTGCCTGGACAGTGGCTTGCATATATCAAGGTGATTGTCAATGAATGTCACACGTTATTGACTCGTACCATAAGAGGAGCTGTTGCCATTGTCCTTGGTTAAGACTCTGTTGCCAAAAAGCCAATACACACTGTGCACCGTGCATAGTGCAATGGGAACGGCTGTGCACCGCGCACAGTGCAATGGGAACGGCCTCGTTTGGGGCAAGTCCTTGAGCAACAACTCACAGGGAAGCCTGGTTCGTATACTCTTCTCCTCCAAGCCTCTCCTACATATCTCTGAGAAATGACTGAAAAATCTTTCCATTGCAGAACTTGTCATTTAAACAGGATCTGCCGAGTGTAAGGGCTCACAGAGCAAACTTCATAACCTGAGTTTAGATTCCCAGAACCCATGTTAGGATGGATGGAGAAAACAAACACTAGAAAATTGCCCTCTGACCTCTCCATGCATGCTTGTGATATACTAACCCAGACACACATCGTACTGAGACACGACAATAAAACTAAATAGAAAAGAGCCTGGCCACAGGCATTTGTATAGAGTGAATGGTGCCTTCAGTCTGCCCACTATATATATATTTTCAGAAGCCACAGCTTTGCTTCACCCAGGCTAGCCATGAGTTATCAATAATAGTCTAAGCATTTTATTTGTGTTTTCAGTGCCAGGTATTGTGGTACCCACCTGTAATTCCAGCATTCTTTACTACACAGTGATACACTGTATCAAAAAAATTAAAAAAAAAAACAAAAACAAAGGAAAAGTAGTGATTCACTGAAAGGCGACCCGGCACCTTAGTGCACAGGCACTGCAAAGGTTAATGGGATCGTCCAGGACACCTGTTCATGTGAGCACAGCGGCTATCTTAAGCAGATCAGGTAAAGCCTAGGAGCGAGCCACCTAGCCCATGTTGGGATGGTTGAATACATATAGATGGGGGTGGATGCTTCCCATAATGTGAGCCATGGTACAATCTATCATTCTGATCATTAAAACCAACCAACCAACCAACCAACCAACCAACCAACCAACCAACCAAACAACCAACCAACCAAACAACCAACCAACCAAACAACCAACCAAACAAACAAAAACCTATTTATTGGGGCTGGAGAGATGGCTTAGCAGCTGAGAGCACTTCCAGAAGACCTAAGTTTCATTCCCAGTACATGCATGGTGGCTCATATCCACCAGTAACTCCAGTTCTAGGAGATCCAATTCCATCTCTGGCTTCCTCAGGCATCAGGCACATGTGTAGAGCATATACATATATGCAGGAAAAACACCCTCCCATAAAATATTAATTAAAAAAATCAAAACTATTATTATTGTTGTTGTTGTTGTGTGTGTGTGTGTGTGCGTGTGTGTACAAGCACATGAGTATGCGTGTCACTATGTGGAGTCATGCTTTCCTTTTACTTCTACATGGGTTCTAGGGTTTGAACTCAGGCCACTGGGCTTGCATAGCAATGCTTTTATGACTTAGCTGTCTGGCCCACCAAGTATTGCCGATGCACGATGCACTCTCAATTCAATGGTTGCAGGATGTGTGTGTGTGTGTGTGTGTGTGTGTGTGTGTGTGTGTGTGTGTGTGTGGTGTATGTGCACACACTAGGGACTGAAGTTAGGACTGCATGCATGCTACTCATGCAGCTCTGCAACTGAGCTGTATTCCCCCCACCCCCCTGCAGTGTTTGCTCCTTAGTGCTTCCGCATCTCCCACAGTGAGGGGAAAACTCAGATTTGCAGACCTCTAGATACTGCATTCTTCCGAGTGTATTCTAGACCCTTTGGACTTTTCTTTCACTCAGGAAGCAAAATCTCAACTCTAAAAATAACTGGGCTCTGACAGTGTCACTCAATGACTTGCCTCTGTCCCTTTGTTCCAGAGTAAACGTATGCATATCCTGCACCAAGGCTAGTCATGGAACTCAGGCCCCAGCCTGTGTACTTGTCTGCTGTCTCTGCTGGGCTCCTGCAAATCTGTGCAAACCATAACTCAAGAAGAGTATATGTTCATGGACAAAGCTCACAGTTTTGTGAGTTAGCAACTTACTTGTCTAGAAACCATTCCCTCTGATTTTTCTCTGTGGTTCTTACATGTAAGCCTGCACTGGACTCATTCAGTCAGTCAAGGGGCCAGCAAGATGGCTTAGTGGGTAAATGTACTTGCTGTCAATTCTGATGATCTTAGTTAAATCCCTGGGATCCACAGGGTAGAAGGATAGATCTGACTCCTGAAAGTTGTCTTCTTCCTCCACACTTGTGCCATGACATGAGTGCACCTGCACCTGCGCGCGCGTGTGCGCGCGCGGACACACACACACACACACACACACACAGAGACAGACAGACAGACAGACAGACAGACAGACAGATAGATACACGGACACACAGACCTAGACATACAGACACACACATATATAGACAGATGGACATACAGACAGACACACAGACAGATGCACATACACACATACATATATACATACATACATACACACACACAGAGACAGACACACAATTATTATTTTAAAGAAAACAGCCAATTGAGCTTCCAGCTCTTTTCTTGCTCAGTAGGTTGCACTGAGCTTCTGGGAATTTTTAATGCTGCTAAGTTCCTAAATGATTCTTCTTTTGTTGATCTAGGGCTAACACTTTAGGATGCCTTGCCCCAAACCAATTTTATTGATTCGGACTAACTTCTGGAGGGTGATAGGTTTAAAAAAGCATTAATTGTAGCTAAATAAAATCAGGTAGAGATGATATTTAATTAAGTTAGATTAAGTAAATCGAATAAATTAGCCCAGTTTAAAATGTGATCAGATAAATTTAAATACTATTGGGGAAATGCAAAATACCATTCATCCAAGATAGCACATCCACAGCTTCCACGAACAGGAAAGAACAGTAAGAGTTGGGCAAGTTTGTGGTGTTCTTACCCTCCCCAACCTTCAAGTTGTATAGGAAGAAACTGAGGTATTGAAGTATGCATTTGCATTGATAATACAACAGAACACAGCCATGTTAGGGTGCATTATTTTATTAGGCCAGCTATGAGTCAAAGAACATCCTTGTAGCCCATGGGCTCAGTGTGCTGACATGGTAGGGTTAAAGGATTAACTTCTCTTTGTTTTATATTTGAGAAAGAATCTCATGTAGCCCAGGTTGGCCTCAAACACACTTAGCCAAGGATGACCTTAAACTTCTAATCTTCCTGCTTCCAACTCTTGGATGCTGGCATTACAGGCACGTGCCATCAAGCCTGATTTATACAGTGCTGAGCTCAATTCCAGGTCTGTGCATGTTAGGCAAGCACTCCACCATCTGAGCTACACTTCTATGCTCCCCTTCCCTGTTCAGAGGAAAAGGTGTGAAGGTCTGTTATAGATAGGGTGGCGGACTAATCACGACGGAGGAAGTTGATGACATCAAGATTAAGATTAATGAGAGGGTGAGCTTAGTCAGAACTACAAAATAGAGACCAGGGTAATGCTTGCGAGTGTGGACTGGGGGATGAGAAAAAAATGTAGCAGCAGAACTTTCCAGAACAGGACAGTGGGCTGTTGTGTATTTGGGGATACTAGTTGATGTCATTTGAATGTCCCCTCTAAGACTCCTGCGTTGGAAGCTTATCATTGTCGCAGTGATGGAGGGGAGGGGGGTGGAACCTAAAGGTGAGTGGATTCCTGTCAAAATAGAAAGGGCTCTGCGTGCCATGACATGGGAGGGACAGTGCCCTTCACATCTGGACAGTGCAGCCTGCCAGAAACTACTGCCCCTTACCAGACATCAATCATGGCAGTACCTTTGGTTTAGAATTTCCAAACTCCACAACTCTGAGAAATAAGACTCCTGTTCATTACACATAGCATAGCACACAATGAACTGAAACACTAGTAAAATATGCCCAGGACAGGGTGTGGGAGGCCCAGGGATAGGGTGTGGGAGGCCCAGGGTCTTGAAGGATCAGTGTGACTTAGGCAGCTGGAAAAGGGTCTTTGAAAAGGATGGGAACACTGAAAGAGTAGAAGACATAAATCAAATATGAAAACCTTTCAATGATAGATGGAGGAATTCTAAAAGAAACTATTATTTTAAAAATGTGTGTATGTGTCTGTCTGTCTGTCTGTCTGTCTGTCTGTCTGTCTGTCTGTCTGCCTGCTTGCCGGCCTGAGTATCACAGCATGGACTTGGACAGAGACCAGAAGACAGCTTTGTGGAATCTGTTCTCTCCTTCCAACCCAACATGGGCTCTGGGGATGGAACTATGGTCATCACACTTGCATTATTGGGTAGCAAACACCTTGTCTTAGTTAGGATTTCCATTGCTGTGAACAGACACCATGACCAACGCAGGTCATAAAGGACAACGTTTAATTGGGATTGGCTTACAGGTTCAGAGGTTCAGTCCATTATCATCAAGGCAGGAACATGACAGCATCCAGGCAGGCATGGTGCAGGAGGAGCTGAGAGTTCTACATCTTCATCTTGAAGACTGCTAGTAGAATACTGACTTCCAGGCAGCTAGGATGAGGGTCTTAAAGCCCATGCCTACAGTGACACATCTACTCCAACAAGGCCACACCTACCCTAATAATGCCACACCTCCAAATAGTGCCACTCCTTGGGCCAAGCATATACAACCCATCACATACCTCTACCTGATGGGTTCTTACTAGCCTGTGTAGATTTTTTGTGAGACTGGGCTTTATGTAATTTAGGTTAGCCTGGAGATGGCTGTATAGATGACATGGAGACATGTAACTTTAAAAAAAAAATCCTCCTTTCTATCTGTCTGTCTGTCTACCTGCCATCAGCTATCTTTCCATTCATTTATGTATGTGCACATGGGATATGTGTAGAGGTCAGAGGACAACTTGTAGGAGTTGGCACTAGGGACTGAACTCAGGTCATCAGGCTTGGTTGCAGGTGCCTTTTCTGTCTGAGCCGCCTAAACCAGTTGGCCTTGAATTTCCTCTTGCTTCTGCTTTCTGTGTGCTGAGACTGTAGGTGTTTCTCCCCGCCCCTCCTTTCTGGTTTATGCAGTGCTGGTGAGCCAACCCAACATTCTCATGCATGCTAGGCTAGTACCCTACCAACTGAGCCACACACTCAGCCTACTAGATGAATAGATTTATTTTTATTGTCTTAGATGTTGGTGAAGACTAATTGATTCCTTTTTTTATTTTTGAGACCAGATCTCACTGTAGGTTCCAGGTTGGACTGGAATTATTGATCTTCCTGCTCCGGCCTCCAAGTGATGGGTTTACAAGTATCTACTACTGTGCGCTGCTCATTGATGACTTTTTTAAGTGGATAAATGTTTGGGTAAATACAGTGGATATGATGGATATTCTTTGCATCAACTTGACTACATCTGGAATGAACTAAAACCCAATTAACTAAAACCCAAGTGGTTGGGTACACCTGTGAGGGATTTTTCTTACTTAAGTCATTTGAGGTGGGAAGATCCACTTTTAATCCGGGCCACACCTTCTGCTGGTTGCCTATATAAAGGACACAGAAGAAGAAAGCACTCTTTGCCTGCTCGCCCTTACTCTAGTTGGCGAGTCCATTCCTTTACTGGCATTAGAGCCTATTTCCTCAGGATTCCAGGGTATACTGAAGATCAGCTGAGACATTCAATCTCATAGACTGAAAAGCCAGTGGATTTTTGGGCTTTTCATTCATAGACAGCCATTGTTGGACTAGCTGGACCACAGCTTGTAAGCCATCTTAATAAATCACACACACACACACACACACACACACACACACACACACACATATATATATATATATATATATATATATATATGGGATTTGTGTGTGCTCATGTCTGTGCATGTTTGTGTGCATGTGTGTGCATGTGTGTACATGTTTGTGTGTCCATGCATAAGCATGTGCATATTTGTGTGTGTGTGTGTGTGTCTCTGTGTGTATGTGTCTGACTAAGCGGTGGGTCTGTTATGTAAGGAAGCCCAGGCTGGGCTGCTGTGGGAGGCGCATTATGTAAAGATGCTATTGTAGATTATTTTACCCCATATAAGCTGGGTCAAAACCAACCTCCCACTCAACCAACCTTTATCACAAGCAAATACATGGCTATTATCTGAAACCACTATTTATTGGGTAGTCTGTTTTGTCACCATTGGGAACCTGACCTATGCCATCTGCTGTAAGTGGCTGACTTTCCAGTCCTGGAGGACACATACTCTTTCTTTCTTTCTTTCTTTCTTTCTTTCTTTCTTTCTTTCTTTCTTTCTTTCTTTCTTTCTTTCTTTCTTCCTTCCTTCCTTCCTTCCTTTCTTTCTTTCTTTCTTTCTTTCTTTCTTTCTTTCTTTCTTTCCTTTGTTCTTTCTTTCCTCCCTCTCTCCTTTCTCTCTCTCCCTCTCTTTTCTCCTCCCTCCCTCCCTCCCTCCCTCTCTCCTTTCTTTCTTTCTTTCTTTCTTTCTTTCTTTCTTTCTTTCTTTCTTTCTTTCTTTCTTTCTTCCTTCCTTTCTGAGACAGTTTATTTCTGGCTGTCCTGGACTTGCTCTGCAGTCCAGGCTGGCCTTGAACTCAGATCTGCCTGCCTCTTTTCTTATGATTTCTGTAAGAGAGTAAAATAAGAAATTTGACTTATTTTGACAACTTGGGAATAAGTGTGGGGGAACAGTTCTTCTGAATTCAATCTGTGAACAACTAGAACGTTTTGACTTACCTTGATAGAATTCCCATGGGTGGTAATAATTGTTGCCAAGGTCTTGGATTTTCAGCCTTGTTGAGAACAGGCATAATCAGAGACGCTTGTCAAATGCACATTCTCAGTGCCATCTTCAATAATGTGACTCAATAGATCTGGGCTCAAAAACTGTAGTGATACTAAGGACCCAGGATGGATTTGAAGAAGGAACTTCACTGACCACACTTTGGAACTA
>LR749646.1:2164857-2349266 GCA_902729485.2 Mus minutoides | reverse complement strand
AAGCATCTTTCCTTCTGGATGCCTAATGATGTGCTTGTGATGACAATGGGGACATTGCTTAATCTATGAGAGAGAGAGAGAGAGAGAGAGAGAGAGAGAGAGAGAGAGAGAGAGAGAGAGAGAGAGAGAAGCCAAGGAACAGTTTGCTGCACTTATCATTAAAGTCTTCTCTTTGGAGTTGTTGATCTGTCTTTTAAATCCTCCAGCACGGAGGCCAGAACATTACCATTGTCAAAAGGAAAAAAAAAATCTGTAAAATCATTTTGTGGATGGGGCTTATTCAGATTCGACATTTAATACTAGCTCGAAGCACTCATACGCAAATAAAGAGGGGAGTTGAAAAGGAGCGTGGAATGTGGGCAAGAGGGAATAATGAGGAGGAAGAAAGGAGAAGAACTGTGAAAGGAATCCCAGAAAGGGAAGAGTAATTAGAGGAGGGGCTGAGCAGGAAGTCGGGGAGACAAGGAAGGGCTGCAGTGGCTTGAGCTCAAATTGCAGGAGGCTGGCCTGTGTACTTGGAGAGCAGTGAGTAGCCATCCGCTCATTACGTTCCTGGCTCAAAGGCAAAGGAAACAATGTTTCAATATTGGTGGTGTTTTTAAAAGCGAATGGCAAGAAACTGAAACAGCCCGCAAACCCTCCTTATTTTCTGGACGGTTGAAGGGCTGGCTTAGCATCCGCTATTCTGTTTTGTTTTAGGGAGGGATAAATGCTACAAGTGTATTTCTTTGTTTACGCGCATGTTTGTAAACACACGCAATACAGCCCCCGATGGACTCCTACCTGAGTACATTCTGCAGGTTTCTCTCCACCTCACTGTACTAAATGAAGAACAGTTTATACTTTCAAAGAGAAAAAAATTTTTTTTTCCAAACCTCATAAGACATTTTCAAAGAAAACTTGGCTGGTTTTTCTGAGAATAAACACATTAACTCCTTTCCTTTATAATTTTGGCTCTGAATAAATGTCACATGTGAGGAGTATTCACTTCGTCATTTGATAAAATCTACTTTTCAGGGAGAGTGTGAGAGACATCCTTACTGAGCCGTTTTCCAAACTCTTTCCAAAACTCTCTTTCTGCTCCCCACTATCCATCTTGCCTGAAACCAAAGGTCCAGACTTCTTAGGCCCAGTAAATATGGCAGGGGGCATGGCAAAAAGATATCAACGGGGTCAGTCTGTGGTGCTCAGAATTACAGTCCTGCCTCAGTTAGAGCCTGAAGTGGCTGGCCATGCTTAAAGCAAAGGTGTTGCTCAATCACTCTTTGCCCTGCCACAGCTTACATGCATGGTTTCTTTCCTTCCATGTTGGTAAAAGCTCAGATAAATCCGTTTAGAGACAAAGCCCCATTGTGGGATGTGATCAAACTCTTCATACATGCCTTTCTTGACCTGTCGTAAGCAAGGCCCCTTAAGCCTAACTTGTGATGTTTTTCCCTAAGTAATTGTCCTTTACTCTCTTCCCTCAGATAAGCAAGCTCCTTGGGCTCTGAGCATCTAACTTCTCTTGGATACGTCACACTAGACTCGGTACCAATTGCAAAACATTTTTGTGTAAGGTCTACTTTATCACTTTAATGAGTCAAATAAAATTTTCTTTCATCAAAACAAGAAGTACCTAGTACAACCCCTGAATTCCTGAGAATGACCTGGATGAGAGAAGAAACCCGGGATGGGTGGGGGAGGGTGTGGGGGGTGGAGGGGGGGCAGGTGGCAGGGAGGGAGTGACTGAGGACTCCCCTACAAATCTATCTGACAGCCCGTGCTGGTGACATACAAAAGGCTCATAAAGCATTAATTGTGTAAATACATTTGTGGGGAGAGTGTTCAAAGACAGCAGGAACTGGGAGCTTTCTGGATTCTACACCTGCACTCTTTGATCTGGCTTAAGGAACCGGGCAGCATCGGGGACACACTGTTAGGAATGGTATGGATTGTCAGGCTGGACCCTCAGCAGACAGCATTGGGACTTAGAGTATGACCATGAATATGTATTCAGTAAGAAAGGGAAAAAGTCCCAAAACAAAGGCTATTTAGCCTATGGTTCTATTCACACTTATTGCTAAAGCCTTACCTTTAGTTTAGTGGACACACACACACACACACACACACACACAGAGACAGAGAGAGAGAGAGAGAGAGAGAGAGAGAGAGAGAGAGAGAGAGAGAACAAAAAGGCATTGCCCAGCTGAGTTGGTATTTTAAATGTGCAGTGAACACTAAATGCCTGGGTATAATTAGAAAATAAACTCTCCATTCCCTCTAAAAATGAAGTAGTTAAAAAAACAAAACAAAACATATCAGACAATCAAAGCCTGTTTAGTGAATCATCCATCTAGTTTAAGGTAATTAAAATCACAAGAAATTACTAATGCATAGCTTCTTTAAGAATTAGCTTATTTTTAATTCTTAAAAATGACAAGATGATCTGGGCAAACAGGAAGCAATTGAGACATTACTCTGTCTACTAGATCTCTGTATCTGACTTTTAGCTACAAAGATCTGTCTCTCTTAAAGGTTATAGATACTCAATCAAACCCGCCAAACTACCGTATCATTCCCTCTTCAGTATCTAACCAGAGCAGCGTCCTAGGAGACTCGGCCGTACCATTACAGGAAAGGCAACACAAATATTCTAATTCTTGTGATGTTAAAAATAGTTCACTCAAAACCTTTTGTTCCTTGCCAAAAGAAGGATGAGAAAAATAGGAGCAGGCTCACTTCTTCCTACAGAAGCGATGCTCAGCTTTCCATTAGGAAAAGAACCTAGGCCTGAGAACATGGCCCAATGGCTGACCGCTCACCTCCCATATAACAGATGGACTTCTGCATTCGATATCTAGTACCATGAAAATCAAACATTAAAAAACCATAATGGCCACAGTATCTTTTGTGGCAATTTCTATCTCTATTCAAATCTTTAGTTCGAAAGGGGAGAAAAACACCAATTAGTGTTATTATCAAAAATCCTTTCATTGACTTTAGAAGATACTAGTTACGTCCTCATCTCTGTACCTAAGCCTTTTAGGAGATCTGGATCTTTTTCTGTCACATGGCCCATTCTCTTTACTGATATACATAACAGGTGTAGACAGACAAGCAGGAACACACCCTAAGGATCACTTTAACTTTGGCAAGGGAATTGACTAATAGGCTTTTCTGTCTCTAATTCCAGAGATTTCCCTCCATCGGGGGCACTTGCAGACCAATCCGTTTCCTGGCTGTCACACTCCTGCCCACCATGTAGAGCTTCAGCTGGCCAAGTCTCACAGCCATCTGATAACTGTCCCTCGTCAGAGTCACACAGAGGTGTGTCCTCTGGGACACTGCATTAGCCTCAAAGCTCAAGTACAGGCAGGGGTCTTCCTCTCTTTGCTGGCTTGAAGACAATGGAAGCCCTGGCCTGGCAGCCCCTTTCTGCTCCTGGCCAAAGGCAGGAAGGTTTAGGATGAGGCCAGGTGGATGAAGAGGACATCTGGGGGGAGATTGTAATGACTCCTGCTAGGATGTCTGCTAAAGCCTGGGTTAACTGTGGTCCACATCACTGGTAAACGAATCTCTCTCCCCATGAAACAGGAAAGCAGGATGTGGCCTGAGGTAAACTTCTGGAAACTGGTGAGTTTTCAAGCTGCATACACTCTCACAGTTGAGAGACTTTTAAAATAGTATTTTGATGATCTCTGTTGCAGTTCAAGGTGCTCTGCGTGGTCTTATCAAAGGTGATTGACACCTTGGTAGTTAGTGTTTTGGTGTGCTATTGGTACTCCATTTAGGCATAGCAAGGCTCGAAAATTCATTAACATAATATAGTGCTTCAGTCTAAATGGGAAAGCATATTATTATATGCTTCCTGAATGCCAGACACTGTAGTGGGCAGTGAAGTCTGAATGGGAGGCATATTGGACAATGGTGCCTGTCATCATGACACTTCTGACTCTGTGATTCTTTCACAAAGAGACTCTTTCTTTCCTTTTGCCTCCATGGTGTTGGTGTTGATGTTGTTGTTGGTGATGGTGGTGATGGTGGTGGTGGCAGTGATGGTGGTGGTGGTGATGATGGTGGTGGTGGTGGAGGTGGAGGTGGTGGTGATGATGGTGATGATGGTGGTGGTGGTAATGGTGGTGGTGGTGATGGTGGTGGTGGAGGTGGTGATGATGGTGGTGATGATGGTGGTGGTGGTGGTGATAGTGGAGGTGGTGGTGATGGTCGTGATGGTGGTGGTGGTGATGGTGATGGTGGTGGTGGTGATGATGGTGATGATGGTGGTGATGGTAGTGATGGTGGTGGTGATGGTGGTGATGGTGGTGATGGTGATGGTGGTGGTGATGGTGGTGGTGGTGATGATGGTGATGGTGGTGGTGGTGGTGATTGTGGTGGTGGTGAAATGGCCATTCTGACTATGTTCCTCAGGCTCACCTTGAAGTACTGAACAGAAGGAATCTTCCTGTCATATTTTCACAAGCAGTTGGACCAGAAATGGACCACTGTACCCTTCGGGTTGAACTGATTAGGAACAACTACACAAGACATTGGTTTCTTTGCTTAATGATTTTTTTTTTGAGACAGGGTTTCTCTGTGTAGCCCTGGCTATCCTGGAACTCACTTTGTAGACCAGGCTGGCCTCAAACTCAGAAATCTGCCTGCCTCTGCCTCCCGAGTGCTGGGATTAAAGGCGTGCGCCCCTACGCCAGGCTGCTTAATGATTTTTAATCAATCGTTTGCATTCAGTACTGAACATCTACCAAGCATTCTGGTAAACTCACGCATCCTTTGGCTTTCTCAACAATCTTGTGAAACAACTCTTTAGCAGATGAAGAACAGAGGAGAAAATAGAAGCTGTTTCAGGCAGAGTGCAGGCACACAGGAGAACTGGAGACTCAATCGGGTATGGGGCTAGCCTCTACCACCCTGTGTTTCAGTTGTACAGATGTCTATATAGATGTCTCTCAGAACCTCAATCACACAGGTTCTCCTTCCCCACATTGCACCATGGGCTCTCATTATTTTACACTATTACTAATTTTGAGACAAGTCTCATATATAGTCCTATGCTGTCTGGTAACTCACTATGTACATTAAGCTTGGCTTGAATTCATTGAAATCAGCCTGCCTCTGCCTCCTGAACCTCGGGATTAAACCAGTGTGCCCAAATACATGGCTATTACCACAAGTTTTTGAAACATTAATCATTTTGATACCACTCTCCTTCCCAGACACCCTCAGTGATGTGAAATTGTGAATTGTAGACACATATCTCAGCCTTGCAACAAAATCTCTGTTTCTTCTTTCTCTAAATTACTTTGGTAAACCACGGGCAACCGGCTATGGGCAGGACACATGTTTTCTTTCAAACAGATTTGCCTCCATTAAGGTTTTTGTTGTTGTTGTTGTTGTTGTTTCTGAATTGCCTTTTTATCTACTAGACCAGTGAGTGAGTCATGTGAGTCACGACGCCCATTGGGGTTGCATATCAGACATCCTGCATAGGAGACATTTACATTATGATCCGTAACAGTAGCGACATTACAGTTAGTAGCAATGCAAACGATTTTATGCTTGGGCTCACCACAACATGAGGAGCTCTTTTAAAGGCTCACAGCATTGGAAAGGCTGAGAACCACTGCTCTAGATATAGGTAACTTCCACTTCAGCTCTTTTGGAATCCTAAGCCGCAATATTCTATTTTCCTGATTACAATCACCAAATGCCTTGTGCATATATACCTAGGGACGGTATATACTTTCTCTCATATACTTGGCTACTTCTAGAGTCTTGGGGGGAAAGAATCTATTTTAGAATATGGAGTTAAGCTCTGAAGTCTGATTGGCCTGAGTTCAATTCCAGCGCTTCAAATTATTGGCTCTGTCATCTTGGGCAAGTGAGATCCCATCTTTCTGTGTTCAAAACCTTAACCTGGGCCTGCTGAATACAGTTCATGGGTAGAGCAATGTATTTTAGGTATGAAAGGTACTGGGTCTTATCCCAGAATAGAACTCAAATCAAATATAACAAAGGGGTGGGGTGGGGGGACAAATCCTTTCATGGCTTCCCATGGCAATTTTGGAAGGAAATAGCTTCTAGAACTTGAAATACTTTATTTTTTAAAAAATTCAAATTCTTTAAAAATCCAAAGGCCATCTCTCTTCCCCTTTCCCACTATTTTGTAAGTTTCATTTCTGTTTTATAGACGTGCAGCTTCTCTGGGCTCATGGTGTGTCCCTGTAGAGTCTTTCTTTATTTTTTTTCTCATTGTACTTTTTTTCCACAAAGCTTCCTCTCAACATTGTCTGCCACTCTGATCTCTCAGGTTTCCGCTTTAATCTCACTGTGTCTTTAGATATTTCCTCTTTCCACCCACCCTTATCTCACCTAGCTATTCTTTCTCTCTACCGTCAGTTTTTTCCCTTGTGTTGTTATGATTATCCATTCTTGGGGTTTTCTTGTATAAGATCTGTTTTTTTTTTCCATTGGACCCTTAAGCTCCTTCATGTCTTCTTTTGCTCTAAAATACCCGAGGCTGGTAACTTACGAGGAACTAAAGTTTTGTTGGCTCACAGTTCTGAAGAATAAGACTCCAAGAACACAGTGCCGGCCCTGGCCCTTTATCAGCTGAGAGCTTTGTGTTTACATCTTAGCATGCCAGAAGGTATCATGGGATAGGACAGGGAACACATCATCTTACAAAGCCACCAATGTCACCATGTGGGGCTTACTCGAGTGCCCGCATAAAATCCAAACTGCCCACAAAGAAATGTGGGAATTAAGATGCTAACACGAGAACTTTTCAGAGGCTCATTTGGGCTGTAGTAGTTCTCACAAGGATGCAGACTATGCCCAGATCATCGTCATCGCCCCAGATGTCTGCATTCGAGACGGAGTGAAGCCTCTAAACTTTGCTTTATTCGTACAATGAGAGCCAAAGCTTGCTGTCCTTCTGAGGCTGGCCACAAAGTCTTTGGAGTAGCGCCTGCTTCCACTTCTCTGCCCTACCCAACCCCACACAGGACTTCAAGAAGCATAGGCCCAATCTGCATTGAATTTGTCTCACATACAGAGGTTTGATGTCCCATGACCCCACGATACAATGTGGTTGCTGTGATCACCTGGGTGGCCACACACAGGACACTGCAGTATTTTGCCAGTTCGGATGCTGTCAACTATGGAGACTGCTGCTTGAAAAATTGTCTTACAAGGCTTGTTTTGGTTTGTTTTTTTGCTTTATCTTTGTATTTGTTTTGTTTTACATAACCACACAGGCAATGAAAAGACTGCATTAGCACTGTGATTTTTATGTCCAGAGGACACTGATTTGGCGAATGTTCTGCAAGGTAAAGTGTCGGCTTTCTGAAGCAAAACACAGTTGTTTGAATCATTTGTCCGTAGAGCTCACTGACCAGTTGTGGAGGAGGCACTAAAAACGTGCTTTAGGAGGGACGACCGTTCACCATTAAGAACCAACCAGAACGTTTTAACAGTGAGAGGAGGCCACACTGGTACCACAGGGAGACGAGGATCGCATCGGGAGTGTCCCAGGCTGATGTCTTGAGCCTGGGTGTGTGAACTGCTCAATTCTGACTATATGGCTTTAACAAGGGTGAAAGGTAATTCACTTTTTGATCAGTCCACCTCTATCTACCCATGACAATTGTTATTGTCCTTGTTTGCACCTAGCAGCACATTTTCTGAGTCATATAGCACAATGTAGTTATAATGACATCACATATGTGTGAGCATAAGGTAACATGGTAATGATCATTCCGACTAATCAGAGCCTACTAACAAAAGGGAACTGGACTCTGAAACAGCACGGGCTCTAAAGGAAAGGCTCCCACTATGACCTCGGAAGTTGGTCCCCAACTCCTTTGAAACAGAACTTTGCTGCGGTTTCAATTTTATTTTCGAACCATTTGGATCCATTACAGTTACTGCATTTCCAATGCTACTTTAAATGAGGGTAAGCAATGTATAGAGAAAACACCGAGAGCTTTAAATGAATATCTCTAAGCATAATGCAATCAGGTAGATACCTTTTGATGCTTGGTGACATTAATGCGGCGATACTGAATAACTGTTGACAATTAAGGAGAAGACAGAGCAGAGGTCTTGTAAGAAAATTACTCCCAGGTGACAAAATATTGAAAATTCAATTATACTGTGTTTATTACAGGCCTACATTAGCAACTATATTCCTAATAAAGACCTTGATAGTAAACAAATTAATGGGGACACCAGGGGGTACTTACAGAAATATTTTCCTCTGTATAGTACCCTACTGTATTGATTTCTGAAGCGCTCCTGACGACAGTATAGACCTTGCTAAAGAAATTCTTGATGTAAATTATGTGGATAAGAACACGTGGCATGTTAAAGTACTCAAGATTATGAAAACGATTTTAATATATAATGATGATGTGCAATAAATTTAATGTTTAAAATCTCTCGTTATGCGTGTGGATAAATCATCTAGGAAAGACAATCTGCTGGATGCAAATAAGAAACAAGCATAATACGGAGGCCCAAATGGTCTGGATTCTAATTAAAACAGTATGTCATCGAAGTCAATGCATTCATTTTCCCCGTCACAGAAGTGATTTAAAAATGGATCCGCAACATGAAGGTCTTTATAAGGAGTGTAGAATATACACATATTTATTCCTTCACTGAGAAAATTAAACTGTTTGATGGCATAGGGCTAAGACTTGTCTGTATTGATTCTTCCTAACAGTTTCTGATACTGTGCCTCATTCCGTGATCACTCCATCCATCCATCCATCCATCCATCCATCCATCCATCCATCCACCCACCCATCCATCTATCCATCCATCTATCCATCCTCCGATCCATTAATTCAGTAATTGAATTTTGACTTTCTTCATTTATATTTTGCCACTGCTTTTCGAAGCCAAGGCTTTGTGTGTGCTTAGCATGTACGCAGTGCTGACTTATGACCCTAACCCTAGTTGTTACAAACACTTAATTTTGCACCCTCTGTAGACATGCACTACAGACTGCACGGAACAAGCTTAGCAACATTTTGTTCTTTTTTTTTTTTTAATACACAGATGTTCTCCAAATAATACCATATAAATGCTTAATGCTTTAGAAACTATGGAGAAGAGTATGGACCGTTAGAGAGGAGCCAGTTCAGTTACCCTTTGGATTACAAAGACAACTTTGAGAGCTTGGAAACATTTTGATCACCAAGGGGACAACTGCAGGTGTCATCTGTCACCAATGATCAAAGGAAAGAGGAAAGAACCTCAAGGTTTACTTATTGGATGGGTAATACTACAGAGTCTGTTTTAATGTCTTCATCAAGGGAAAGAGAGACAGAGACACAGAGAGACAGAAACAGAGAGAGACAGAGACATAGAGATACAGGGTAGGGGGAAGAGAGGAAGGAAGGACCAAAAACAGAGTTATGTGAAATTAGTGTTTAAATACCAAGAAAGAGAACTTTGAGAACTCAAATCTTTCTGTGTAGTTTGATTCCACCCCTGTCTAGTCTCTGCTGGGGAACAGGACAGATTTGGAGAAAGATCAAGAGAAGTGAAGATGAAATAAAACTTTCTAGAAGGAAGAAAAGAATAAAAGAACGCAAAAATTTTGACCAATGTCTTCCTTATATCCATTTACCTAAGACTAAAGAGGAGTTTCAAAGAAATAAATGGTTTGAACTCGATGCAAGTATTTGGCAACGGGATGGTTTCAAGCTGGAGAGTAAAGCAAAGGATAAACTTGAGGAGGTTTTGGAAGTGATTTGTAAATAAGTGGGAAGGAAAAATAGAAAGTTGAGCTTCCTTTGGTAAATCATCATGATTGCCAGGACGAAGCATATGTAATGGAAGCCATTGGGCAGGTTTACTGTGTTTCCAAATCTTATAGCGGTTCATGTTTGGAAAAGCTTAAAAGAAAATTTCCACTGTGAAGGAGAGAGAATATGTTTAGCTCATAGCCCCTCTTTTAGTGTTAGATGATAATAGGATTTAAGATGAGAAACAGTAGAAAAGATATTGACGGACTGTCCCGTAGCCACCAAAGAAAGGAGAACTCAAAAGCAAAGGTGATAGAGATTCAGGTACTTAACACAAGACGAAACAGGAAATGATCATGATTTTCTAGGGAACCAGACGCTTGAAGGGCTAGCTTTTTGAGGGGAGAAGATATGTCTGAACTATGCTTGGAATAATGAAAAAATGAAGGCACAAATCTCTAGTGATAAGCCATGTGAGGTCCAAGGTGTACACGTGACCGGAGTCCTTAGAAGAGTTCATTCCATAGGCTTTGCTCTCTTTATAAAGCCACACACAATTGCCCTGAGTGTGACATATAAATAAAAACGGAACTTTAGATAGCAATGTCTCCATGAAATGAGAATGTGAAATCAATTTCAAAAATGTTGCATAACCCAAAGGAGAACCAAAGGGACATTGAGACGATATCTCCTCCTTAAGGGCGGGATTCCCAAGGCTTCCCAGATGGTTCAGTGAATAAGCAAGATGCTGAGTGTTTTCTAGGAAGACAGAGTGAGCGTACCAGCCAGGTGCATATGTAAGCCAGCAGGGGCTTTTCTGCCATGGTCTTGAAGGTGAAAGAAAAGAAAATAAGACTTTTGAGAAAACAAAGAACTAACTAGAAACTAGAGACGCTTCCCATGTTTCCAGTGAGATAGATGTAATGGGAACAGGACACTTGAACTGGGAAGAGAGAGACTGGTATAATGCCAGTGGCTATAGGATATGGCCCATGGTAATGTCTTCTTAAATAGGAGATGGGTAGCCAATATTTACTATGTAATTAAAAATCTTAAGGACGTTTAAAAATAATTACTTTGTATCATGAGGTATGTTGTGGTATGCTAAAATACTTATGCTTGCAGATTTAACTTTTAAAAAATGACTATCTGTTAATTGATAATGATCAAACATCTGCCAGCAAACAAAATGCTTTGGGAAGAAGGTGAGCGGTGGAAGAAATATAAGCAAAATGCATTTAATGCATAATAAAATAATTAGAAGTTATTAATAACCCAAACTCCTGTCAAGATTATTTTAAACATCTGAAGATGTCAGTGTCATACTTAGTATGAAAAATATGCAAAACACAGTTAAAAGAAACAGACTACAGGTTTACGTTTTTCAAAATATAATGAATCTGTTGACAGGACATATATCGCTGTTATTTATAATTCCATAGTGACAAGAAAATGTCACCAATTACTGGCTACAATGACAGAACACAATTTATTCCTAATGATTTATACCCATTAGGGGGAAAAAAACCTGTAGGCTACAAAAAGAGAGCTACCATCCTATTTCTCAGGGACAGTGACTTCTCTGAAAGTGTACTGGCAAAGGGTGACAGGTTATTTTTGTTAGTGACAGTTTGCATAATTTACCTGTTCAACACCTTAAGCTACAAACGAAAGTAGTAGAGTCTCAAGTATGATTTTTTTTAAAAAAATACAGATATAAACAAAAGGATGGTTTGTGGAGTGGCTTCCCGACACTCCCTGTTTTGGGCCCTCTTTTAAACCCGTCTCCCTTTAAACATGAATTGGCTTTCAGGGTGTGAGAAATACGATTTGGAAGCTACTTGAGTCTGCCTTTCAGATAGGAACTTATTGCTTAAAAATTCTAAGTTAAAAGAAACATGCACTTTGATATCCCAGTTTCAAAGACGCTTGGGACGATGGTATCAGGGGAAGACAGTCAGGGGACTATAAAATGGATAAGAAGGTAAACATTCAAAGGCAAGTTCATTAAATTGGGAAAATGGGAAACTGTATGAAGAAAGTTCTTATCCAGTCATCTGTAATAATTTTGTGGAAAACTGTAAAAAACTGTGGAAGTTGAAATCACAAAGAATACATGGGGGAAAAAAGGAAGACCATTAATAGCAATTTTCTTTCTTTCTTTCTTTCTTTCTTTCTTTCTTTCTTTCTTTCTTTCTTTCTTTCTTTCTTTCTTTCTTTCTTTCTTTCTTTCTTTCTTTTGAGGCAGGGTTCTCTGTGTAGCTGTGGCTGTCCTGGAACTCATTCTGTAGACCAGGCTAGCCTCAAATTCACCTAGATCTTCCTGCCTCTGCCTCCCAGGGGCTGGAATTAGAGGTGTCCACCATCACTGCAGGGCTAGAGAAAAAATTTTTAGTGGTTATAGAAAGACCACGTTAACTCTTAGATCAAATTTGAATAAAAGGGCCATCAACATGAACTTGGTCATAGAAAGAAGTTTTAAGGATGCAGACTCTGTCTGTTTCTTTTAACATGTGGTTAAGATATAGCATGGATTTAAAAAGTACTTTTGTTATGATTAACTGTCCAAGACCTCACAAAATCGGGCCTTTCACCATTCTGTCATGGCGCTCACAATGCTCTGCCCTCCCTGAGGATTTTAGTTCCTTGATGATTTGCTGGGAGGGGAGGATGTTTCCTTCAGTGGTGGAGGCACTGGGAAGTTGCCTGCACACCTATGAACTACCCATTATCCAGGCTTCTGTAAGTAACCCCAACTAACCTTACTTGTTTATTGACCAAAAAAATACATCAAAGCGGAAAGGAGTCTATTTGGTAAGATGGAACCAAAATAGGGTAATGAGAATAAATACAATAAAAATACATTATATGGTTATATGAAAATTATATAATAAAACATGCTTGCATGGGTAATTAATATAGGCTAATGAACCCCTTTTTAAAATGTTAGGAGAAATGCTAATAAATGTCCTGTTTTTAAAGAGATGGGAGAGAAGCTTGGCACAAATATTCAGACTGGACGCTTGTGCATGACTGTGTATGAAAGAGCTTGAGGAGAAATCTTTTATATCTATTTACTTGGTTGGTTGCTTGTTTACTCTGTCTCTGTCTCTGTCTCTCTCTCTCTCTCTCTCTCTCTCTCTCTCTGTGTGTGTGTGTGTGTGTGTGTGTGTGTGTGTGTGTGTGTGTGTGTGCATGCACGCATCTGTGGACATCACAATACAACATGTGACCAACCCACCAGAAAGTGCCATCACTCTAAGAGACATCTGGAGGGCTCAAAGAGGGACAATTTTTGATGTCCTCTGAGATTCAGGAGCCGAGTCAAACTGAAGGGAAAGTTAAATGAGAAAAGCTCCGAGGAAGGAACCATTGATGAAGGAATGAATACCAGGCTGGCAGTGGCGGTGTTTAGGGAAAACAAGAATCACAGACTCACCTCTCTTGGGCCAGAAAGATCATGATATGAGGCCAAGGATCAGCTTTCTCTTCTTCAAACCAATACATTAGGGTAAAAGGCAGAGGAAATTTTCTAAGTAAACCCAGAAACAGGCTGGTTCTGAGAAGCCATGCTATCTGTGTCTGCGGTGTGTTGTCAGGCTTCCATACGAGGAAGATGACTAACATCTCACAATCCGGGGAGATAAGTTAAGTTACACCAGGCCTTGGATTATGATCATCAATCATCCGGCAGGCCCCGTGGGAACAAAAAGCAGAACTGATTTTTTCAGACACCATTCTGCTAGAAACAAACTGATTATTGCATGAATATTCTTCCAGTAAAATAATAAACTGAGCCAGATTGTGTTTTGAGAGCCTGTAGTATCTCAGGAAAGTCACTTGTAATAATATGTGAGGAAATTTGGAGTAGAAATGAGTCATGTATGGAAATCATGTATGTCCACAGTTAAATAAAACAGTATGTTCCACAGTTAATCTTTCTTTGAAAAGTTTGTGGAAGCAGAAGAAAAAAAAAGATGTTATTGACTCCTTTTTTGTCCTTAAATGGGCTAGATTTTTTTTTAAGGTTTACTAAGCTAGGAATAAGGCTTAGGAGTGCTTGCCTTGTGGCAGAAGCCCTGGGTTCAATCCCCAACACACCAACACAGCATGAACTAGGTGTGGCAGCAGATGCCTCTAACTGAATACTCAGGAGATGGAGATAGAAGGATCAGGAATTTAAGGTCACTCTCAGGCCACATAGAGAGATCAAGGGCAGCCCACACTCCATGAGACCCTGTCTCAAAAAAAAAAAAAAAAAAGGAAAAAAAATAGCTGAAGTATTTGGGTAAAGTCAGAAACTTTGCAACCATCTCTTAGCTGGCATGCCTTCTATGAACTTCTTTCTGCATAGACTAGTAAGCAAGTTTTCTAAATGTATAAAATAGCATAAACATTTTACTATTTGTCTGAATGATGTCGTTAGTGTTGGAACGTACAAATTTCAGAACTCTGTAATGACTCAGGAATGTAGTTGGAAAGATAGAACTTGGTAAATATTAGTGACACCACATTAGTGCAAGGGACATAGGGACATTTTGTTCAAAGCAGCAAGTATTTGGAGGCACAGAAACAAAAGAAACTCAAAGGACGCTTCACTGACGCTGAGATCAACCTGACTTTCTTGCTGTCTTAGCGCATGAGATCTTTCTTTAGTAATTGTCACATATTGACTTAACTGGACCCATCTCAACCTACATTGACTTCCTCTTGAAGTATATCCCCAAGAGAAAGCTTGGTGAGATTAGATTGGTCATCTTTCCCCACATTAACACATGTAGAAATGGTTCTACAAGAAGGTACAGATTTGAGGGACATTTAGAGTCACCGACTGTAGGTAAAGCAATACGTTAATTATAAAGCTAGAATAAGAAACTTCTAGTCAAGTTAACTTCAGCCATTGTGTTTCTAAAACACTTTTCTTAATACGGTAGGGCAATGATTTAAACTAAGGAGTATAAAGTAAATTCAGTCACACAGACACTCTTGGTAACATGCATGGGACACTCATGGTGACACTCATGGCTCACACAAACCTCTTCCAGTCTCATGGAAATGTCATTTCTCGGAGAACTTTCTTACAGTACAGATTAGCAGGAGATCAGCTGTAGAGGAGCTAGGGTGTATGTAGGTGTGTGAGTTACTTTTCTGTGACTATGACAAGGTACCCGCAAGGCCACTTAAAAGCAACTAAAGCTGGTCGTGGTGGCACACACCTTTAATCCCAGCACTCAGGCGGATTTCTGAGTTCGAGGCCAGCCTGGTCTACAAAGTGAGTTCCAGGACAGCCAGGGCTACACAGAGAAACAATGTCTCAAAAAAACCAAAAAAAAAAAAAAAAAAAAAAAAGCAGATCTATCAAAAGACCCAACTAGACCACCCCTTGACACATGCCCAAAGAATCCAGGACTCAGCTAGAGAATCCAGGACTTAGCTAGAGAGACTTGCTTGGTTGTGTTCATCGCCACCCTATTTATACTGGCTAGGAAATACATATGGCCTCCATGTTGTTCGGCTGATGAATGGATAGTGAAACAGAACACACGAGAATTCCATCTAGCAGTCAAGAAAAACGAAACCATAAAATATTCAGGTAACTGTAACTCTGATCCCTCAACATTGTTTCCCCCCCCCAGCCCCCCCCCCCCCCCCCAGCAAGTGAAGGCTGTTAAAACTAGTCAAAATACAGAGAATACGTGACAATCCCATGCTCAGCGTGAGTTGAGACATATACAACCCGATGCTTGGCCTAAGGTTGAGAAGAAGAGGGGTGGAGCGAATGTAAGAGCCAGGGTCCAGATGGTCTGCGGCTCCACAGTGTCTTCTAGAAGTGGCGCAGATGTTGTACCTGTGAGATCTCAACAATAGGGTTGCCTAAACGACACCTGCGTAACGAAATGACAGTGCTGGCCAGCACAGATGGGGAAATTTCAAATGGCCAGTCTGTAGTACGATAGCTATAGACAACCCGTGGCTGTGGGGAGAGGATGGGGAGAGGAAGAAGCAGTTTTCTCCCGGAATGAATGTCAGGGTAGGTTATCCAATCCGTAGTGGTCACCCCTAAATACAAGTACATATGTGGAACATTAAATAAACTGTGTACGTGTGTATGTGTGTGTGTGTGTGTGTGTGTGTGTGTGTGTGTGTGTGAAAAGGTACTAATTATAGAAAAATCATGAATTTGAGAGGGCATTGGAAGTGGATCATGAGAGGAGCTTGGAGCAGGAGATGGTGCAGGGTTAAAATAATACAAATACAGTCTACATGTAGAAAATTCTAAAATAATTCAATTTAAAAGAGAACGTATCTCATAAAAAGCATCAACTGAAGCTCCAAATCCTTTCCTGTATTTTTTTTTTACAGGAAAATATATCTTGCCTGAGAGCTGTCAATTCATCAGAGAACTACAGATTCCACACAAATCACTTGAAACTGAAGAAGCAGACACTGTCCTACTTGCCTGCACACAGATCTCCTCTCCACGCTCATCCCTCAGCAAGAGGTTAGCCTGGACAGCACATTCTAGGGCACGGCTTGCCGCAGAGCGTACTCTGCTCTGCCTCTCTGAATGCGTCCCTTACTGTTTTAAAATAAACGGGAAGTGAACACAAACCGGCAAATGATGACAGCCTAAATTAACTGTAGACCTTCCAATGCCACTGCTGACTTGAGCCAGTGCAGACACAGTCCTCTGTCTTAATGAGACCAGGAGGCACTGGCTAGTGTGAGGACACCTGAGGTGGCTTGCATAACTCAACTGCCTGACTTAAATTATATATATTATACACACACACACACACACACACACACACACACACACACACACACCGTCCAAAATGTGTTGATTGGGAAGGTTCCCACTCATCTTGACTCAGAGGCTTTCAGTGCTGCTTCCTTTTGAAGGAGCATCCTTCTGTCAGCCTTGCTTGTCCACCTGTAGGCTGACAGAGGACAGTGGAGAAGCCAACACACAAGACTACTACTACCTTTTTTGAACATGGCTAAAGATGCTGATGATGTTATAGCATCCTGGGCATTTGACATCTATGAAGTAGAAATTGGGACTCTGCACCAGGCACTTTTTTTTTCTTATGTTTCTTCTCCTCTTCGGGAGCAGGATGAAGGAGATCCTTTGGGAAAGGCACATTTTCGTAGGGAGTTCATCACCCCTGGAAAGGCCCAACTTAAACCTTGAGCTGAGAGTCTCTAAGGAAAGGGGACATGATTTACTCAATATTCTTATACAGAATAATCTGGTTACAGTGGTTTTGAGATGCAGGGCTTGTAGGAAAAGCAGGTAAAATGCATGGGAACCCAATACTCTCCCTCTGCCATCTCTAGGTTCTTATTCTAATGTGTGTGTACAGAAGGATGTTGGCTTCTGCAGACGTCACTGAATGACTGTCTGTGGAGTGTTCTTATTGGATTCTGAGTATCCACAGAGGGATGTCTCAGTTCTGAGGGAAGAATCTAGAAACACGGAGACATGTCTTTCTTTTGAGTCTAGACTAGCTCTGCTATTGTTCATGATTTATCCACTTCTACAATTAAACAGTGATACTTTATGTTCACACTTATTTTTGTTCTCTTTTTTGACCCCTGTGATTTTTCAAGACACGCGTGCGCACGTGTGTGTGTGTGTGTGTGTGTGTGTGTGTGTGTGTGTGTGTGTGTAGGCCTGGCTGTTTTAGAACTAGCTCTATACACCAGGCTGGTCCTGAACTCACAGGGCCCTACCTGTGAGTTCTCTCAACTGCTGGGATCAAAGGTGTATACCACCACTTGCTGGCTTATTCGGGTTGCCTCGTAAAAGTGACATATCAGTATCCCTACTGTGACCTCATGCCGTAACTCAAGTGACAACGTTTTATGTAATATTTAACTGTTTTTCCTGTTTTCCCTATTGCGTCATTTTTTTTATGACTTTTCAGTCAACGGTAAAGAGTAACCCTTACCTTCTTCCTGTCCCCTCACAATGTAGAGCCTTGCCCACACGTCTTCCTCTTCATTGCTTCCGTCACCTTCCTGGCTTCTGGATTTCAAGTTCCAGTCAGCATTCAGCACATGGGAACTCTGAGGAAGCACGTGGATCACTCTGGACTACATACACACCAACGGGGGGATAGCATGGGACCTTTCAGCCTGGCGTCTATGGTCCTCGGGAAGCAGATTCCATTTAAGTATCAGCTTTTAAATATCAACATGTTGGTGTTAGTTGGCTTTGTTTGTTTGTTTGAGACAAGGTCTCACTGTGTAGTCCCGGCTAGCCTAAAACTCAACTGTAGGTCATGCTGGCTTCCTAGTCATAAACATCTACCTGACTTAGTTTCTCCAGTACAGGGATTAAAGGCATTAACTACCACACACAGTTCAACTATCAACTATGATTTCTGTTGCTTTCCCCAAAGTCTACTCCAGCTCTGGAAGTTTCCTTCCACAGGCAAAGCAACATCCCCCGTCCTTTCCAGGCATGTGTTGAAGTGTGGCTTTGTTTTAATGGGCATATACTACTTACTGTACGGCTACCTTCTAATATCCTGATCAGACATAACCATTTGGAAAACCTTTCCTTCTCTGCGTCTTCTTTGCTCTCTCTTCTCCATGTGTACTTTGGCAGTGGTATTTTATCTTACTGCCATGTTTTCTAATGGTCTCTTTTTTTGTACAGCCCAGAAGGCTGAAATTTAAAAAATATATCTTTGTTCCTTAAAAGTATCTCTCAAGAATATTCAAAACTATGTTTAATATGTTGTTTTTAAATGATTAAAGCTTTGCTTATTAACCAAAATATAGACCTCAATAATCATTGTTGACATAGTATCTAATGGCTATAAATCTATTTAAATCTGTTTTTTTACTACAACATATTTTCAAGGTAATAAATTACACTATTAGTGAACAACCTTGTATGTCCCCGAAATATTTATTTTTAGTTGGTTGGCACTGTAAGACTGTAAGAAACTACCAAGCCAGAATTTGGTGTCTAAAAACTATTTACAAACCTTAGCAATCATATTTCATGTTTTTACCAAGTTAACAGTAAAACCTTGAGTTGATATTTCACTTAGACATCATAAAGTATTCCCTAATTGAACGATATTGACAAAAGTGGATGGAATAGATAGAAAATAAATGACTATATCACACAGTACATTAAAAATTGAAATATATCAAATGTTTTAAAAGGTTCAGCTGATTTGAAAAAAAGTAATCATTTCTCCAAGCTAAAGGAAACCAGAAGTAAATATCATTAAAATGGGTATATTTAAAATCTTTTTACAAATTCTTTTTATCAGAAATATCTGAATAATAAGAAATGGAGGAAAATATTTGTAAGACAGTCTAATAAGGCTAATAAGGTTGTCTTACACAAAAAACCCCCACTTCTAATCTAGTGAGAAAACCCACCTATACACACCCTGTCTCTATCCACTTGTGAGCATGTGCACATGATACACAGGTACTCTGTGGATATTTTCCTCCAGCTCGGCAGTAATGACAGAGATCCTCACAGGGTTACTCTTGCCAGCTTTAAGCTTTTCATTTATTTAATAAAGCTACAGAAATGCTGCGGAAATGAGTCGCCTCTTCTGAGTTGGATTAAACACAGACTTTCTTGGTAATACGAGCCTCTAGTGATTACTGTGCAGTTGTTGACACAAGGCAGAATCGTGCAGACCCGGATCCCACACATCTGTTCCAATGCCAAGCTCCTTTCTGTTTGAAGCTGGAGTCACTATTCTTCATCATGGTTAGACACAAATTTCTGTGAGGAGAAACCCTATGGCGAACTGCAGATGAAAGGCCTTCAGCACTTTAACCTGAGTCAGGAGGATCACATGTGTACAGCAGGGAAATGCACACTCTATGCCCTGGTGCGCTTGAATTCTACCTTTCCCTTCAGTTTTTGGTAGGTTTTGAAGACCCATTACTTCATATACTCCAACAGAATAACAGAGGCATGACCACAAAAGAATAAAAAACTATACATATATATGAAAAGATAGCGCATCTTATCAAATAACCAACGAATAATAAGATGCTGTTTCATCTACCAAATGGCCAGGAACCTAGAGCTGGGAATACTTGTCAATGCCTTATGGGAAAATCCAATTTCCCACACTGTTGACAGGAGTGAAAGCTGAGAGAAGCTGTTTTCCAGGTCATCTTGACAGAGTAAATTAAAGGCCTTAAATTTTAATATCTTTGGCTCCAAAAATTTATTCTGTGGTAGTAATAGGATTAAGGGCAAAGATTTAAGACTAATCTAGTAATTACAAAATATTTTTCTCTAATTAATTAATTAGTTTATATACATAAATTAACAATTAATATATAATGTAGAACATAATATATAAGTTACATAAGTGTATAAAACACATGATATTTTTAAAATATATGCATTGTAGAATGAGTAAATCAAGCTAATCACATATGCAATATCTCAAATGTCAGTTTTCAAGAATAGAATATAATGTTACTAACTGCAGTGCCCATATTCTATAGCAGATCTTTAGAACTTATTTCTCCTGAGTGAAACATTTTATCATTTGGACATCTCCCCACTGTCATCCAAAATATAAATTACAGTGAGGAACATAATTTACTGTGGGGAACATGTAGAAAGCCAAATGTAGTGGGGGAGTTATCAATAAATACCTTCAATCATATAATAGGAAAAGTTTACTGGAGACATGCCTCTAATACCATGAAGGACTGTAGTTCAAAAAGTATTTAATTTTCTGTTTGCTTTTTATAGACCTATTTTATTTCTTTTAGTTTTTTTTTTTTGCGTGTGTATGTCTGTGTGTGTGTGTGTGTGTGTGTGTGTGTGTGTGTGTGTGTGTCTGTGTCTGTGTGTCTGTGTGTCTGTCTGTCTGTCTGTACAGGTGCCCATGAAAGCCAGATGAGGATATCATTCCTTTGAGCTGGAGTTACAGTGGTCTTGAGCAACTTGGTATGGGTGCTTGGAACTGAACTCAGCTCTTCAGGAAGAGCAATGCATGCTTTTTATTGAGCTATCTGTCCAGCCATGATTTTTATTTAAGAAATACCTACTCTAAGAGAATCATCATCTCTCACAACAGTAATAAGCATTTGTCCTTATACCCACAGATAAGTGTAGTTCACCCTTCTTCAAGGGAACTACTCTCTGCAACAGACAGAAGCCACTAGAGAGAACCACAAGCAATCAATATGCCGAGTTGTGGAGCCCAGTCCCAGCGGAAAAATCTATAGAACGCGCCTGTACCCGAGGCTCAGGGAACACCGTAGAAGAGGGCTCAGAAAGACTGTAAGAGTTGGGGACTTTGCTATGGGATTGTGTCTCCTAGTGACATCAGAAGCTACAGCCATAAAGTCTCACCAACATGACTGCCCACACGTGACTTGAGCCAGGATGACAATGCTGAAAGGACATACTACAGTGGACAGGGACAGCAGCATCATAGGGTATCAACCCTACAAAAAGAACTACAGGCAATAGAGGGAACCTGGGAGGAGGAGAGCAGTCAGCCTTAAAAACATGGATGCAGATAACAAGATGCTGATTGAGCAGGGTATATGCAGGAATGTGTGTGTGTGTGTGTGTGTGTGTGTGTGTGTGTGTGTGTGTGTGTGTGTGTGTATGTGTGCGTGTGTGTGTGTGTGTGTGTATGTGTGTGCGTGTGTGTGTGTGTGTGTGTGTGTGTATGTGCATGCAATAACAATTAATGAAAACAGCCTTTACATTCGAAAGCAAGTGGGTAGAGGCATATGGGAAGGCCTGGAGGGAGGAAAGGAAGGGAGAGATGTTGTACTTGTATGCTAATCTCAAAGAGAGAAAAAGAAAAATACACATACATATAAAAAATGTCTAAATACAACAACAGAGACTAATTAAAATTATCTTGTGTCTCTGACCTGTCTAATGTCCAGGTCGAGCTAAGCAAGCAAAATAGATTAATGGGATGAGTTTTAGAAGTCATAATGTTTTATTCTCAAATCCATTTATGGTTCCACTTTTATCATGCCTGTCACATACAATCATTAACTTGGGTTATTAAGACATTATAAATAGTGGTTAATGCCTTTAAAAATTCTAAGGATTATCAGAAACATTATACTCCAAACAGTCTCCTTTGGACTGCTCAGATGACCTATAAACACAATCTGTGCCCTGCAATCTCCACAATAGTCATCTAGATAGAGGAACCAGGACACAGTCCACTATAAGGAAATGCTTTGTCTAAAGCAACTGATATTTGAAGCACTTTCAAATCCCTTAGGAATCTCCATCTGCTCACTGTCAAAATCTTAAGATGTCTTTTTTAACTTTAGCATTGTGTGTAAGCAGTTCCAAACACTAGACATCTTTGTCCTGACCGCTTTGATTTTGAGCAGGTTAGTTTTAATTATTATTTAACAAAGCCATCACATCCCAAGTCTACAGTGTTCAAATGGTAACCAACAACCTGTTTTCTTAATGGTCTATTTTTATTTTTTTTGGAAGCACCATTTTAACTAGACTTATTGATTCTCAGTGTGTGTGTGTGTGTGTGTGTGTGTGTGTGTGTGTGCGCACACGCGAGCGTGCATGCCTGTATGTGTGTGTATGTGTTTAATATGGCTTGATCTCAGGGACATTTGCTTAAAATTAAAATATATTTATGCAAGTTGTTGTTTTGTAAGTTGTTTCTTTCTCTGACTTTATGTAAATGTTAAATGTTAAATTCTATCTGAATTATAGATTTACATCTATTTATGTGTACATAAATATGCATATTACATAGGAATATATAATTGCTCAGTAGATTGCTATGTGTCACTATTCCATGAAGACCTCAAATTCAACCTGACCCTGAAATGACTAATTTCATTACAAACAATATATCTTCCAAATGGGATTAAAACATCATTTCCTCAGAACCATACACTAGAGAACACCATCAACTTTTGTTTGCTGAGAGATTCTCTTTATATAAATTAGGATAGCCTCAAATTCACAATCCTCCTGCAGCATCTTCACACATGTTGGTTTATAGCTTTGTAGCAACATAGCTGACATCAAGGGTACCTCTTGTAAAAGTCCCCTTTTTCTTGATCATGAAATCTTGATTGTTTCGATTGGCTGAGACTCCTCTCCTGCCTGGTACTTGATCCTAACTTTTATGTCTTGTTTCTTTGATAACTTCAATAGTATGTAATCAGCTAACTGATTTCCAGGTTTGGCTTCTGTATTAGTCTTTCGCCTTGTATCAAAATATTGGAAGCTGGGTACTCTATAAACAAGAGGCTTTTAGGTTGTTTAGACCACAGTTTTATGGATCTAAAGTCCAACACTGGGCAACAGTATTTGTGAAGCATGGGACCAGGGTCCCCTTAACGGTGATCCAGCATGGCAAAGGTTCACCGAGGAAATCAGCATGGTGCAGAGAAAGGGAGGGGGGAGAATAGCCTCACCCTATAGCAACTGGATCATTGGAGGAGAGCTAGAACTAACACCGCAGCCAGTACCCTTTTCTTTATGAGGCTCCAGTGGCCCAGGCACACAGGCCCATCTCTTAAAGATTCTATACCCCTCAACAATGCAACCTTGGGGAAGCTTCATCTAGAACATGAACCATCAAGGGGGAATCAACCTCATCTGAAACAGAGAGGCCTCAAAGTCTATTCTTTATTCATGGAACAGCGCCTTCTTTTTCAGGTTCAGGCACTGGCTGGGAGGCACCGTGGTGAAAAAGACCCTGTCCTTCTCATGGAAAGACAGCTCACAGCTTATGCTGTCCTCAAAGCACCATATAAAATGCACCAATGTGAACACCATCCTTCTAATCAAAACTCCTCCCAGTCGTGTGATCACCCGGAGGAAAAAAATACATATTCCACGAAGCAGCTCTTCCTATATGCTGGGGTGACAGGTACCCTCTCAGCTCTGTGTGTTACTTTTCTATTGCTGTCATAAATACTACATCTAAGACAACTTATAGAATGGGTACTTATGGTTCCAGAGGGATACGTGTGCGTTATGACAGAGCAGAGGCATGATGGGTGGAGCTGGATATTGAGAGCTTACATCTTGAACCACCAACAGGAAGCAGAAAGAGCAAACTGGCAACACATGGTTTTGAACCCCCAAAGCCTGCCCCCTAGTGACATACTTACACCAGCAAGAACATACCTCATAAGCCTACTCAAATAGCGCCACTAGCTGGGGATCACATGTTCAACCTTTGAGGTCGCAGGAGGCACTCAAACCACCTCGGGCAGCAAATAACTTATAACTGGAGGAACAGTTCCTAGAGGTTTCATAGGTTGCCTTAATTATGGTTTCTATTGCTGCAATAAAACACCGTGATCAAAAGTAAACTTGGAGGAATGGGTTGATTTCAGCTTATACTTCTGCATCATAATCTATCATGGAGGAAAGTCAGGGCAGGAGCTCAAACAGGCCAGGGACTGGAACGTGGATGAGTGTTGGATGCTGGCTTGCGTCTCTTGGCTTGCTCAGCCTGTTTTCTTACAGCACCCAGGACCACCAGTCTAGCAGTGGCACAACCCACTGTGGCTGGGTCCTCCCATATTAATCAGTCCAACAAATGTAACACAGACCTGCCCAGAGGCCAAATGGGTAGGGGCACTTTCTCAATTGGGCTTCCCTCTTCCAAAATGGCTCTAGCTGGTGTCAAGTAGACATAACACTAGCCAACACACGTTCTCCCACACTGCTTTGTCTGCCTTGGACTTCCAAGCTTATGTTCTGATACCAGCTCTCCCATTCTTTATGAGATGGTCTCTCCTCTCCTGTCCTCTCCTCTCCTGCTGGCAACAATCTACTTTGTGCTGACATTTGCTTTGCATATTCTGTTGTCTGAACACTCACGGTATTAAAATCCAATTACATGTCTACATGCCTATTTGTCTAACTAGGCTGGGAGCTTGTGGAGGTCAGGCACTACACTTTTGCTTCCCCAACACTTGGTACAACAGTCAGCATTTATTATTCATTGAATGAAGATGTAGTTGCTAAATAAGAAATAGAATCAATAAGTCACATCCAGACTTAATTCAATTTGCAGTTTCCGTGTGACTCAAAATAATAATATTTAAAGTCAAGGTAATAGTCATCAGACACTCTTAATTGCTCCTTTCTCGAGTGTATATGCATTTGCATCTATTTCAATATGCATTCAAATGATTATTACATTTATTTTATGTACAGACTGCTCATTACAGAAAAACCATCTCAAGTCAACCAACGCATTTAAGGGAATCACAGTATAGTAAAACTCAGTCATTCAAACTCCTCACTAAATAACATATAAGATTTTCACATATAATACTGCATGTCTCCAATATTAATAAACAGAATTACTATGCCTCGCCTTGAGAAGATTATTCTTTAAATAGCACACAAGAAAAAGTAGTCAGCAGCTCTTCAAACACTTGACTACACTCAAAATGGCAAATAAACCGAGGTTCTATGACGCTCACATTTATTTTTCTATTTCAGTGATAATTATACCCATAAACCTGATTCAGCACTCACTGCCGCTGAATTCATTAATTAAAACAATTTCACTGCTACCACTGGGATTTCTCAAGGATATCAAAAACACACTCAAAAATCAAAATAGCACACGTCATCAGTTTGATATATGCTTAGTCTGCTCGGCTTGGATTTGAAGTCTGCCACTGTAAGAAGGTTCCACGTGTAAAGACGAGGAGATCATCTTCAATATAATTTCAACAAAACTGTGTTGAACATAAGATGAGTTTAATAGGAACTGTAAGATCAATATGAGTCACAAAACAATCATTTTCTGAAAAGTATCCATAGGATGGGAATATATAAGTGCATGCACATATTCAAGTGATAGCAATTATAATATGTATTTATTATTCCTCTGTGTGTATGTGTGTGTGTGTGTGTGTGTGTGTGTGTGTGTGTGTGTGTGTGAGAGAGAGAGAGAGAGAGAGAGAGAGAGAGAGAGAGAGAGAGATATCTGCCTGTCTCTACCTCTCAAGTACTTGGATTAAAGGTATGTTCCACCACAGCTGGCATATTTTTAAATTTTACTTAAACTAACACTTCTGTGTTCAAGAGTGACTTATACCCTCCCATGAAGTGAGGACATTTATCCTTAAATGAACGTGATAGCTTTTAGTCAGAGCCTGGAAAGTTGCAATCGAAATTATAAATGTATACCCACCCAGGAAATTCAATTATTTCATGTATCGGAAATCCATGACCCTATTTGTCAAAGCAGCACCCTAACTCTGAGCTTGATTTAGTGAGCACCCCAACACACTCCACTAGCTGCTTCAGGCACACTAGAGCACTGACAGAAAACACCAAACAGTATCTGCAATGGCAGAACGCACCAGGATTGACCATGACACCGCAGAAAAGAGCCCCTAATGGAATTTGCATCCAGGCTATAACTTAGTGCGTGTAACAGAATCACATACAATTAAAGTAACACTGAAAAGAGCATTTGTTTCATCCAGCAAGGGAATTCCACCTTAATTCTCACAACCAATTTCCTTTCCAAAGGACGCTGGTGGGTAGAGTCCGAGGAATGGATTCGGTCTCATGAGCAGACCCTAGATGTGCCTGTGACTCATCTTCAGAGACTCCAAATACTGTTCCCTCTGTGCAAAGGGTGTCTGTACTGCTCACAGCATCTGGGGACACCACAGGCTACTGCAAGGCCACTCTTGTTTCTCCCAAACTCTTTTAAAATGTATGGTGGTGGACGAGCTTATAGGTTTCTCTATTTCTTCTCACTTTCCTATATTCAGCTGTTCAGATAGGGAGAGAATTTCTCTGCCTGTGCTTCCAGAGGACCTACTTGGCCTGAAATGGTGATTTAGGGTACAAAGTAACTCAAGTTCTGTTTACGTCTGTCCCTCAGTAGAGGGCTCGAGTTACATGCCTTTTAAATAAGGTAAGACATGCCTAGCTTTCATCTTAAAGCAGAGTAAGTCAGCTTTTAGGCTTTCTCGTCCCATTGAATAGAGAGTTGACTTTTAAAAGACCCATTTCAAAGACAAGTCAAATTGGTTCCTTGGATCATATATTCTAGCTGTTCAAAGCAAGTATCTTCTACATAAAAAAGCCCCTGCTTTAATGTTATATACCCTCGTTGTGAGTCCAATTAGCCCTTAAGACTTCAGTATCACACACAATTAGCGTGGCTTTACTGAGGTCCCGCAACAGGTGCGATGCTAAGACTCCAGGTGAGAACTACAGCCTTATGGGAATGGTGTATTTTATTGTGTGAACATCAGCTAAACGGGCTTTTAATTGACTGGCTGTCTAAGTAACATGCCTTTGAGGGAAACGCTACTTTTGAAATTTCCTTCGGCCAGGAGGCGAAGGAGCAGGCTGAAGCCTTTGAAGTCTATAGCCATCAGACTAATTATCAACACAATTCGATGCACGTTCATTTAATTACAGTAAATTGAAAAGGATGTGGGGTTTCAAATGAAAATAAGAGAGTCGATAAACGGTGACAGAAATTACAGACTATGCAGATCATTAGAGGAGGCCATGTGTCTTCCCTTCCCTCTCCTTACCAGACCTAGATACAGATGACTCCAGGATACAGAGGCAGAATGAGGGTGAGATAGATGGGAGGCAGGGACAAAAGAGAGGACCACTTATTGTGGGCCAAAGCTAGGCAGATACTTATTTCATGTTTAGTTTTCACCATCACTCAAATATATTATTTTCCAAGAAAAAAAAAACAAAACAAAACAAGCAACCAAACAAACAGAACACACTCACTTAAAGACAAGTCCTGCTCTGACACAACCACATTCATTTAAGGCCAGTGAGCTGTGTACTGCTCGCTGGTACTTGTATTTTACCCAGGTAGACACCAGAGCACACAAAGGTTAAGTGACTTTCCCCAGGTCCCAGAACTGGGAGGCCCAGGGTCAAATAACAAACCTTCCAAGAAGACTCGCTAGGCCCTGAATCATGGTGGGGTGAAAAGATGGGCCAGCTCCCCCTGGGTTGCCTGATGCTGAAGGTCAAAGATCAGCCTCCCACTGGCTCCCAAAACATTAAAAAGTAGACAGGCCTAGAAAGAATGAGAATAGGGACCTACTAACAAATCACTGGCAGTTTAGCTGGGCCAAGTAACAGGCAGGGTAGAAAGGCTGGGGCCTTGAGTGACACAGAGAACAATGGTCAGGAATAGGGGCCAGACATGATGATCTGACCGCTGGCCACCAAGGTCTTTACTCAGCCAGTTTCCCCCACCCAACACTGCTAGCTGACTAAGATTAAATGCAGGGCCTGCTGCTACTGCTGGCAAATGACGCACAAGAGAGCATCTTAAAGCCACTAAGATGGATGTTTTGAAAAACACTACAAAGTCCTTTCTTCCTGACATTTAGTTAGATGACCAAGAGCAGATGACTTGCCAAGTTGGATAGTGTGAATTAGGGCGGGGTGGGGGTCGGGGGTGATTTCAGCCACACATCAGAAAAAGGAAAAAAGCCTAAAATGGTCCAAAAAACCATGGGTACTCTTACTTTTGATCCAGGGGGACTATAGTATTTATTTGGTTGCCTTTCAAGGGCTTATTTGCTGGAGTGGTTGTTAACAGGGGATCGGAAATCACCATAATGCAGTGTTTGTCAGTCTGCAAGGAGCTGACAAGGATTACAACCACAGAGACCAGTAACGTCAAGAGAGGACTCCTCCCATATCCCGATTTGGAATCCCAAATGAAGCATCATATACTGAAATTTTCTCCTCTTTAAACTCTTTGGAACTGCCAATTCCATGGCTAACAAAAAGATGTTAGCGTATGGAAAAAAAAAAGATGCACTCTATGACTTGCTTTGAATCTCTGCTATCTTCCAACAGTGAGGTGTGTGGCATGGCCTCAATAGTCTTTTACTCTTGTAGGATGCTCCAGCCATCAAAATAGCATTAGCATTAGCTAATCAAAATAGCACCGCAGTGGTTCTAGCACCCCTAATGTGAACTGTTGGTCTCTTGGCCAACAAATGAATGAAACCGGCTCCCCTTTAGTAACTAAACTTTTCTTTGAAGTTATACTAGAACACTGGGCATTTAGCTTGCATAGTTGTACAAATGTTGAAGAGCACCTTTTTCTGGGAAGAGAGCCTTATTCACAGTATTTACAATAATGAAAACAGGCAGTGCAAACTCCCATGAAAAACTCAATGAAAATACAGCTCTTTGGGTCCTCTGTTGGTACCATTCTGGTTCAATATTTTACTTAACTCTTCTCTCTCTCTCTCTCTCTCTCTCTCTCTCTCTCTCTCTCTCTCTCACACACACACACACACACACACACACACACACACACACACACAAATACATACATACATACATACATACATACATACATACAAACATACATACATACATAATTAGGATTTTGTCTGACATCTCAAGCCAGTATAAAAAAACGAATAGAATTAGATAATGAATAACTCAGGGATCAATGAAAGGTAACTGGAAGATCAATACTCTGTCAAAGTTAGAGTAAATTAAACTACCCAAAGAGAGCAGAATTGAATTGTTTTTGAAGTCCTATATTAGAAATATCTGACTAGAGATAATGAAATGAAAGTAAATAATATAGTTTTGAGTGGATCACTTATAAAGGTATAAAGAAGACCTGTCGGGGCTGGAGAGATGGTTCCTTGGTTAAGAACACTGGCTGCTCTCCCAGAGGACCTGGGTTTGATTCCCACCACCCACAGGGTGACTCATAGGCTTCTGTAACTCCACTTCCAGGGAATAAATCCAGGAATGACAATCTGCTCTTTTCTGTCCTCTACAGGGGTCAGACACACAGATGGTTCACAGGCATACGTACATGCAAAAGAGCCATACACATGGAATAAAGTAATTTTTAAAAAATTGAAAGAACCTGTATATCATTGCAAATTTTAATTCTTACCTTGAAGTAGCCATGGGGGGAAAGGGGAGGGGAACAAAGTCTATGTTTTTGCATCAGGACAAAAAAAAAAATCTGTATCATCCTTGTTTAAAATCACAACTCACAATTCCAAGGTCTGTTAAATACCTATGACTGTGCTTCTCAGAGGGAAATGTAATTTATGAATAAATTTTTGCTCCTTCTGAAGAAACACTGAGATTTCAGAATAAATGAACAAATCTGAAATACTCCGATGGACACACATATGTAACACATGATATGGCCCATGTTCATATCGGTAAAAGCAATTCATTTCCCCCTGTTTCCTTCCTCAAAGGGACCTCATTAAGGATCCTCAGACCATCTGAATGTTGCTTAACAAATAATCCCAACCAAATCTTGAGAAAAGAGTAAATCTAAGTTGAAGTCATCAATGCCCAACTTAAAAAAATCTCACCTTTGATGCTTTTTCTTCTACCTTTAGTGGGCCTGTTAACTCTCACCAAATGCTGCCCAAATGTCCAGAACTTCACGGCAAGGCTCTGGATGCTGTCCCCTAAGGGCCACTGGGAGGAATGAAGGGCACAACTTTCTTTCTTCCTAGGCAAATAATCTGAGCCTACCAAGGAAACCCATTCTCCTTTAGTTAATAATACCAAGGCAAAGGCAGATGGGCCGTGTGTGAAAGGCTTACATTTTTCTATGGTTGGAAATTGCAAACTGAGAACTAGAGTTTACAAAGTTTTCCCTCGTGTTTTCTGAGGGTGGGCTGGGGGTGGAGGGCAATGGCCCATGATTGAAAATTTGTCATGATACATAATTAAGAATAATAAAACTAATTTGCTCATATAATATTGAAAGGCTACGCTCCAAAGATTTGGAGTGAAAAAGATAAGTTGGCTCAACGCAGGGCATTTACTAGAGAGAGAGTGTTTACTGTGCAGATTACAGGAACCCAATGTCTTATCTACAAACACACTCTGCTCCTTTCTTTTATGTAATATTTTCTTGTGTAATTATGTCCAAATGCAGTATCTGAGTATATATCTGTAATTTCTCAAGGAGTACAGTGTGAATTGCAGACTATAGACTGTAAGTATGACTTCCAGATTTGCTAGGAAAACTGATGGAAATACAGGCTGTACTGAGGTGAATGGCAGGGGTGGAGGAGGGAGAGAAATATTGGCAGCATGATTGTAAGGTTCTTTTTGTGGAAAGGATCATCCTTGTTTCCTCTTGGGGATTTGGAATAAAGCCTGACCCTATTAAGGACTTACACTTCTAACATGAAGACACTGGGTAACTGTTGGTGACTTATATTGACTTTGGTTTAATGTAATGCGTTAGAATATTCTTCACCAAATCAATTGTTTCCAGTGATTTAAATGAAACTTTCCCACCCCATAAATAGGAAGGAAATGCCCAGGGAGCGGGAGGGAGCAGCAAGTCCCACCCTGCCTTATCTGAAACTGAAAACTAACCACAGATCCGCTCTGCTGTTTCAAAACAAAGCTGACAGAACTGCTTCATAAACAATAAAGGTGAGATATGATTAATAAACAATCATCTTTCTTTCCCAATGCCATGCAACTCTTCTGTTTTAATTTTCTCTTTGCTGTTTGATTCATCGGATAGATACCACATTAATAACAGACTGAAGGAGAAGTATACTCCTAATATTAGAAACAAGGAAAAGATTTTTGTTTCACTGTCTGTATGTTAGTGCTGATATTCCAATTCTTCTTAGAAGCAGTGCTGACTAAAATCATAAGCTTTCCTTTCAATTTATTATTGCACTTTAAAAAAATTATTACCCCATACTGGCAACGGGACAAAAGTACCGGCAATTTATAATGACATCTTTTGGACCAAGCAAAGTTGCTATTTAGACATCCTTAAATCCAATTTTTTTTTTGTATGTGGATTTAATTGCACAATAATCAAGTTCCCAAGGACATCAAAGGCCACATCCCACGTCTTACCAAGATTTCAGTTGCCCTCATCCGCTAGGAAGTTAAAGCCCAATCAAATCTGTGCTTCAATCACTTGAGCCCTGTTAATAAACTATTCTGTGTGCTCATTCACCCATTCCAAGATTCTGCAACTTCTTTGAGTTATTTTCAAGAGGAATCTACAAAGACATCTTTGATTGCAACCTGGCTCTGGGGAACACTTCATCAACAGTTTACCTATTCCTCGGAAGGTAACCGGAGACTTGATCCAATATAAGTCAGACTTAATATTTTTTCCCCCACCCCCAAACTGTGTTTCAAAACTATATCTAACGCACTAAACACTGTTTGCAGAACTTAATAATTTGACATCAAATATTGATCCACCTCCCCCCAACACATACACACCCCGACACCAGCGGAAAAATCCCCATACCGTTCACAAGTATTTTCTTGGGCTCGACTACATTAGCATAAAAAGAACAGAAAGAGAGAAAGCATGGAAGGAAAACAGGAATCACAGTCAAGCAGAAGCCCGAAGCGCTCAATGGCAACATAGTAAAGTAAACAGTGCGACTTACCGCTCTCACTGTCCGACCTGTTCTCGTGCTCCGTGTCTGTCAGGGTGAGGGCGGAGTTGGACCGGCTTGACAGGCAGGAACTGCGGCCCGATTTGACCCCCCTGCCCCAAAGTCTCATGGCATGCTCAGGGGACATCACTGCTTCGTTTTCCGTATCCGCATCTGACCCTGTACTGATGGAGTAACCTCTGTGAGGGAGCCCCATTTCCGCACAGAATGCCACTCCTCTTCGAGTTGCGGATTCACACACTCCTAACTGCCTTAGGGTAAAATTCTGTCCTAATTAGGGGGAAAGAGAGATAACAACTAGTGAGTATATATGGTTCCTGTGGTTTCGTTTCTTTTCATTTTTCTTTCAAAAAAGAAAAACCTCCCTGACAGAAACACTCATTCGTTCAGGCTTCACCCATGTCTGCAACAGCTTTGCCTGGCATACGGTCAAGTGGACGCAATTATGGGGTGAGAGGAGGCTCCGTGGGCTTCCTGCAGAATTCCGTACAGACTCCAATGGTCAGCTTAAACCCATAAGCACCTCCAGAGACGGATTCCTGGCTCGGCCATGAACACGAAACCCAGAGGGAAGAACTGGTTTCCGGTGGCAGAATTTGGCTTAGCAGATGGTGAAGCCACAAAAATGGCCATCTGTCCCTGTTTGGGTTCTAAACTATAGGATCCCCCCCCTACCCCCCATGTACATTCCACTTCTTTTGGTGGGAAATAAAATGTTTACCTCAGGAGGAAGTTACTGCTTAAGTAGCAGTAGGAGTTTGGTCATTTTAATTGTATCTGCCCACCTTAACTCAGAAAGCAATATAAGTGTGTGTGTGTGTGTGTGTGTGTGTGTGTGTGTGTGTGTGTATGTGTATATGTGTGCACGTATGTGTGTTTGCATGTGTGTATGTATGTGTAGTGTGTGTGTGCAAATTGGTGTACATGCATATGTGTATGTATGCATTCGTGCATGAATACATGTGTATATGTGTGAGTCTATATGTGTATATGCATGTGTATATCATCATGTATGAGTACTAATGGGAATATGTATGTATGTATGTATGTATGTATGTATGCATGTATGTATGTATGTATGTATGTATGTGTAACTTAACACTCGGTAGGGTAAAACCTTGAAAATTAGCATCCTATTTGCCTATTGGTGACTTTGTAGATGTCTGGAGTTAAGAAACACCTGGAAGCATCCGTACTGACCCAAGCAAACCAAGTTTTTCCACATAAAGTGCACTCTCAAATGAAAATGGGAGGGGATATGTTTTTAAAAATTAATGAGACAATCAGGCTCCCTGAAAATAAATGGCTGTGAACTCTGCAAGCCTTTACTAATAAATTGAGCATAATAAAACTCATGACACTGCAATCACTTAAAGCCCAAGTATTTAAATTAGGTGACACTTCAGAAAGACCACTAACAGTAATGATGCTTCCCGCCCTGTATTTGCTTTGGAAATTTTAGTGTTTTATGACACGATGGATGAGAAGAACTTGAAAATATTGTATTGCAGAGTCTCTGCATAAGGCTCTTTCATTTTCATGTCTTGCCTATATGAGAGGGTCCCAAATATAAGCACCTCCAGAATCAAATACATATAAAGGGGAGAAGGAGGCAAAGATTGATTTAAACACAACTTCTTTACCAAATCTTTTATGGATATTAAGTATTTATATGACTCATGGTCTTAATTTTCCCACTCCCATCTTATGGATCTACATGAATATTTTAAGGTTAATTTGTTGTTATGAGAAGCCTACATTATATTTTTAAGGAGAGGGTACTATAAATTATTTGTGATGAAATGGCACGTTGAATCTTCCACAACGTAAATCAAACATAAGACACAATACAGTAAATATTTGCTTGTAAAGATATTAGGCCCCTCCAGACCCGGCACATTTAAACCCGTGTGGTTAATTGTTTGATTGCTGTGGTCATATCAGAAGTTGGGATCATTTTTATCTCAGTCAGACTTCCAAATAGATTCTGACAATGACACTCATAAATAATAAAAATCGGTTGCTACAATTAGCTAGAAATCAAACTGTGCTTATCAGAGAGATGTGAATAAGCGTAGGAATAAAATCAGCATGTGAGGAAAAAGAGAAAAGAAAGGGAGGAGAAAAAACGGAAAGCTGCCTCTCTGTAGCTTGGATGGAGGTAGGGAAGCTCACTGTATTTGTAAAAAAAAAAAATCACATGGACTTTACCTATGAAAGTCAGTAAAAACAAGATTGATACCCTGCAGAGAGTAGTGGATATGCTGAGGAAGAGTTCTCTTATCGTTATTTACTGGTCACTTTTAAAGTACTTAAGCATTGCCATCAAACATACAGATCTTGGAAATCAGCATACAAAGTAATGTTCAGAGTAGGCAAAAATATATGAGTTTATCCTCTGACTGTCTCTTTCTCTTAGCCTGGGAAATGTCTATAATTCCAGAACAAAAATTCAGAATTCTCTACTCGAACCATAACTTGAAACATTTTCCAAGTTAATGACTTTTTTACTCTACTGCCATCTTGATATAAAATCTACATGGAAGGAAAGCAGAAAGCTACAGTCTTTAATTGCTCTCTAGGTAGGGTAAACAGAGCTTGCTTTGCAGCTAAATATCCTGCACACTATCCTTACGGAAATATGTACAACCCAAACCCCAGAACGATTTGACCCTCTGCAGTTGGTGACTCACAAGAACTTAAATCTCCTTGGGGCTAGTCCTAAAATTTAAACTATAAAGTAAACACAACAGCAGAGACCACTGTTGGATTTCTTCCACTGAACTACAAGGTTTATTTTTGTTTCCAGAAGGACACTGAGCTCAACTTCAGATGCATCTACGTTAAAGCCACCCACGAGTTTGGCTGGGATCTCTTTCATATATATGTATCTTTCTGCCAGGGTGTTCATGATGTGACCTAAGAGGTGGCTTCTGGACCAGAGACATGCTTAGTAGTGTAGCATGTGTTAGGCACAGGTAAGGTGCAAGAGAGACATCTGGCACTAAAAAGGGAGACGGATGGTTTATGCAAACTTGAGAGAGCCCTCAACATATACTAGCAAACATAACAAGTCGAGAGGGACATAGAATTTAGGTATTCACTTTCAGATCCTTTGCAAAGCCACATCACCAGGGAAGCTAGTGTTTACTGGTGCAGACTGCTGTTGTTGCGCACTGCTTAACCCTGACTTTTTCCATGCTTCCAACCCTCCTGCTGGTGATTCCTCTTCGGGGTTAAGCATGCCTGAGTTCGAGGACCCTCTGCTTGAATGAACTTTCCCTTGGGAAGGACTAATCATCAGGCTGGAGTAATTAGTCTATCAAAGAATTTCCCTGTAGGACAGGCTATCCTTAATAAGAAACACATGCAGTTTTGACAAATATAGAGGAGATAGAGGGAAGAAAGGCTCCTGGCGGAGAGAAGAGACAGCTGGTAGGGATGAAAGAGTATGGAAAGTTGTGTTGAGCTGGCGTTGGCTTAGGGAAGGACTGAGAGGGGGATGGTGACAGAAAGGAGTAGAAACAGAAGAAGCAACTTAAGAGAAGCCCACGAAGGATAAGTAAGCACTCGTGAGGTGTGTGCAGAAGCCATTGCAGCTTCAGGTAACGAACAAGACTTAGCTTTATATTCTTTGCAGTAGTTCTAATGCCACTCATTGAGTTTCTCATTTTGCCTGTTACACTCTTCTTTAAAATTAATTGTTTGTCGCCGGGCGTGGTGGCGCACGCCTTTAATCCCAGCACTCGGGAGGCAGAGGCAGGCGGATTTCTGAGTTCGAGGCCAGCCTGGTCTACAAAGTGAGTTCCAGGACAGCCAGGGCTATAAAGAGAAACCCTGTCTCGAAAAACCAAAAAAAAAAAAAAAACCAAAAAACAAAAAAAAACAAAAAAAAAAAATTAATTGTTTGTCTAAAATTGGCAAACAAGTATTTAGTTCTATCCCCCACACTTTGAATTTTGGTAACCTTGATCAGCAGGGCCAACAGCAGATCTACCCATTATGATTTGAAACCGGACCAAGACAATAAATTGTAGCAAGAACAAAGTATACCTGAGGGCAGAATACGCTGTGATTAAAATGCAGCATTAGTGTGGATTAGATTAGCCAATTCTGTTTTATGACAGTCATAAACTGAAAAATCTATACAGGAAAAATTGAATAAATAAACTGAGGCAGGCTATATCACTTTAATATAAATTTGTACTTAAAAAAAAGGAATTGGTGTATGTGATAAAGGAGACAGGCTGGTATAAAAACAACAAACATGACTGCATGGCACCTGTGCCTTAAATAAATGAGGGGAATCAGGAAAAACAGCTAGATATACAGCCTATCTTCCTATCTCTTGAAGCACCTAGAACCTAATCAGATAGGGGAGGGACTTTCCTAAGAATGACATTTGAAAATACCTAGTAAGAGAACAAATGTACAGTGTGATATTTATTCTCTCTGTCTTCTCTCTCTCTCTCTCTCTCTCTCTCTCTCTCTCTCTCTCTCTCTCTCTCTCACTTGCTTTGCTTTGCTTTGCTTTGCTGTGTGTGCTTTCAAACAGGGTATCACGTAGCTAGGTTAGCCTGGAACTAAACCCAGTTCCATACTGAGCCTGAGCCTGACCTTGAACATTGATCCCTCCTTCCCATACTCTTTCCAAACGCTGGAAAACACAACTGTGTGACACCCCACTGGCTTTTACATGGTGATGGGGATTAAACTCAGGGCTTCATGTGTGCTAGAGAAGCAGTCAGCCAACTGAGCCTTATGTAGTAAGCAGCTCCTGGGAGATCAATCATCAATTTTTGAATATTTTTGTTATCTCCATAAAAGATCCCATAATTTTCAGTTCTCTCCTTTTTTCTGCTAATGCCCTTTCTCTGCTATCCCTCGGTAACCACCGAAGGGCTTCCGTATGCTGACTTGAGGAATTTCAGAGATGATTCTATAGTGTGTGCCCTTTTGCGATCGGCTCGTCTCACTGAGCACCATATATTTCAGTTCAAACATGGGTTTATGAGACAGCTCAGGAAGTAAAGGGACTCACCCCAAGTTTGACCTGAGTTCTATTAGTGCACCCCAATTAGTAGAGGAGAGAAGCAACCCCCACAAATTGTTCTCTGACTTCCACATTCACACTTTAGCACATGTGTGCCCATGCAAATACGTATATATATACACACACATACACACACACACCCCACAAGCAAGCATGTGTGCACAATAAATAAATGCAAATTTTGAAAAAACTAAAAACAAAGACAAAACCATTTTAGCCTGTATCAGAAGTTTATTGCTTCTTATCTGTGAAGTTTACAATGGATGGATGCCATCTTTCTCATATCCATTTGTCAGTTAGTAGATATTTGGGTTGTTTCCATCTGGGGGTACTATGAAGATGACACTAAGAATATGTGTACTCAAGCTGTCATGTGTGTATGTTTTCATCTCTTCTGATTTACGCCTAGGAGAGGAGCTGCTGAGTCACAGCACAGTTTTAGATGCTTGACCTTCTGAAGACCTGCCAGATGCTCTCTATAGAGGACACATGGTTGTATGCCCGTCTTCAGAGTACAAGGCTTCCAAGTTCACGTTCTCGCCACCACTCAGCTCTCCCAGTTCCTTCTTTAGGACAGCACACTCTAAGTAGGATCTTAAGTTTGCTGTGAATCTTTGGAATATAGGTCATTGCTATTGACTTCAAGAAGAAATCCGGAATCACTTTTCTTTGTTGAAAGTTGTTTGTTCCATGGGCCTTTGTTGAAAGTTGTTTTTTCCATGGGCACGCAATGAGACTCCAGTCACAAGTCAATCTGTATCCCTCTCTCTTCCAATATGCCGCTTTGATTCCTTAGAAAATGCCTTCCCATTGAAATAACAGACACTCTTTAGTCGGATAATTTATCTTAATAACTACATGCTATACTTCATTCTAAATGTGCATAGAAAGAAACATTTACTATAGCATCTATGCAAAAAATTCAAAAACCCATACAAATGTTTACCAGACAGTGACTGCCTGGGTGAGATGCATATTTTTGCTATGGAACACTGCATGGATAACTTAAAGCAGAAATTTGGACTTATATCTTCAGATCTGGAGGAAAGCCACGCATATATATATTTTTAAGTTGGAAGTGTCCATTGCACAATAACTTGTGTGGTATGATCACCCTTTGAGAAACTCAGAGAGAGACACCAACCAACAGATATAAATGTGCTAGTATTTTAAGCATGAATAAATAGAAGGAAATGTAAATAACTATGATGGTCCATTTAGAAGAGATTGCACACAAAGAAAACAAAACAGAAGAGGTCTGAAGGTTTTTTTTTTCATGATTACTATCTCAATAACTAAAAGGAAAAATTCCAAACATTTTCAAAACTAATTTTGCTCATTTGCTTTCTAATAGTTCTGATTCAAAATCACCTTCTCTTGAAAATGTTGTGTTCCAAGACTTCCTTCCTGCTTTAAGGAAATGAGGTTGTATATGTTGTCTTTCTTCATGCATGGATCGTCTTAAAAGATAATAAAAATCCATTTTTCCAAAGTAAACAACCATAAGTCACATATGAATAAGTGAACAGATCAGTCAGTATGACACTAAAATAAAAAAGATCCACCATCACGTTGTATCATTTCTCTTGTTGTGTTGAATGACGTCATTTGTTCTCAGGCATGGGACTGCTTTCTTTCACTGGACCAAAACTACAATTTTCTATTAAGTTTTAGTAGAATCAGCATGTGCATCCACTAACTAGGGCTCCCTTTTGGGATGTGTCCACAAAAATGTAAGGTGATGTCACAGTCATAGAAACATACACACATGTAAATAACTCTTCCTTCTTTCTACTTCAAAGTTCTCACATCGCCTTGTGAGCACCACTTGCTGAACAGAACGCCTCTCCTCAGATTCGTGAGGGAATTTAACTTTACTTCGGTGCTGGGATTTGAACCCCTGGAGTTCAAGCATGTTTAGCAAGTGCTCTAACACTGAGCTATAGCCCTAGTGTTTCAAACTTGAATTTCCTTCTTTAACATTTTATATTTATTTTCAGTGTGTGTGTGTGTGTGTGTGTGTGTGTGTGTGTGTGTGTGTGTGTGCACGTGCGCATTTGTGTGTGTGTACAAGTGAGTGCAGTGTTCCTGGAGGCAAGAAAGGGGTGTTGGATCCCTAGGAGCAGAAATTAGAGGGAGTTGGGAGCCACCCAGGTCCCCCACAAGACCAACACATGTTCTTTGCCACACTAAGCCAACTCTGGACCTTATTCTTCAATATTTTATTATCACAATGACCAAGGACCTGACAGAAGCAATTTAAAGAAGAATGACATTTTATTTTATTTATTTATTTCAGCTCCTTATTTCAGAGCAATCAATCTCTCATGGGGGCAAGAGAACAGCGTATGCCAGGTGGGGCCAGGAAGCAGACAGAAGAGGATGTCAATAATCAATGAATTGCCCTCTTTTTGTCCTTTTATTCCATTAGGTAATCAGCCTAGGAGATGGTGCTACCAGCCAGGAGAGGGCATATCTCACTTAATCTCTGGAAAAGTCCTCACAGATAATGTCACAGTCGTACCTCAACAAAGTCACATGTGATTTTCAGGTAATGCAGGAAAGTCGACATTGAACATTAACCATCCAACTGTGCCATATTGGTGAAGGAGTATTATTCTATATGCCACTATGGAGAAAGAAAAAATGGTATATCTTTCTCTTCCACATGGAAAACCTTGAGTTTCCAGAGAACACTGACAACGATGTCTATGCTCCATACTTCTTACTCTGATCACGCCTAATGGAAGCCTCCGTAGCAGCGATTCTCAACCTTTGGGTCACAACGCCTTTGGTGATCAAAAAAACCTTTCACAGAGGTTATATATCAGATATCTGGAATATCAGATATTTACATTCATAACAGTAGCAGAACTATTGTTATCAAGTAGCAATAAAATAATTTTATGGTTGGGGGTCGCCTCAATATGAAGGACGATATTAAAGGGTCATAGCATTAGGAAGTGAGAGAACCACTGGGTAGGGTGTTCCCTCCACTACCGTCTTGAATGCAGCTATGAATGGTCCCTCTGCCTACGGAAATTCAAAGTGCTCACCATAGTGCATTTAGTGAGTCCGGTGAGAATGAAAATGAAAAGGAAAATGAGAATGAAAAAAAACCTCAAGGAATTCTTCAAGAAGAAAAAGCTGGGATGTATAGGATATCACATATTTCTTTTCCAAACTAGATTTATGAGGCATTCAGGGAAGGGGGACTCATACACAGATGAATGGCAGGTCTGGTGGAGCAAGTGAGAAAAACCTAGGTCCTGAGTCCACTGACTTTAGAGAAGCAACAATTCTTACTCTTCATCAACGATTTATATGCTCAACCTTGAAGAACTGATTTTAGCAACCATCTGCTATTATAGCGATGCTAAAATATTTCTTTTATCAAAAGGTATTCTGAGAATGAGTTTGCTTTTTACTTATTAATAATGCCATTAGAACAACCCAAGACCCTGAGATGATTATACCCCTATAAAAGATCTGCTGGTATCTGATAGGCGGACTGTGGGAGGTGCTAGTCTCGATATGCATATGGTTTGGCACAAAGCTGCAGGTGTTTAATAATTGTGACTGAAGGGGCACCACAGTGCTTCACAATGTGTATCCGAAATTGGCAATGTGGCAAGGAACCGGAGACAAGTTTAGCAGTAAGCTCTGGGCTCAAGACATCAGACCTATAAAGGCCAAAGCAGGAGGAAGGATTACTCCCACTGTGTCCCGAGGAGAGCTCTAAGCTACATCTATCTACTCACACCTTCTGGTAGGTAATCTACAAAGCTGCTTGACCGTCAGGCCTGAAAGAAGAGCTTGCCTACTTAGCCAAAACGAGTTAAAGATCAGTTAGGTAGGGGAGCTAAAAGCAGCCGCTGAGAGGGAAACACTAACAAGAAACAGTGATAAACCGGGCTACTTAACTCCTGTCTTTAGTAGAGAAATTTAAGGTTGAGTAAACACGACCATCTAAATCCTTTAATCCCGCCGCTGACATTTATAGCAACGGAGAAGGATTAATCATTTGATCTCCAAATGAATCATTTCAAGCAGTTAATATTTAAAAGTAATAAACTTTGGAGTTGCAGTAATTAGCCTAGTGGGTCTGATGAACACCTCAGTTTTTTTTTTTTTTGGTCTCTTTTTATAAAACCCAATTTTCAAGGTACACACACAAAAAGCTAAATTTCCTACGGTAAAACAGAAACTAGGAGACAGGGCCTGGGATTCCTCTCATTTTTGCAGGATGACAGAGGTGAGGGAGAGCACTTGGGAAATGAAAAGTTTGGGGTCTAACTGGGAATTCCTAGAGGCATTAAGTGCTAAATGGTAAGACTATATGCTCATATTTCTTTTGAAGTCTACAATCCGTTCCCATTATTCATTATAATGGCATCCAAGACTAAACCAAATTTCAGTCTTTAAAATTAAAAGCATTTTCCTCTTGGCTCTTGAATCTTCCTCTGACAATTGCCAACATGTCTGAAGGCTTAATATATTTTTATACTCTAAAATTATACAAATAAATAAAATATAAGTAAGAAGAACAAGAGAAGCATTTAGTTTCATTTCATTCCCAAAGCCAGAGTAAAAACAGTGCAGTCACGTAGATATTATGATTAATATTTTTGCTTCTCCTTATTTATTGGTATGTGCAGTGGCACACAGACTGTGCACACAAGGGCATGTGGGTCACAGTGTGAGTATGGAGCATGCGCGAGGAAGTCAGAAGACGGTTTACAAACATCAGTCCTATCCTCCCACCATGTATGTCCGTCCCAGTGATCAAATGCACAGCTTCAGACTTGGCAGCAAGTGCCTTTAACCCTCTGAGCCATCTTGGCAGCCCCACATAATTAGTATTTTAAGCAAAGGAGATATTAATACTATTTTTATATCTGCCCAATGCTATCTGTGACATTCTAAAATTATATGTATAACCTTCCTGTCCTACATTTTAAGAAATATGAATTCAATTCTTTTCATCTATCTGGTTCATATACCTACAGAAGCATTTAAACACTATTTATCATTTTGGTGATATTGCCATGGTCCACTGGCTCCACCCACTCAAAATTGACTTCTAAGTTCTTAAAAGATTTTTTTTTTTCTATTTGGAAACTGAAGAAATATTTGAAAGGCAAGTTCCTGTTGATGTACCACCACCTCTTAAAGTCTCAAAGCCTAATCAGGGATATGTCATGTGTGTTATTATTGTAATGTGTATATTGTAATCATTTAAACAACGGGGCTCTGCAGGGCAACAACATCTTAGGTCATTTTTTTTAATTGACGTTTGTGGTTACAGCTCGGTGGAGACCATGTGACTGCACGTGATACCAAATGACCTCTCACCCCAGCTAAACCTGGAGGAGAGGAAAACTATAACCCCCAATGTGCCACAATCAATCACCCATGTTTGGCCATGTCTACTTTTGGCTCAGTTTTGAGATTCCTGTTTAAGAAAGTTTCATATATAAAATAAAACTCATCATCCCAGAGCAGACACTGAAGGTGCTGTAAGAAACACAGCCACCATAAGCCCAAATCAGCTATGGCGCCTCTGCACTGAGCCAAGCTCTTCCATGCCCTATCAAACACTACTAGACATGCACTCTCCTGCCTTTTACAGTTCACTCCTGTCTACTCTCTGAGCCACGCTAACGGGGCCATGTGGCATGGATGCTGGATCCTTTAGATTGTGGAATGCTTCTGAGGTCCTTCCATGTTGTCACATGTCACGCATCACTCTTTGGAACTGTTGGGTCGCTTCATTGCATTCATTTACCTGGTCATCTTCCTCCAAGCCCGTTATGAACATGGTGGCTATGAACACATGTTTTCATTTGTTTCAAGTAAATGCTTGGGAGACGGATTCCTGGATCCAGGAGAGGGTGGTGGTATTTTTAACTGCCTGTAAGAAATTGCCAGTTTCCAGAGTGGCCGTGACAATTTGCATTTCACATTTCCATTGGCGACGTCTGAGAGCCACGTTGTCCCACACTCACTCTTATGTGACACTGCTAATGATTTGCCCTTCTACGCAGTCACAGTGCATCATGGTTATTTATGTGTGCGTGATAGGGGGGGAGGAATGAGCACGCCACAGCTCACATATCAGAGGGCCTGGCTCTCTCCTCCACAACTTGGGAGATGGGACTGAACTCTCTTCATTCATCAGGCTTGGCAGCAAGCTCCTTTAACCTATACAAACCATGGGGACTTCCTGACAGATTTATTTATTTATTTATTTATTTATTTATTTATTTATTTATTTATTTAGTGATTGATTGACTGACTGATTGATTGATTGAGATACCAGTTCTCACTGTGTATCCTGGGCTAACCTGAATGTTTCGATCATCTTTTCCAAGTGTAAGAATCACTGAATACCTTCTACCACCAGAGTTGCTTCATTTTTATAGCTCTAATAGATGAGCTAGAGTACCCTATGGTACCTATAACAATTATCTCTTTGGAGGCTAATGATGCTTAGCCCTCCCTCTTATGCCTGTTCAGCATCTGTATAATTTTAGGTAACGTTTCTTTTAGACGTTTCCTTAAAAATGCAGGCACTCTTTATGTATTCTATATACGAGTCCTTGGTACACACACACACACACACACACACACACACACACACACATTGTCTTTTTTCATTGACTCTAACTTACATTCTTCATTTTCTTAAAGGTATTTTTGTAAGCAGAACTATTTAATTTTGATGAAGACGAATTCATCAAGATTTCTTGTATATTCAGTCTTTTGGTAACTTAAGCAACTTTGCCTATTCTAATATATCATAGAACACATCTAGGATATATTAGATATGTTTTGTAGTGGAAATTAAGAAGAAAGAGCAGACAAGAAAAATTGTTTGAAATCACCCTGCTTATCCCCAGAATGCAGCAGCTATTGTCTGTGCAAGCTCTGTAGCATGCCTGGGTCTCGGGTTTCCTCATCTATTGGAAAGATGCAGTGAGTGGTAACGCTCTCTCAGCCACGAATGTCTATGCAGAGACAAAAAAGTGACCGCCAGTGGAGCACGAGCCAATACTGAGAACACAGAAGTTCAAGAGAAGCGAATGGAGACAAACAAGTTTTGGATAAAATTATGTATCTAAAGTGTTAAAATTTCCCCTGACACCGGAGACTGGCTTATATTTCATCTTTCAGCTAAATCTGAAGAGCTAGACCAAGCCAGGCTTGGCCACGAATGTCTGGAATTCCAGTACTTGAGAGGTTGAAGCGAGAGGATTGTTGTGGGTCTGAGGCCAGCTTTAGCTACACTAAACTCGGAGACAGCCAGGGCTACTGTGTGAAACCTCGTCTCCAAAACCTTGTTGATATGAGGAAGGAGAGGAAGTGAGAAAGATATGTGCATGTGTGTTCATACATGTGTGTGCATGCATATGTGTGTGTATGCGCTTGGAGGTGCCTTTTGTCTCCTACCCTCAGACTGAAAGACAAACATGCTGGTCTTCCAAAGCAGAGATTGTTTTCTGCCTTTAGCCTTTGGTGATTTAAAATTGGAACGGTTCCCCTCAAAGACCCGCATGGTTAATACAGCTGGTGTCAATATTTTCTTGTCTCCTCTTTCTCCCAGGGATTTTCGGAAACCCCCATGTTGCTACTGGGGATTCTGTAAGTAACACTTTATTGTCTGTGTTTCACAGTCTTTGACCCGTGCCTTTGAATAGAGCTTTGGATAGCCCCATGCGTGAGTCTCGTCTTGGTTAACATTGTTTCCTTTCTGTTTCGTCCTAAGCATACAGGAAGTCCTCACTTTAGGAATGAACAGTATCCAAAGCTAATGAAGACTGGATATGTTCTCCTGTGATAACGGCATATAGGCCGTTAGAGTGGAACAGGCACCTCAGTAAGCCATGTGTTCGTGAAGAACCCCATCAGCCACACCCCAGACCCAAGATGCCTCTTAGGAATCTTCAGCTCTTAATTCCAGCCAAGGAGACATGTCTTCCAGGGGATTCTTCTGTGAGTTGTCTGCTGGCCAAGCTTGGAAGAAGTCCCCTGTGAGGGTTTGTATGTTCTTAGACCAGGGAGTGGCACTTTTAGAGGGTGTGGGCCTTTTGGAATAGGTGTGGCCTTGTTGGAGTAGGTGTGGCTCTGTGGATGTGTGTTATAAGTTTCTCATTCTAGTTGCCTGGAAGTCAGGTTTCTGCTAGCAGCCTTTAGATGAAGATGTAGAACTCTCAGCTCCTCCTGCACCATGCCTGCCTGAATGCTGCCATGCTCCCGCCTTAATGATAATGGACTGAACCTCTGAACCTGTAAGCCAGCCCCAATTAAATGTTGTCCTTTATAAGATTTGACTTGGTCATTGTGTCTGTTCACAGCAGTAAAACCCTAACTAAGACATCCCCTGAGTATTCACTGACGAGCTACAAATGACCCAAAGGACAATAGAAGTCATGGAGGTTGGGACCGAAGTCATGAACAGAGATGTAGAATCAGCTACTACCTTTCCTAGAATCAGAAGCAAAGCAGCTTACCTTTCTTTTCATATTTCTGGACTGACTCCTTGTTCTGAACTGGGTATTCATGCCAATTTCCTGCCAGATTGATATCTGTCTTCAATTTGCAAAAGTTACTCACTTATACACATATTTTTTGAAGATTTATATTTATTTTTAATGAGTATGAGTACTTTATCTGCACGCATGTCTGTACACTGCTTGTGTGCCTGGTGTTTCCTGGGGTCAGACGAGGGCACTGGATCCCCAGGAACTGGATATACAGATGATTGTGAGTTATCATGCGAGTATTGGGAATTGAACCCAGGTCTTGTGTAAGAACAAATGTTGGTCATGCTAAGCCATCTTTCTAACCCTATTATACATATCTTCTCTATGTTCACAAGTTAGAAATATATCTTCTTTAATATAATGACTTTATTTGGAGGTGTTGTAATTCATATGCAAATGGCCTTGAATAAATACCATCATCTAAGCACAATTCCCCTCTAGTTATGGGCTATCCATGTGGTCCCCAGAGCAGGCTCTATGGACATACAATCCCTTTCTCCTGGCCACCTCTGTTATAACCACTGTGGAAGAAAAGTGGTCCCTGCTTCTTCCTTTCCTGAAGCTAAGAAGAGCGACGTAGCTAGCAGTGTTCTGAGAAAGGGTGCTGCTAGATGTCTCTGGAAAGTGAAGAAGAACTGTCCATGTGCAGAATAAGCCAAGTCCCTCTGCATCCACAGCCACGTCAGCCAGGATACAGAGATGCAGCAACCACTTAGGAGATCATCGGGGTAAAAGTAACCATGCTAAGACTGGCAAAAACAATGGTGGGACCCTGGCTCCTGGGTGACAGGTTTGATCCTTGGACCATTGGTCCTTCTCATTCCTTGTGAGAAAATAATCGCTTTAGGCATCTCAGCCACTGTATTTGAAGCTTTCTGGTACCCATGGCCCAAGACATCCATGTGTTACCCTCACTCGCAAATTAACGTCTAAGATTCTTGCTGCTCTCTGCCCCTTACATGACCACATTTGTTTTTAATTCCTCTTAATTTATTTTTGACTATGTTGAGAGATATGGGCCCAATTTTATATTCTTCCAGATGGATAAACAGTTGTACCAGCACCATTTATCAAATTCCACTGAATTAAGAATTTTTTTTTTGGCTTGTGTTAAATTTCCCTATATACTAGGGTCTATTTCTACGATGTAATTCTACTACACTGATCTACTTCTTAGTATTTATTCCAATAACACATGGATGTGACACACCACTTCATACTATATTAAACAGTATTCACAAGGGCCCTTCAACCTCACTACTCACTTTCTATATATGTTTTGGGGCTAATTTCAGACTTTTATTCTTCTAAATGATTTTTTTTTTTGAAAATTACTTACTTGAATTTAAAATAGTCCAAACTCACTGGGATATAATTCAATGGTTTTCATGTCTATGAATTCATTTTGTGAGAGCTGTTTTTTTTGTTTTTGTTTTTGTTTTGTTTTGTTTTGTTTTTAACAGACTGACGGTTTGTCATCTCCCAAATCGCTCTTCTCCTAGTCACCTAGATCTTACTTTGCAGTACAGTCATATTTAAAATTTTTTTTTAAAAAAGATTTTATTTCTTTATATATATGATGAGTACACTGTTGTTTTCAGACACACCAGAAGAGGGCATTAGATCTCATTACAGATGGTTGTGAGCCACCATGTGGTTGCTGGGAATTGAACTCAGGTCCTCTGGAAAAGTAGTCAATGTTCTTAACCATTGATCCATCTCTCCAGTCCTGTACAGTCATATTTTATGAAGACCTTCATATCAGGCTCCGTGTCATTCCCATAAGAGTATTCCCAAAAGTTCTATAGTGGTAGCAGCCATTAGGACAACACAGTCTTTACTTCTAAATGTAGCCGATTATCACTTATCAATTATTATGATCTCTTACTAATAACAGTAGATACTATGCACCAGACATTGTTTCTGGGGGGTCCACATGTTTGCACTTGCAGTTAACATCTACATGTAAGAAAACACCTATTAATCTAAGAACTTTAGAGGCTGAGATAGGGTTGTGAGTTCAAGGTCAATATGGCCCATATAGTGAGTTCAAGACTAGCCTGGGCTCTGTGGTGAAAGTTGTTTTTCAAAATAAAAATGAACAAATAAAACGTGAGACAAAGGCACAACAAAGAGAGCACAGAAGAAAGAAGATTGAAGTAGAAGAAAATTCAGTAGTTATTCCAAGCAAGCTCTTTGGCTAAGATAAGAAACTGCCACACAGATAATGGATGGCCAAGCTGATTCAAACGAGTTACCCAGATCTGAAGTCTACGCTGCTAACTTCTATATAAATAATACCTATGTTGTCTATACATTAGTCTTGCATTCATTACATGCCAAAGTGCAGTTCAGATTCTATCTTTGTTCTCTACAGGCATGTGGTTTTGTATGCACAGAACCACATGTTTAAAAAACCCAAAATATAAATCCACTGTTTTTCTTCACTTATTGTGATACCAAAAAAAATTTTTTTTTGATTAGCAATCTGGGATTAGGTGAACTGTTTATAGGCTACGGATTTGAAATGAAAGAGCTTAGCATCTCACTATCTAGAGGGTTGTTTTAAGGCTTCAAAGATCATCTTAAATATATTTAATGGGTTCTTTCTTGTTTTTGACTTAGTAAGTTTTATTTTTTTAAAAGAATGGCTTCTAGATTTAATCTAAAACTTTTCCATCATCTATTGATAAAGAACAGGGATTTTTAGTTTGATTTATTAACCTTATTATGTTAACAAATTTTCTAACACTGAAAAAAATCCTTGCATTGTCTATTAGATAAACACTTGGTTCTTATTAATTTGATCTACCAGACTCTTGTTTTTTTTTTTTATATATTTGTGGGTTTTGATATGAAGAAAGTGATTTAAACTTTTACACGGACCTGAGAAACTGTCTGCACAGCTTTCCCTGATAGTATTAAGGTTATGCCAATTGCATCATCGACCTTTGAACTGCTTCACTTGAAGAGAACTGTGCCAGGCAGCTTTTAAACACTGGATTTAATGTATTCAAGGATAATTTTTCTTTTCTTTTCTTTTCTTTTCTTTTCTTTTCTTTTCTTTTCTTTTCTTTTCTTTTCGTGAGCCAAGGTTTCTCTGTGTAGCCCTGGCTGTCATGGAACTCACTCTGTAGACCAGGCTGGCCTTGAACTCAGAAATCCTCCTGCCTCTGCCTCCCAAGTGTTGGGATTAAAGGTGTGCCCCACCACTGCCCGGCAAGACTAATTTTTAAACAAGTCTTTCTTCACACTTTGAAATAATCTGGCTTTATCATCATTTCTGAGAATCAGTGAGTTCCTCTGGAGTTTCCATTGATGCAGTCTCTCTGTCCTTTCTCCTTATATTTGTTCTTAGTCCTGAGCACGGGGCTCTCTTATTCAGAAGTCTTTATTTACATGTTTTTGGATGGCTAGAGACTGAGCCCAGAGACTTAAACATTCTAAGCAATTACACGTCGCCCTTTCTTCCCTTTTAACGTGGAGGCATGCTCTTGAACATGTAATCCTCCTGCCTCAGTTTCTCAATAAGAAGGCAGCCTGAAGCACTATGCCTTACCCTAGTATTTTTAAAGAAACCAATGTTTTTGTTTGTTTTTAATTCTAGTTTTATATTGCTCACCTAACCCTCATTTCCTTGAGGAATACTTCTTGATAAGTCCTCATTTCTTAAAATATATGGTAAATTTCCTCATTGTTGTTTTTTTCTTAAAAAATATATATGTATATGTATATGTATATGTGTATATATATATATATATTTATATTCCATGTAAATATATTTCCCTATTATTGTGGCTTTTACCATCTTCTATAAATTTTAGAAATATAACTTTATTTTCTATTGTTTCTTGTCCCAATGAATGGAAATAATAATCCACAGGGTGAAAAGCATTTTTGTTTTTCTTTTTGTCATTTATTTTTAATTTTACAATACTTTGCGATCACAATTTGACTATAAAATGTCACATGACTATTTTTGTTTCGCTTTTGTGACCCTAATAACTAATTGGCTTCTGAAATTATTCCATAATACTGTAACTAAATCATTTCTATTCAGCATTGTAATTTCTATCCATATACATAATGTAGCTAAAGAGGGAGGTCTCGTTCTGCGCTCTGAATTCCAGACTGCACATGGACGCAAGATCTGCCTGGTTCAGCCTCCTGAGTTCTAGGGGGTGACCCATATACACCCTCAATCAGCTGGATCGCTTACTTTTTATTTTAGGTCTCGCTGATTCTGAAGAAGCCAATCTGAAATGTGGCATTATAAGTGTGTTTTAATACCAAACTTTAATGGATTCAGTAGAGAGTGTGCTCCTCTTCTACACACGAGGTCTCTTGTTGCGCGGTTATGCTTGAAACTGTGTGCCCCACACAGGTTCTATGTAACTACTCTATCTCAGAGCTCCCCCCATTCCTATTAAAATTTTTTTAATAATAAGTTCTATCTTTATAGATATTAATAAAGCCACCCTTATTTTGCTTGTTACCTGCATTGACTTGGGATCTCTTTATTTTTCAAGCTTTTTAGAAAGCATTTTAAGCATGTTCCTTATGAATACCAATAACGTTTATGAACCGGGTGAACAGCTTATGTCAAAGTTCTGAACATTTATATTTCATACAATGCGTGCTTCAGACGTGACTCCTTCTATCTCGCTTTATGACTATTCATGGCTTTCCCTGTTTTCCTCCTTTTCCTGGGAGCTGTTTTTGCTAATTTGGCTAGATTGCCGTTCCTTCTCCTTTCCCCCCTGCTAATTAGGTAGGTCTATTATGCTTTCTCATCTCCTTAATGATCACCTTCCTCTCCTGGCATTCATATTCAAATACATGTTTTTCATTATTACATGAATGCAAGATAGCAATTATTTCACTCTGAGAAAGCCCTTTTTCTTAAGGCGCTCCCTCCTTCCTTTCAGATGAGATGGGATTGTGGAACTCCTCGGCTCTCCCACAACCATTGGAGTTCACAGAAAACCTCAAACACCTCTAGTGGCAGCCTCATCTTCCTGGCACCCAGCCTCATCTTCCTGGTATCTGGTCCCCATCTTCTTCACGGCCCGCAATCACCATGTGAGTTTTCCTCTTGTCCCTTCCTGGTCCCTAGATCCGCTATCTCTTCTCGGCTATGATGGCCCACAGTGTTGACACAACCTCTCAATCTTGACCTACCCTAAATACTACATACCACTTCCCTGACAGATGAATGACAGGCAGCCCAAATTAGATTTAACAGCATTGTGTCCCTCTCACTTCAGCCTCCCGAGAGCTGGGATGGTGGGCGCTGAGCTACCACATCTGGCTGATATGTATGATGAGATCCAGGATGTGTTATCTCGGATACGGCCCTTTGGCATTTGAGAAAATGGTGGAAGAAAAAGTATTAGGATACGCAGCCAGAAACTGTGTTTTCAATAGAGCGTTTACTCTTGACTTGGGCCAATAATGTACCTCCCAAACAGGATGAAAGCCTGTCTTCATTTTGTATGTGTTTTCTCTGCTTTGGGCACCTGCTTATCTCTCCACCTAGTCATGTTAATCACTATCTCCCTAGGAGTTAACAAGCCCTAGCCTATCTTCATCCCTCAAGGCTGAAGGCATAAAGATAAGACAAGAGTACCCCAGGCCTCTTAGACAACCATCATTTTTGTTTTTGTTTTTGTCTTTTACAACCATCATTTTTTTTTTTGTAACGTCTAAGTCTAGTTCTCCAGAAGACACTTAAACTAGTCAGATATTAGTGACTTTGAAGGTCTTAGAGAATGGACTCTCCCATTAAAACGTACAGTTCTTTGCCAAACCAGGAACAAAAACTGAAGAACTTTGATAAAAAGAATTTAAAAAGCACAAGGTCTGAATTGTATTTCTAGGCTTGGGTCATGAAGAATAGAAGACTACTATCTAGCAAGAGACCCAGACAAAGAATAAATAAGTACTGTGGCCCTCTCCCTTAATATTTTATCCAAATGGGCCTGTTAATCAACTGGCCAGGAAAATGCCCTCCCAGAAAGCTCTCTGTTTAACAACTTAAGAAATAGCATAAAGTCTGCCTAACATGAAAGTCAGCAGAGTGCTACCTGGCTGTTGTCCACTCATCACAGGAGACTGTCCCCACCCTCCCACCCCTGCCCCGCTCCAAAAGGTCCTCTTGGGTTTTGGCCACGCTCACCCCAAGAGAGAGTACATTCTCCCTCAATGATTTCCTTGGCTACTGGCCACTCGGAATGTTTAATTTAGAGTCTTGTACTTTCATGCTACAATCTCTATCTTCTAGGCTACACTCAGTCTCATCTGAATTCTTTTAATGGACATCACAAAGACCAGATAAAGGACAGACTGCCAGAGAGAGAGAGAGAGAGAGAGAGAGAGAGAGAGAGAGAGAGAGAGAGAGAGAGAGATCCCAGCAACAATCACCGCCCTGAAACTGCAGTGGAATCCAGGAACAGCAGAGCCCAGAGGGAGAGATGCCCTTGCCGGATGAGAACAATTATCTACCATGACAAGGCTTTAACGCGGAGGAGAATTCGTCTCCTGAGAAACAGGATGTCCACTCAAGCAAAGAACTTGCTTGGAACACAGTGCTGAACTAAAACCAAGTCAGTGATCATCCAGACCACAGCTAGACCAGCACTAGTTACTTAAGCATCCTTCCTGGTTCCCTGTCACAATTCTTCCTCCCTTTAAAACTAAAAAGCTCATGTTAGTTTTCCAAAGATGGATTTGGGGGTTCACTAGAACCCCCCCTTTCCCCTATTCTTCCTAATGTGTGCATTGACTAAATGTCTTTTTCTCTCCCTGTACTTATTTATTTAGTTATTATACTGAGAAGCATGGTGAAGCCTAGACCTTTGGGACCCCAGAGACCATCTGTTGCCCCAAATCTCTGGTAAAAAGCAGCCACTCTCCCCTTAGCCCTCCTCCATGAAGCAGGTCACCAAGGCACACAGCCCTTCTCCAGAAGGCACAAGGCTGCCCTGCCCTCCCTGTTCTGATGCCTAGCATGTGCTGTGGACTCTCTGGTTCTTCTCCAGTGTTCAACCTCCACGTGAATCCCAGGCTGGTGTGTAGATGTACCTTTTCTACTGGTGGTCTGTCTGTTCACTGTCTGTCCTGTGGATTCAAAGTGCCAGGACTTCAAGAAACTGAGCTGGAGGGTTATTTTTAATCTCTATATCTGTATCAGGTAATATTCTACTGCCCACACGTCTCCAATGTTATCTACCTCTCTGTCGAATCTAAGCATAGCCGTACACCTTCATCTGTGTCCTGAATTCCCGATTCTTTATATAAGGTCCCACTACAAATAATATATGTGCAAGGTCTTCTCTGCTTGGCCAATCTTCTGTTAGAATGACCGTGGTTACAAACTTAGTGATGGGTGAGGAAATCCATCCTTCTTTTTTACATTATCAACTGCTTGTACAGAACCCTGGGTTGTTATTTATCTCATAAAGCATTATTTCATTCTTTTGTAATTTCCACTTTGCACATTAGAAATTCATATAATCTTATTTTTGTAAATAAGAAGAAAATCAGATTGCTTTTGTCTTCCTAGAAAATAATAAAATATCTTTAAGACTGAAGAATTTTATTTTTCCTGGCTGTGCTTGTGTGTAGTTCATATGTGTGGCTTGTGTGTTTCTTATGTAACATGTGGTGTGTGTGTGTGTGTGTGTGTGTGTGTGTGTGTGTGTGTGTGTGTGTGTGGTGAATGTGGTGTGTGTGTGTGTGTGTGGTGAGTGTGTGTATGTGTGTTTGGTGTGTGGTATGTGTGTGATGTATGTGTGGTGTATGTGTATGGTTTGTGTGTGTGTGGTGTATTTGGTGTATGTGTCTGTGATATGTGTGTGGTATATGTGTGGGATGTGTGTGCAAGTGGTATGTGTGGTGTGTCTGGTGTATGTGTGTGCCTATTTGAATTTTTTTTTTTGTTTTGAGCATTAATTTTCTGTGTCATTTCAAGCCATTAGTTTGAATTTGAACTAAGACTATGTATACTCTTTTCTTCGACAAATTATTTATTTTATCTCACCTGTTTATATTTTAATTTTGGTACTGAGAATTAAATTCAGGGCCAAAGCATATGCTCTCCTAGTGAGCCATCTCCCTAGGCTAGCTTAGTTCTGGTGTAAATAATGATTATGTGGGTTATTTTCCCTCTAGTACTTGACTACCATTGCTTTCGTTGGTTCTAATTTTACTGGTACAGGTTTCTGTAGGTGTTTCTTGTTACATAGAGTTAAATGTATATGTATGTGTATAATGTGAGTCTGGGTGTGTATGTTGCATGTGAATTCAGGTGCCCAAGGAAGCCAGAGGTGTGGGATGCCCTGGAGATGGAGTTACCTGCGGTTGTAAGCTGCCCAGTGTGGGCACCAGCATAGCGCAGGCTCTCCACCATGAGCCATCTCTCAGGCCCCACAGTTCTCTCTCTCTCTCTCTCTCTCTCTCTCTGGTTTTTCAAGACAGGGTTTCTCTCTATAGCCCTGGCTGTCCTGGAACTCACTTTGTAGACCAGGCTGGTCTCGAACTCAGAAATCCACCTGCCTCTGCCTCCCGAGTGCTGGGATTAAAGGCGAGTGCCACCACGCCCGGCTCCCACAGTTCTCAACTTTAGTTCAGATCATCCTCTCTTATCTCCTCCGTTCTTTTTCCTCGGAAGCCTTCGGTTCTGCTTCTTTGTCACTTAATCCTGCTGACTGTGTTCTGGATACCACTGAGTACCGGGTACCATTAAACATGCTGCTTTTTTGGGGTCCTGTGTGAAACCACGGGAAGTCCTATGCTATGAACAGGACTTTCTGGTCTCTGAAGCAGATCTCTGTACTGGCATTCATATACTACCAGGAATGGAGAAAGAAACCTGCTTAGGTTTCCCTCCTCTCTGACGGGACAAGTGTCCTTGTGAGCAGACACTCATTTACGTAGGTCTGATTTCAGAGGCAGACCAGCCTCTGTCTGGAACCCCAAAATGACAGCAGCATTCTTTCTGGTCTTTGCCCATTCTGACCTCTCATGTGGCACAGATCAAGAGTCCCTGCCTTCGCCCGGTCCTTTGGGACCCTGAGAGTTTCTTCATCCCATTGGCACCGTGGCCATCACTCAGCACAGTCAGATTGGGAGGGAGGTAGAAGAGGGAATCATTCAAGCCACCATTATGCCAGAATCCTGGGCACACATTTACAGAGAGCCCCGGTTATTCTTCTAGTGTTCTTTTGTTTCTTCATTGACCAGGGGCAGAATTCTACATAAAAGATGCCGTAGGGCAGGTGGCCTAGTGCTTGGCTACCATGCTAACTTAGTCTTGGCACTGCAGAGAAAGGCTTAGCTCTGGCAGAAGCCCACCCAGGGTTCCTTCCTCTTTCCTCCTCTTCCTTCTCACCTCTCACCAGGGGAACTTCCCAAAGCAGGCATGAACTGAACCTGGACTAACCATGGCTGAGGTAATGCTGCACGTTTGTGGGAGCAGAGGCGCTGAGAACCGGATTGTGGTAAGACTAAAGGGAAAGCCAAGTCCCAAAGGGCCGAGTTTCTGAGGGTGGAGCCACACAGCTGGGACACCTGTGCTGAGTCATACTTAGCCCCCCTTCAGAGCCTGTCCTCTCCTTTCCCCCTCCTTTACAAATAGAGTTCCAGTTTTGACTTCGGTGATGCATCAGCACAGACGTGGTGTTGACACTGATAACTCTTCTCTCTGTGGCCATTCTAGAAATTAAAAACACACAGTAACTTTGTCTGTGTGTGTTTTAAAATTGTAAAGTTCACAACACTTAGGCTTTGGGCTGTTTCTGTGTGAGGAATTGGGGGCAGGGGATCTTTATAGATTTATTGGTCAGAGAACAAAAGTTTCCTTAGTCTTAGAGAAAGTGCCTTTCAAATTTCAACCCTAGAACCAATATTCCATGTTGGAGTTGGTGTCTGTTCTTGTCTAGTCAGGAATACCAGAGGCATATATGCACAGAGCACAGACAGCTTTAGCATAGTGAAGAAGAAGAAAAAAAAAAAACCCTCTATATTATTCCTTCTTCAAGACTGTGGGCTGATGGGAGACAGCTTTTATATGAGAAATGTGTCTCTGACCCGATGAGATAAATTCTCTTCAAAGAGGAATAAAAGAAAATAGTATCTAAGAATGCGGAATGTGTGTCATGGTTACCCCAAACCCCTCACACCTACAGCCAGCAGAGCTGCAGAAAGAGAAGTTCCTTCTGTTGCACCCCCCCCCAAAAAAAAAACCCTTAGGAGATGTAAAGGAATAGAAAAGGAGAGGCAGGGAGGGAGAGAGATGGAAATAGATGAGAGAGAGAGAGAGAGAGAGAGAGAGGAAGATAGGGAGAAATAGAGAGAGGGAGGGAGAGAGGAAGGGAGAGAGGGAGAAACAGAGAGGGAGTGAGAAAGGGATAGAGGGGGAGTCGGAGGGATAGAGGGAGGGATGGAGGGAGAGAAGGAGGGAGGAAGGGAGAGAGGGATGGAGGCAGAGAGGGAGAGAGACGGACAGACAGACAGACAGACAGACAGACAGAGTTGTGGGGGAGAGGGAGAGATCTGTGTAAGATCCAGTCCACTTGCCCATGACTGTGACAATGAACTCCCTAGCTTTACAGGATCTAAATATAACATGTAATTAACGGGAGTCACCTGCCAGTCAGTGAAGCCATAAAAAATCTGATTAAAATCAAATGTGATGACAGGCCAGGAAAGAAAAATCTGTTGATAAAAATAAAACCCTTAGGTTTCTCCGTTATGAGGTCCCCATGTAACTGCATCACCTGGGGTCTCGACTTAGTCCTTCCTGCAGGAGATGTGGCATTTTCCAGTGTCCTTTAAGGTAGAGGGACACAGGATCCAAGGAACACCCTGCTTTAAGACTCTGCAGAGGAGCTAAATTAGCATGCTACTTTGGAGCTGTTTCAAGGATCTCTGGCTACTGTTAATATTGTTAATCTTTCATTTTTATTGTGTATATGTGTGCTGTCAGGAGCAGTGGCAGGAAGCACATTTTGTCAATTAAATAATTAATCCCACAGCATAATAGTCAGTAAGGAAAGGCTGACATTTGTTAGGCCCAAAGCAAAAGAAAGCCTGGGAGGGTTTTCATTGTGCTTGCTCAAGAGAAACATCATTTGGTAGCAGGCTTGCTTCTCTGCTACACCTACCGATCCTGCCACAACGAGGAAGACAAGAGAGAAGTCTGGGCCACAGACGGGCTCACTTGGTGTGAAAGCATTAGGTTCTGGGTTCAGATGCTAACACCCATGAAAAATGCACTTTTGCTGGATGTCAACCTTTGGCTTTCACAGGACCACAACACACACACACACACACACACACACACAAACACACACATACACACACACACACACAGAGAGAGAGAGAGAGAGAGAGAGAGAGAGAGAGAGAGAGAGAGAGAGTCCATCAGGTAACCACCCACAGCACACTTGCTACCTTAGGTCATGGTACGCTCAGGTACACATGAGCAAGAATTAGCTGTATAGCCCACTGATGCTTCTAATGAATTCGAATTCAGAGGCCTGAGCAGTGAGTCTTAGGAGGTCTAAGCACTTGCTCTTTGACTCTTCCTGTCCCTTCTGCTCATAACCTGCCCCTCACACCATCCCTCCATCAGGATCCAGATGAGAGGCCTCCATCTGCTGCCTGGCTCCCTTTCTCCTTCGCTAACTCCCCAGCTCACAAGGGGCTGCCAAATGGTTCTCCTTGGTCCCCTAAGAACTTTGGTTTTGTGGCTTCCACAGATGGTGTCGCCAATGCCGTCAACAACAGCCTGTGCTGGATTAGCACTGCCTAGGAGGTGAAAATTCAAGTGAGCTATTTTTAACCTGTTTAAGCATCCTCTACTCTGCCAAAAAACGAAATGCCGGCTTGGGGTGGGGATGAGCCTCGCGGATGCTTCGTGCCACATGTTCCATTGACTTGTCTCCTAATAGTGCTCAACAATGTAAAGCTGCTCTTCCCACAACATGGCACCAAACAGTTATTTTTAATGTTTAATATGCACATATATATGCATATTATATGTGTATGTATATATATGTATACGATGGTATATGTATATGATGGTATATGTATCTGTATCATCTGTATATGTATATGATGTATATGTAATGTATATGTAATGTATATGTATATGTTTATGTATATGTAAAGTAAGACTTCATGTAGGTTTCAGATGGCACTCATTGTCTACTTTTAAAAAACGGTAAAAAGTGTATGTTGGTAATGTCTTCCAGCTGTGCAAATGCTGTGAGAGGAAAGCTTAGGTCCAGCATTCTATATGATCTGGTATATATATGATCATATAAATGTTCCCTGACTTACCAAGAGTACATAGCCATATGTGTTCTGTATCTCCCTCAAAACCAGTTAAAAATATAAAGTTATCTTTTCCCTCTTCATGAGATTTCATACCAGCATTTAGTAGATTGTGCATTTGACAGGGATTACCCTTGAGGAAATTGAATTAATTTATTTTAGACTACGAACTGACTTGGACAAATGAATACCCGCTCAGTTTTTGTAAGATGGCTGCTCTGGTAATGTGGAGGAGAAAGGAATTGTGGGAAAGTTTTAGAATTGTGAGTGACATATGCCCTGCACTGTCACTTTTTAAAGGTCCTTGGTTTTTTCCCACCCTAATGTCAACTCCTTTAATGACTTTGCCAGGGAGGTAACTGGAAACACACAGACATATATCCTTTATTACTAAAGTTCCATTTTTTTTCTAGTTTCCCCAGTTAAATTAGCCAAGGGTCACTAATCCCATGGACTTTGAAATGAACATGGAAGAAGGTTTGACTTTTACTTGGGAAATCTTGGCTACATCTCAATACTAGACAAAACAACATATGACTAACTGTATGCCTTATCTAGGACAAACTCTTGTCTAAACTATAAGTACCAGTCATTCTAGGATGGCAAATTAAAGTTACCAGGAGTCACTTTCACTGGCAAGACAGGGAGACAGGAAAAGGGAGTATAGAAATGGTTACGAAATATATGCAAATGACCAAGCCATTGCATTATGGGATGCCAGATTGTGTTAAAGTCTGAGGTTGCATGGGAGGAAGACAAGGGAATCTTTCTCTGGCTCACTCTTGCTTAAGCTAGACGCCAGTGGAGAGTTGGGATAGTGACATAATCTAGAATCCTAAGAATCTTATTCTTAGGAGGTTTTTATTTTTCCCCTCTCAATACCTGCTTTCCTTATACCAGCTCTAACTCTAAAAGCAGTGTCATTCAACTAAGAAAAACTTGAAACTTTGATCATTTTTGAAACTATCACTCTCATGCATGTATCATGTGTATCCATGTGTGTCAGTACCCGGGTCTGTGAGCCCATGTCTCATGGGTGGCTTACTACCTCCCATTTGGTATACTCTGTGACCTGTTGGGTATCTCAAAATCAGAACCAGCAGACAGGACAAAGAAAATGTTCTCTTTCCCTAGGGCTTGAAACCCCGAGGCACCTCTTAAGAACGAATGCTGATACCTTGTTCCTCTAGAGCGGGTGGGTACCTACCTTGTCTAGTATACTCGTCGGCTTCTCTGTGGACCAAATCCTTTACTCTGTTTCCGTAAAGCAGCCGTGAAGAATCATGATCGAAAGCTTTCAAGGTTTCACTGGAACTATAGGACTTCTGCGTGGGGACCCTACACTCCTCATTGTCCGCGGACGAGTTTGTATAGCGCCGTTCCTTTTCCCGTCTGCTCTTGGTCAAGGAGCAGTAAGGCCTGCGTTCCTTCACATCCATACTTCCTTCATTCCTTCTCTGTGCACATCGGTCCGGCTTCTTAGAACTTCAGCACTCAGAGTTCAGCTCTCACGGGCCTTTCTGCGAAGAGAAAAAGGTTGGCATGACGTCAGCAAAAGCATCCGCAGACTGACTCCTCGCTGGCCTTCTTAGCTGAGGATGAGCTCAACAATAGCTTTGCTAGTTGGAATCCCACTTTCAACACAAAATTGATAGCCCTAAGATTCTTATATTAACACAGTAACACACAGTCCTGCTCTGGGCATTCATATTAAATACGTTACAGGATTTCCTCTCCCCCCCACCCCCCAAAAACACACACATGAATACAAAATAAAAATTAATCTCGGGCTTAAACAACACTATAGAAGCCCGCTAAAAAACTGGCATCAACAGTTTGTTCAGTTTTCCATTGTGGAAAAGTTTTTGCCCATAGCATGTACCTTTTTTGTAAAATAAATCACCTTTTTTTTTCCTTAACCCGCCCACCCTGGAAAAAATGTTATTATTATTATTTTTTCATCTCTTTAAGGCATAGGAGCAAATTGGGAGATTCTTACAGTGGGGACCTCATCAAATGAATTGAATAGTTTATTCTTTTTTTTTTTTTTTTTTACAAAGACTTTTGCTTTCAGAGGGTAATTTCCATGCGTTAAGGGGCTAAATGTCTTCAACTGTGGAAAGAGCTGGCGCCCCTCTCATACCCCTCTTTGTAAATGCCCTGATTTCCCTCCCTGGCATGTGCACTTCATCAGTGCTACCCTGACATTTAAGGCAATTCAAGTGGCTAATTTGATGGGGGCACTTTCTTTCTTTTCTTCCCCGTAACTGCCGATAGCAAGATTCCGTTAGATGGAGCAGGGCAAGCAGTGTTTCTTTGCTTAGCAGCTCTGTTTCCTGTGTTTGCTGGTCAGTGTGGAGCAGGCTCGGGGTCTGCTGCGACCTGGAAGATGGAGAGCACCCAGGGCGAATTGGCATACTATGACCCTCTGCTGTGTCTCTGTCCTTCCTTTTTAACCTGCCGGTTCCCTGGAGCCCCCTCTGCAGTCCTCAGTGCGATCGCCCCACCCCAACCCTACTTTTCCTCAGGGTACTTTTTATCCCAGCAATTCCACAACTAAGTTGAAACAGACCCCTGGCTAGCCCCAGGTCCTCTCTTTGCTTCTGGATCCTTCCGGCCATGGCTTTCATTATCTTCCATGGAGATGCTCTGTGCGAAATGGTCTCTCCACTTAGTCGCCATCCACTACCATTAGCTGCGCTCGTGGAGTCTCGTGGCCTCAAAATTGCCCACGTCCAGTTGTCAGCCACTCTTCTTTCTTCCAACTTACCACAACAGCTCCTAGACCTCTCTCTTTCAGTTCTGCCTTCCACCCAGTTACTGAACATGGGGCAAAGCTCTGAGCTGGAATGATCACAGAACCCCACCGTGTTTGCTTAGAAACTTTTGGGATACTCCTCCAAGCCCTTTCTTCAAACAAATTACAAGTCCGGCTACACAGATGACCAATCAGGGCTTTCCTCAAATGGGTCTCCACATGCAGGCTCTGCAATGAGCCAGGCCATTCGAAGTAATGACGAATATTTCATACTGGTCAAAGAGAATCGTGATTTTTGCCATCGTTTTTTTCTTTTATCGTGACCGATTTGTTTAACGTAATATTTTTCATTGATTCTTCTGATTCACTTCTCCATGACTTCCTTTCGAAGTCTTCGAATGGTTCTTAATAACACCTGAAATTTTTATTGTAGATTTACTTTCAGTTTAATATGAAAAAAAAAAAAAAGAACTTAAGGCAAAGCGACAGAGACTATAAGAAAATTAATGAGTTTCCTTATTTTTATTATTGTAACAAAACAAAAGTTATTTTAGGGAACCATTTACTGAATGCCTTCCCAGTGGACCCGAGACGGAACAAAACATGTTATTGCTCAAATGGAGCCTCCATTTAGTGAGTGAAATAGTCACATGCTTCCCAGTGAGGATGCTAAATAGAAATTACAGGAGGTTATAACGTGGACCAGGCTTCCACACTGGGCTCCAAATGAGCCATTCTTGCTAGGGTTCAGAGATAAAAACCATGGGATTATCCTCTAACCATGCGAGAATGAAGCTCCTCCAAGCCCACTGAAGGAGCCACTCCCCAGCATTGGTAACCACAGTTTCACTCATAGCTCTATTTCCTATGAAAAGTAACCTGAAAGAAACTGCTGGCCAATCCATTTCTCTTTCTCTTCTCACCTTACAGGAAACGTAATTTCCCAATGACTGGTCATTGCTTTTTGCTTTTTTTTTTTTTTTTTCTTAGCAAGCTCTTCTCTGTTTATAAAAACCAACTGATCTGCTAAGCCCATTAAAATGCCGATTCTTTGTTACTGTGACCAGTGGCCTGATTTTTGGAATCTTAAGAAAGAGACATTAATTGGCCTTAATGATCTTTAAATTACACTGCTATAATTTCATCATTTGACACACTGAATAAATATATCTTAAGTTCAAAATAAAGTTCCTTTCTAAACTAGTGTTTGGCTCTTTGGAGGAAAGGCTATATAGACTCTCAAAATTAAATGGTCATCAAAAAGCTTTTTAATTGACCAGAAAATATAGTTCAAGCATTTCCAGGAACAGACGTTCGGAATTCTAGGGTGTTGCAGAACTTCTGCTTCTCGCCCTAAGTTGATATCTGTTTAAGAATTAGTGTTCTTAATGATGGCGTTCAGCAAAACCCACAACCCAAAGTATGATGCTTCGACGTGCTGTACAATTGAATTTTAATTGTAAAAAGGACGCTCTTTGTAATTTTCATGATGCAATTTTATACTCTTATAGACTATATACTCACAGTTCTTTGATATGGTAACATGAGTGTACTATCACAAAAATAAGAAACGTTGTGGTACTGGTACATCAATTAAATGTTCAGCTATTAGCATTAAAGGTAACTTTGGTTTTGTTTTATAGTGCTTGAAACCAACCCAGGGCCTTGGGAAAGGTAGGGAAGTATCATACTATAGGGTTATTTCTCAACCTCTCTTTCAGAGCCTGTTCTTTGACCGTTTTTCCATTAGTGGGCAGAGAGGTCTAGAACTTTTTTTTCCCAGTTAATTTTTTTTTCCGGGATAGGGGGAAGTAGGGATTCTGCTATGCTCTTTGGGCCAGGCTGTCCTTGAACTTGTGATCCCGCGTCTCCGATTTTGTGCGCTGACCCATGCCTATGGGTCACAAGACAGTGCACCACCATGTACTCTAACATTATAGGTCATTTGTAACACGAGATAACTAAGTTTTATTTGCAAGGCAATTCTAAATTGCCGAGATACATCAAGATAAATCACATACGCTATCAAAGACGCAGGCAATCTGATCTTAAGGCACTCAAAACAATGCAAAGTTCTTTCTGTCACTCCTTCTGCTTTGGCGCATAGTTCAGGCTCTTGGAGGATTTAATCGACACTGTAACGCCTGCAACTGCTGACAAGTCTCTGATGGAAGCCAGTGTGTTCAAGATGATTTCAAACGCTGTTTCCCGGGTTATCTCCTCCACTCAAGGCTGAGAAGGAGAAGATTAAGACATGCAAGCGCTTGAGAGGCTCTAAACTGGTGACATCCTTTGATAGTGACTTCTGGTCTCTCACAAAGGAGAAGGTCACTGTGGGCAGACTCCACACACAGAACCTAACAAACCGAGCGGGAGGTGCCGCCTCTCAGAAATGAAGCTATTGCTAAGCCACTTAACCGAGAGTGTTTTTAGTGAAGTGATGTGAGAACATTATATGGATACAGCTAATTTCCATTACCTCCTTGAAAAACAAGGCAGTTACAAAAGGTAGTACTTTGGAAGTTGCAGCGGCACTTAAAATATCTATACCACTAAGCTACTTGTTTCTCAGTACAGACATCTTGACAGAATGGTTCTACGTCGGTTCTCTGACTACCCACGACGACAGACACCAAAGCAATGTACATTCAGTAGATGCTATTTGAACTTTGAGCTTTTGGATGGGCTAGTGGCTTGTGGTAGAAGGCCTCTTGTGGAAGCATCAGCTGGGCAGCCACCGTGGGGCTCAGTCCTTAAAGTCACAGAGGTGTGGGAAGGACCATATTCTCTGCTAGGATGTTAAGTGGCTTTAATGTACTTGGAGTATTACCGCTTAGGAAGCCTCCATTTCACACGGGGGTTTGTTGGGGTTATAGTGTATCAGCAAGCAGTGAAGGAGCATCTGGACATCAAAAGGTTTCACCAAATAAATGAATGAACAGGCAGGTGGCTCCAGCTTTAAGGACACGGATGAGGGTCATCACAACTTCCACTGCAGACACAGTGCTTAAAGACTTCTTTTATTACCTACTTATTTATGGTGTGTGTGTGTCTATGTGCATGTCTGCACAAGCAGACAGGTAACCCACAGACACCAGGAGATGGCATCAAATCTTTTCTGGAGCAGGAGTGTCAGGCTGTAGTGAGTAGTCCCATGTGGGTGTTGGGCACCAACCTCTAGCCTTCTACAAGAGCAGCAAGTGAATGCGCTTACCACTCAGCTATTTCTCCATCCCCCGGATTTAGTGTATAAACATACTTTTTATATTTAGTGTATAAACATACTTTGAACCAGGCAGAAATTGAACTTAATAAAAACATATTCTTAATAAAAATGATAATAAGCCAGTTAGTGGTGGTGCATGCCTTTAATCCTAGCATCTGCGAGGTAGAGGCAGGTGAATCTCTGTAAGTTCGAGGCCAGCCTGGTCTACAAAGTGAAGTCCAGGACAGCCAGGGCTATACAGAGAAACCCTATCTCAAAAACAACAACAACAACAACAACAACAACAACAACAACAATAATACAGCCCAAAATTCTACATTTAGAATCTAACCTGGTTTTTTTTCCATTAATTTATTTATTTACTTTATATTCCGATCAAACTAACCAAATTTTAATTGGAGTTTCTGTATTTTTTAAAACTCTTGATGCCAATGATTATAATGTTGACCTATCAGTGACATGCTAAAAATCAACTATACTTCTAAAATTCCAAGAGCTGAGATTTAAAAAAAAAAAGAAGAACATGAATACCCCAAAGGTAAAGGGCCTGCTGGTCAGTCACTCACGCTTCCTCTGACATCTACCCTGTGTAAGAACCACATATTCGTAAATGTTACCTTGAAGACTCGTGAGCATGGGATGCCTGCCTACTGTTATTACAATTGAAAAACTTACGCTAAGAATAAGTAGATTTGGGGCAAAACACTAATTTATCGCCCTAATAGTTTAAAGATTTAAATTAAGTCATTGATACACAACAGTGAGAAATTTTCACCTTTTTTGTTATAATTCATATTTCCTTAATAAGTTAGTATTTATGAATTACCAGTTATGTTAATCAACTGCATACATAACTTCCTGTATTGCATACATTTTGAAGTATTTCTTTTTAGTGAATAGATTAACAGCAATTGAACACAAGAGAAAATCAATTTTTATTGTTCCTCCTGGAGAAAATTGTGATTTCTGAGGCAAACTTGTAAACCAAAGAATTGAAATAATTAAGTATAAAAATAAAGTCTTATTATGGTAACTTTCTTGGTAATGTTAAATTCATGTGTATCAATAATTTTGAATTTTCCAGTTTCCCACAGAAGAAAGAGATTGGCTCACTGAAAACACAAGGAAGTATGAAAGGTGACCCAAGAGCAGTGAGTCACTGTAAGTCACAGAAGTGACTGCTGCTGAGCAGATTCAGGTGGTGAGTTTCTAGGACTGAGAGGGTCAGCACCACTCAAGGTGTTTTCTTTAAATAGGACAGTTAATAAAGATATTAGATAATAGTTATAAACATATAAGCTATCTCTTTCTTACTTGCCAGCCAAATCTCAGAAACTAAATTTACCCTCATGTCTAAAAGGACAAAGGTTGGAGCTGGAGATGCACTACAGCAGATAAGAGTTCTTGCTGTTCTTGTAGAGGACCTGGATTCTGTATCTAGCACCCAAATGAACACTCATAACCGCTTGTCACTCCAGTTCCACGGAGTCTGGTGCCATCTTCTGGCCCCAAAAGGAATAACATACACATAGCACACGCAGATCAAATACACACAGTGAAAACCAAATATGCTAAAATAATAAAAACTAAATAAAATTTCTGCTGTTCTCTTGTTTGCATGTTTTTCTGTTTGATTGCTTTGTGATAGGATCTTTCTCGGGGTTGGCTTGATTTGCTATCCTGACAGAGCCTCCAGATTTCCAGAATTAAGGGCGTCCAAAACCACCAAGAACAAAATGACAGAGAAAAGAAGTTTTCAAGTCACTGATACCAAGCAAGAAAGGGCAGAGAGCACCCCCCCCAAAAAAAAACAACAGCACCCTGGTCAATCCTGTACCCAGAGAGGAAACTGTGGGAGAGTGGAAGACTTCCTAGCAACACAGGTCAGTCTCATAGAAAGTTGGGGAGAAATTTTAGGGTGCCACGCTGGAGGAAGAAAGACGTGCAGGAAGACTGAATCTTTATTATCTGCAGAGGGTTCATCCTTAGCATGGAGCAGAGTAAAAATAACCATATTTGTGTGAAGAGCTCGCTTGAAAGAAATAACACATAAAACAAGTAATCATTTGAAGAATGATGGAAGTGTTCTCATCCTCAGGACCATTGACATCTTAGAAGGAAAAAAAAAAACAAAACAAAAACTCCTTCTTGGAGGCACTATTCTGTAGTGTGAACCTTATTAGGGTATTCCTAGCCTCTGCCTACTAAGCGCCTATAGTATCCAGTTCATCACTAACATGTGTCCAGACAATATGTATATTGCCAGGGGCAAGACTATCTCCACTTCCAGACCAAAGCATCCAGAGCTCACCTAAGTGTGCCAGCTATTACAGTAGCCCTCTACAAGAGCTTCAGTCTGCACTGGGCCACGGACTTGGGGAAATGATGTTTCAGTTTGGTATGGAATGTAGGCATGAAACAAAGACAATTCTAGTCCCAGCTCGTAAATCTTAAAAAAAAAAACAAGACCACCCACGAACAGCTGCTTCCAAATAGCTTAACTGCACTCGCACAAGGCTAGAGAATATTGTAAAATAAATAAATAAATAAATAAATAAATAAATGTATGTATATATCATCGAACAAGATAAAATCCTCAATGTTTCTTATGCATGTATGTGAAGGAGCAGAGAAATAATGAAGAAAGGCAACCAACTCGATGCAGAGCTGACAGAGATGCTCGAATTATTAGACATGGATATGAAGGCCGGCGAGTAGTTTGAATGAGATGTCCCTCATGATCCTGGGCATCTGAGCACTTGGTGTCCAGTTACTGACACTGTTCGAGACATGGATATGAAGGCCGGCGAGTAGTTTGAATGAGATGTCCCTCATGATCCTGGGCATCTGAGCACTTGGTGTCCAGTTACTGAGTGGGTTTAAAAAAAAACGTGTGGCAGCCGGGCGTGGTGGCGCACGCCTTTAATCCCAGCACTTGGGAGGCAGAGGCAGGCGGATTTCTGAGTTTGAGGACAGCCTGGTCTACTCGAAAAAAACCAAAAAGAAAAAAACCAAAAAAAAAAAAAAAAAAAAAAGTGTGGCTTTGCTGGAGGAAGTACGTCACTGGGGGTGGGCGTGGCCTTGCTGGAGGAAGTACGTCGTGGGGGGGGGGAGCTTAGGAGTTTGAAAAGTCACGTTTAGTTTCCAGAGCTCTGTCTCTGTTTCCTGTTTGTGGGTGGGGCTGTGAGTCCTTAGCTCTCAGCCACCAACTCCAGTCACCGTGCCTACCTGCTATCACAGGTCCCTGTCAGGATTGTGATGGACTCTTATCCCTCTGGAACCAGAAGCCTCAAATCAACTCTTCCTTCTCTAAGCTACCTAGGTCATGGTGTCTTTTCACAGCAGCAGAAGAGAACTAACCCAGCAAGTACTATAACTGTGTACCATATGTCTGAAGTTGAAATAGTCATAGAGGATAGAAAAAGAAGACTGTAATCAAAGCCAGAGAGGGATGCAGCAATGTCTAAGATGAGCAGTGGTGAATTAGATGTCACAAAACGAAGGGGCAGCAAAGTAGCAAAGGGAAGCGACAATGTCAAAAAAAGCTAATGGACTGATACGTGGATCAATGAGCCAGTCATCACTGAGATGCAGAACTACAGTAAGAGGTCAGTGTGGTGGCAGTGTTCAGCGGTCAGTGGGGCGACCAATCCCCGAAGAACAGGACAAACAGGAGGACAGACGATATTTGAAGAAAAAGAAACAAGCATAAACATTTCAAATTTGATGTGCACAGCAAATGTACAGATCCTAGAAAGTCAATAAGTCCCAACCAGAAGACATGTGAAACAATGGACACCAGCGCAGTTAGTTGCAGGGAAAGTTGACCAGTCCGATAAGTAGAAAAGAGATACCTTTAAGAGCAGAGAAAAGAAGACCGTGGCTATAGTGAAAGCATCCAATGAAAGTAACGTAAGCATGCAGACAGGAAGGCCACACACTTAAAAGCATTGAAAGGAAACAAGAAGCAAGTCATCTAGAATTCCATGCCCAGTGGAAATAATTCAAAATCTAAACTCAAATAGACGCGTTTTTTTTTTTTTTTAATATATATATATATACAAAAGCCGGTCACCATCAGACTCTTTGACAGAAAAATCCAAAGGAGGCCATCCAATGGATGAATCAAAAAATAGCAAGTGGCACTCAAGTATATAAAGAAATATATGATACTGTTTAAATCTTTGGAACCTTGGTGACTATTTAAATCAAGAAAATAGCAACCTCTTTCAGGGTTCATAATATGTGTGGCTAAAATCTTCTGCAACAGTAGCATAGAGAAGAGTTTCATAAGCAGGTTGTGAGCTTTTTATACTGCATACAAAATGGCTTAATGTTTACTAATGGTAAACTGTTATATCAAAGACATACACTGTGCATTCTAAACCTCTAAAATAACAAGGCAAAGGGTTGTAACTCATAAGCCAGGAAAAGATCACTGAATTGATAAAAGCAATAAAACAATGAAGTAATAGAGAAGACAGAAGACTAAGAAGATATTAACAAAGATACAACAGGACTTTTAAACAAGAGCCAACATGACAGACATAAACATAACTAATTCAATAACTATAAAAAAATGGTCCACACAGTCCACACTACAGACCAGGAAGGTTTCCACATTGGATTTCAAAAGCAGGATGCAATTTGATGCTGTGCCCAGTTAACATATTCTAAGACATGAAGATGATAAAAGGAAATAATTAGACCTGGTTAGATCCCCCAAACTGTTAAAAACAAACAAAAATGTTAAACATAAATGGGTGATAAAGGAAAAACATAACCTGAAGATATCAACAACCACATCTGATGGAAATGATCTCATCGTAACGTTCACTAGGCAGGCTCAGATCAGATGACAAAATAAACAAAAGACAAGAAACAAACAAACAAACAAACAAAAACAAAGCAAGACTAGATAGAGCAATAGGCTGGAACAATTCAGAAGATTACGGTGGATCTAGGCCTGACCCAGGTAGACACAGGACACAGCGATCAGTGATTTCTTTACATACTTACCATACATACAGAGAATGCCTGTCACTTGCATGACATGGCAAGAAGCGCTAGGGATGGAGACATGGTCAAGACTCAGGCCTTTTGCCTTTTCATTTTGATACAGGAAACGAAAGCCAAAGAAAGAATGAGCCAAGAAAACTTTCACATACAGTCTTTCAAAAGTTCTATTACTGAGCAAGAGAATGGACAAAGAGACCTAATGGAGACCACGGACCAAAACTGGACTCTTCTGACATAAACAAATGGAATGAGTGAGTGAATGAATGAATGAATGAACAAATGAATGTATAAGTAATTGTCATTTAGTAAGACCCACAGGAGAAATCAGATTCAGCCTGAGCATAAGAAAGCAAGTCACAGCCAGACATGGTGGCGCACGCCTTTAATTCCAGCACTCGGGAGGCAGAGGCAGGCGGATTTCTGAGTTCGAGGCCAGCCTGGTCTACAGAATGAGTTCTAGGACAGCCAGGGCTATACAGAATAATCCTGTCTCAAAAAACAAAACAAAACAAAAACAAACCAACAAACAAAAGAAAGCAAGTCACAGTGAAAGGCTAAAGGCAGAATAGCACAGCAAAGAAAAGAACCCCCAGAAAACAGAGTCTGCAAGGGTTTGCCACACAAATGCCAGTGGGTCCAAGAGAAGAGCCTGTCGGAGTAAATGTGGAAGGGCCCCAAAGATACACAGCAGGCTTCAAAGGGTACCCGGAGCAGCTCCACCAAGCTCCACCAGGATCCTGTAACCCTTGCAGAGTTGTTACTGTAAGGCTTTCAGTTTAGAAAGTTCTCAGAAGCTGGAGTAAAGGGACAGGAGAGGAAACAAGAAATCATGATGGCTGAGCTTCCTGAAGACGTCCAGGCAAGGGAAGATGTAAAGCTGAAATGTGCCTAAGTCAGTAGCATGGACTTAGAGCAGTGAGCAGGTTGGGGAGGGGCTCAGCAGTGATGCTGGCCTGACTGTAACAGGCTCCACACTAGAGAGAAGGGAGTTGGCGTGGGTACCAGGATCTGTGCTAGAGCAACTGAACACAGCATCCTCTGGGACTTAGAGAAGAGGTTGCCATCCCAAATGCTGCTCTATGGCCTCCTCCTGTTTGCTCTTCTCATTGAAATCACGCATTGAGCATGTCGATTTTGTTCCTTGTAGAAACTAAAACAAACAAATAAACACACAAAACCAAGAAAAAGCCCCCAGATAAACCAAGAAAATAATTCTGCCCCTTAACATTTTGCTGTTTGTTTTTTCTATGTATCTGTGTATGTGTAAATATGTGTGTATGTAGTTAACACACACAGCCTTATAGCGCATTTCCTTAACATATTCTCAGTGTTCATGCCTTTATTTTAAAAATAATAAATAGGAAGCTCATTAAAAAAAAAACCTCAAAACTATTCTTCCTGTTTTTCACAAAGACAGAAAATACATACATTTGGATAATGAAATAAATACGAACAGTATACTAAAATAGCTTCATAATAGAAGTGAATATGGAAAAAAATTTAATTGGAAAATATATAGAACAGTGCCTTAGGCAGTAAGAAAAGTGGCTTAATTCTCATCTAATTGTTTTTAAAAAATCTTTCAAAAATATTTATAAGTAAATGGAAACAGAAACTGAAATGGTCTGAAAAGAAAAAAACAAAAACAAAAACAAAAAAAAACCCAACCCAAAATAAATAATGTGGTTTATTTATTCAGTAATGCAAAACAGGAGTGTTTTTTTATATCCTTTCAGAACAAATTTAAAAAGGATTTTTTTTGGGGGGGCGCGCATGATTATGTATTTAAGAGATTTTTTTCTGATCAAAACTATAAAAAGGAATATTTAATAGATATCATCAACATGTCAGTAGTTATGCATGCCTGCAAAAATGTCGTTTCAGGGAACTTGTAATTTCTCCACTTAGAACAAATGGGAAGTCTACTCAAGAAACCAAAGGAAGTGAGGCAAAGGAAGTCTTCTCAGCTTGGAGACCTTTAGAGTTAAATGTAAGGAACATTTCTGACTATCAGCTTGCCTGGACCAACCAAAACCCATTCATCATATCTATCTGCATAGCCCTATCACCTGAGTAAGCTGCAGCTCTTCTATAGAGGTTCCTATTGTCTTCATCCGTGCTTCAATGTGAGCCTGGTCCTTAAACTTCCAGGAATAAATTGGTGGTGGTGCACGGCTTTAATCCCAGTGCTTGGGAGGCAGAGGCAGGCAGATCTCTGAGTTCGAAGCCAGCCTGGTCTACAGAGCGAGTTCCAGGACAATCAGGGCTACACAGAGAGACCCTGTCTTGAAAAAATAAAACAACAACAACAACAACAACAACAACAACAAACCCAAATTCTGGGAGTAATCAGATCTGGTCTGATCTGGTCTGATCTGGTCTGAAGGAATAAGTAAGGAACAAACATATCTATGTGTCATATATGTAACACTGTGGCAACAAAATGGCCTCAGATGCTCACCACGTAAAACAAACGAGCAAACAAAGAAACAAAGAAAGAAACCAGATGACTTGATACTGTTGCAGTTGTGTTCATCTGGTTTGAGGAGGCCCTCTTCAAAGGAATGAATGATCTGGGTAGATGTGTCAGCTATAGTCAAACACAAGGTGGAAAAATGACGCCCACTCATGAAACGCTACCACACTAAGTGTTTTGCATGTGGAGATTTTGAATTACCAGTTTTAAGGAACAGGAAATAAAATGAATAGCGCTAAGGCAAAGTCTCAAGTCCAGCCACCATCTTGGCCACACTGGGGCTCACACTCAAGTACCCCGTTCTTCCTTTATTTCTATGCTGTCAATAAACCACAGGAACTGAAGGAGACCAACCCAAATCCAAGCCTTAGGTTGCAGAGAAAAAAACAAGCTGGTCTTCTAGATGGTTTAAAAACGGCTGGAGCTATCCATGACTTAAAGTCCCATCTGATGGGCCTGGTGACAGTTGGAAAGGGCTTCTGAGATAAAGAGTTGATGTCATTTCCCTAAGTGCTGCGCAGAGTCCTTTCCTTAAGAGTGGCCAGAAAAGCTCCTGGTGAATTATTAATTTCTATCTTGGTTATTTATTGAGTGCTTAAAATATGGCAGGTGCTTTACATATACGCCCTCACTTAACCCTTACAATAATCTTGCTAAGTAAGAATTATAAATCCCACTTCATAGGAGAGAGCTAGGACCAAAAGCGATTAATTGACTTGCCCAAGATCATACAGAAAGCAGCTGATCAGAATTTGAACCCATTCCTCTTTATTCTAAATCTTTTTGTGTCTCTGGATTGATATGTCTATGTGTGTGAGTGTTTGCGTGTGTATGTGTATAAGTATGTGCTGGTACATGTAGGTGTGTGTGTTTGTGAGCGCTGTATGAGAGATCCACTGTTAACAATCATGAGGCTGTCCTATTGAAAATACCGTCATATTTAAATCTGCTGAGAACCCAGTACCAGTGAAGCAAAAATAAAAACCAAATGAAACTCAATGGAGGAGTAAGGAAAGAATCCAAGGCCAACAGGACACTCTAATATACTGAAAACATTTGCAAGCTGCTCCTCTAAAAATAAGGGGGCAATGGTATGTATGGTATTATATGTTTCAGATGGGGACATGGGCCCAATTCCCTTTATTTGTCTTCCACCCCATGTGGTCCAATTGTCCACGGGGACAGGCTGCGCTCATGGGGTTCCTCATGGTCACTGGAATCCTCCTTGCAAACCTGTGGTTTCCCTCAGCAAAGATGAGGGAGCCTGGTTCATGTGGTCCTGACACTCAATGTCAGCGATTGTACAGGAGTGGACCTGTGACCTAAGTCGTGCCGGTAAGGTCAGTCCCGGGACATCTGATAAAGCCACTGGCTGTGAGCCTACTTCATTTCATTGCTGTTACTAATCTGGGAGGCTATAAACTTGGAGCTTGTTTACATTTCTGGAGAAAGACTGCCTGCCATTGCAGTCTATAAAGAAGAAACAGACCTCAGAGACAGAAATACGATTTAGAAACAGATTCGGAAACAATATGTTCCTAGCCTGCATTTTTTTCAAGTAAAAATATCTATACTGATACAAGCGTAAAGAACAAGACAGTGCAGGAGTTTCAACAATACAAACTCATGTGTAAAGTCTAGCTCTCGCTATTTACCCCTGGTGAGACATGTGGCCTTAAGTGGTTGCATAAAGTCTCTAAGGCTCTGTCTCCTATATTTAATTTCCTAGCAGGCACACACTAATAGCCTTTTTATACGTCAGACAATGAAAATTAGATGAGATTAAAATAAATTCAAGGTATTTAGTGTGGTGGTTGGCATATGCATACTTGATAAAATCCAGCTACTATCATTAGGTCAAGAACTTTGTCCCATGTCCAAGAATAACATTGACATCAGTCACCTGAGGGCACTAGGTGGATTAAAAATGGATCCAAGCTCAGTTACGAAAGTCAGACAGTAAGGAATTAAGACGCACAGAAGGAAACTGGTATTTTGCTAAAATGTTTGAATGGTATTTTAGTCGTGAATTTTTATGCGCTTATTCAGAAATTCCGTCCCAGAACGAGGTAGAGAGCATAGTCCCCATATGAATAATTTCAAAATGATTTCATATATAACGTTATCCAAATATTTATGTCTTGGTTGCAGAAGGCAGTAGGCAAACACTGAAGGGGCTTTCAAGGGCAGCCATAAAGCTGATTAAGAGGCTCTAGATTCAAAGAGCTATGTTAGGTTTATTTTAGTAACAACTAGGTGGATACCTGATAACTACCCACAAGTACTTGGAGAATAAAGGATAACTGCCGTTATTCACGCCTCGGTAACCCACAGGCAAAATTGCTATAATAAACATGCATTCTGTCTACTGCCTACAGGATAGTTTTGATCTCAGTCTGAAAAGCGCCAGCCCAACCAAATGGTACCTTCTTCACAGACTCCCAGGGAGGGAGAAGCAGGGTCCAGTGTTGGGTGGAATATAGTCCCTCAATGTAATGTGGTCCAGTGGAGGAAAGAGAAATGTATGAACAGATTCCCCCAAAACACTTTTCCTCCTTGAAGTGAGTATCTCTAAGGGAATGGAGAAGCCCATGGCAGAGTTGCTTCAGGGTTTCAAAAGGACTTTGGATTCAATCTGAGAACCTAAGTGGTCACAAAAACCTGAAGGAACCCCTCCCGGGGTGGTGAATTGCTTGCTTATAAGGATGGGGACTTGGGTTTGATTCTCAGAACCCACATAAAAATGCTGGGTATCGTGGCACAAACTTGTCATCCCAGTGCTAGGGAAATGAAGCCAGTGGAATCCATGGGGTTTGCTAACCAGTGGGCGTCTGGACTAACTGGTGGACTCAGGGTTTAGTGAGAGATCCTACTTCAAAGCATTCTTGAAGATACTATCTGAGATTGACTTCTGGGATTTATATCTATGCACACACATGGACATATAGACCATAGACACATGTGTCCCTGCATACACATGAACATGAACGTCCATACACACATACACACACTGAAAAAGAAACAAGCCCTCTTGGTGTGCTGTGAAGATGCCATAGGCTAACTGGGGTTAGATCTAGCTTCTAACATCCCTGGACTTGGGACCAATGTTGTTACAATCAGCCTGGGAAGCTGCCTGTGCATGGACTCTAGAAGATTTGGTTTCCTGTAATATTTTACACTACCAGTGTTTACTATTTGTTTTTAAGCAAACTGAAATGTAACCATATCAAGGACTATAAATATGCTTCCCGAGGTGTAGTCTCACCTAATTCAATGTTTTCACATCTTAAGTTTAGTCATACACTATAAAGTGTATATACATTGCACATCTGAGCACTTTGGCTCCGTCTAAACGCTGCCAGTTAGTTAAGTCAAAATAGGAAATGTGCATTCAATCACCTGGCCCTGGATTTCTTGGCTATTTTACATCAGAAAGATAGATAAGTGCATAATTCAGACATTTTTAGAAGTTCGGTAGACTTGGTTCAACTCGGGTCAGGGACACTTGCTGAGGGGCTGGGGGCTGCAATTCAGGCTGTTGCTCAAGTCAGTGCCTAGGAGGGGACTTTGTCGGCACAAAGGAAGCCCTTTCAATAATGAGCACAAAGGCTCAGGAGCAAGAAAAGCCATTCAATTCACTCCCATGTTCCCACTAATGGCAGTTATAAAGCAAGGCAGAGAGTTAAAGTGGAGTCGGGCAGCAGATGAAGCTGGGGCCTTCTCAGATGTCTACTGAAGCAGGATTCTTTCACCACTCTTCCTGACCACAAAAGGGCAGTGCAGGCAAGAGTGTTCCAGTAGACACACAGAGAAAGTCAGCACACTTGGTTCTCCGGCTGCCTGCCTGTCTGCCAAGTGTCAAAGCTGGACTTCTGCCACTGCTTAATACCAGGGCGATGTGTTCAGACGATTGTTAAAAAAAACAAACAAGCAAGCAAACAAACAAAGAAACCACACTCTCAAGGTAATCTGGTAAGTTGTGGCTTCTCCATAAACATTAAACCACCACAACAGCGAGAAGTGAGTTAATTTGGTCTGTGTTTCTGCAGTTGGAACGGCATTGCCAAAGTGCACCAGCAATTGTCTAAAAGATAGGATCCCATTCTGGCTACTGTGGCTTTGCTGTAAGATAAATTTAATTTACTGCTCATCTCTTAAAAATGGGCATGCTAGCCAGGCGTGGTGGCACATGCTTTTAATCACAGCACTTGGCAAGCAGAGGTTGGTGGATCTTTGTGAGTTTGAGGCCAGCCTGGTCTACAAAGGAAGTCTGAGATACCTAGGGTTATTACACAGATAAACCCTGTCTTGAGAAAACAAAACCAACCAACCAAGCAGACAAATAAATAGATGTACTGTCAGTTAATAATCTATATGCTGAGAGATTTTAATTAAATTTGCTGTAGTACACTGGTAAAGGACTCTCATTTGTACAAATACCTCCTTCCAAGGTTGGGCGCCATTGAAAATTTCCCTCAGCTTCCTAAATGGGCACTGTGGAGGTTTCTACCCCTGTATAGAGATAGCATTTCTGCAGGTAGGAGGTAAATTATTTTAATACTCATTTAATTTTTGGTCCCTCTACTTTCTGGTTATAAGTAGGGGGCCAATTAGCACTGATTACTGTAATAATTTTGCATATTGGACACCTGTCACCTATGGAGCAGAAGGAGACCACTAACCTAATTTCATGTGGGTCACCAAATAGTTTTGACTACTAACCATCAGGCGTCTCGACTGCATCTTCTTCTCCTGCTCTGCCCTCTGCCCCTTCATAAACACCATGACCCCAGTAATCATGTACGCTATGAAAATATTACTTTGGAGAGAAGAGATTGTGAATTCTCTCATTTTCATGACTATGTTTTGGAAAATACAGCACTTCATTGGATTATTTCTCTAGTACATGGTAGCAAGCATGTAATGTGGAATATATTTTAATTGCTCTGATGTAAATGAGGCTTTGGGGTCATGTTACAGAGTGTTAACTGAAAGATCCAGCTATGACTTTAGCATGCCTGCAGGCCTTTTAAATTGTTATGGGAAATTGCAGCATTCAATTGAGTAGATTCAACAGTGAGCTCCCTTAAGGCTTATTACAGTTTGGCATCATGATGCCAATTTCAACTAATGTACCTAATGCCTTTTCTTCTCATCCTTTATCTACAGAGCCTTCCTAGTGGATACAACCTGAAAACCTCAAAACACTAGGCAGATGAACTATATACTCGATGCGACTTACCATTATGCTATTGGCCCAAGTCCTCAGGGCCTGTGGGGCTAGCCTTTGATGGAGTTCATAATGTTATGAGTACTAAAAACTGCAGGGCTAGTAGTAATGCGAAATAAATAGAAATCGTCCAATTATTATAATTGAATTTTTTTGGTTAGAACAGTTTGTGACAAACGTTCCTTAAGCAATGGATCCAAATGCTTCAAGATTAGAGTAGTGAATGTCCAGATTATTTTACAACACGGTTACAAAATGTACCCTAAGTTACACATGTACTCATGTATGCTCTCATAAGTCAGCTGCATTAACCCAGTTCAGAAAACTTATTTCAAATGCAAGTGTGGTTTCATGCCCTGTGAGAAAATACAGGAAGGAAGGGTAAGCCTTTTTAAGTAAATAAAGTAGAGATCAGTGTAATTTATACATACTGCCTTAATAGGAAAGATCACTTGCTTGCATTCCCTATTATTTAGTGCAGCCCTACTGGGTTCTCAGATAGAGCCTGGTAGTGCCAGCCCTTCTTCTCATCTTAGCCTTCCCCTACACAGTATGAACCACCCCATTTGGTAAGAACTGAAGAATGAGGAAAGCTAATGACAATATTACCAGATCTCTGACCCTTCTACCATCATCAACTACAAAGGAACATATTTCCTGTAGACACTGCCACCAAGAGCATTGTCAATGTGAGGATCACACATCACACTGAAATCAGGTACAGTGACCCAGACACATACTCAGGGCTGCAGATGGCCAGCAGTTGTCTTGTGGGAGTCACCCTTCCAGGGAAGGTCAAGATGGAGAGGCAGAAGAGAGCACTTGGCAGAAGCTAAGGGGGTAGAACAAACAGGAAGGGGGTGTCTCCGAGAGCATGTAGTTAAAAGGAAGACAAATTATGGCTAAAATGTTAGGAAACTGAATGCCATCTGAACAGAGTCTGAAGAAACCCTCGTCCTCGCGAATAGCTCCCCGCGAGAATGGTTTATTAGTCTAATCGCACCTAATTTTCTAGTTCAACAAATGCTCTGCTAGGGTGTTTATGGCATAGTTTGAAGCACTAAACATTTTGGTGGCACACTGAAAGGAATAAAAGATTCCAAACAGCACTGAAAAGTCACACGCAATTATAATGCAATTATTTCTATAGTAAATCAATGCCTTTACAGTTTCAGTAAAGAATAAAAGCGACTTCATTCCTCCACTCGCTGGTCGTCGAAGCTTGTTATTTGTTAACAATCTATGGCTTTTTAAAGCAGAGTGGTTCATTATCTTCATTATCATCTCTCCTACTTTCAAGGGAGAATGACGACGTGTCAGTAAACACATTAAGAAATTCTGGAACTGCTTTGACCGTGTGATGCTAAACGGTGCGGTCACATTTTCCCCCCTGTTCCATGTAGCATGTTCACCACCAGTACAGAACTTTCTGCAGGCTGGATCCCCATCACCAACCTGGGTCTCCCATGTCCAGTGAATGGGAGAAGATGGGGGCGGGGCTGACTAATGATGGATGGCTCTCACTTCACCAGCTCTCTCACTCTTGGACAACTTATGGAGACGCCCAGCCTTGGTGGCTAACGGTATTCCAGAGCCAAAATACAGCTGTCCAATCCCACGAGTCTCTAGTGTGTATCCACACCACACAGTTTTAAGCAGCATTGCGGTTCTTTCCAGCTGAACACTATTTGGGGCATAATGGCTGGGAAGAGAAAAGACTGAGTCTAATTAAAATTCTCCCCTATACGGTCATCTTTTAAAATCTAATCACTGCGGCCCTTCTCCACCTCACTTTTTGGTCATCTCAGTAGAAGAATATACTGGAATGCCATTTTTTGTTTGCTTTGTTTTTGAGACGAAGATTTCTCTATTTATTTCTGGAACTCACTCTGTAGACCAGGCTGGCCTCGAACTCAGAGATCCACCTGCCTCGGCCTCACAGATCCTAGGATTAAAGAAGTATGCTACAAACCCAGCTGCATACTAGCCTTAAATGTCTTCCACATAATAAGTCTGATTCACGTTCGATTTGGTATCAAGTAAACCCTAGCAATACCATACAGATGATTTTATTAAAAAAAAAAAAACTAATTTTCTTGAAAGGAAAAATCAATGTCTGCAGGTTATCACTTCCCACTACTATGATATTGGGTTCAAAGACTTCTGCATATTTTATCCACTTGTCAATCTGATGCACAGTCTTAACACTGCACTACAATACCTCCTCTTGAACGTGGGGCTGAGACAGAGCAAGGAGTCTATTATGGCAAAATCATGCTGTGTTTACTTGTCTCTACGCCTTGTATTCTGGTAAAATTTGTATGTCAAAAAAAATAACGGCAGAGTGAAAATATTCTAATGATAAATATGCAATATTAAAAAAAAGAAACAAGAGAAGAAAGCTTTGGGTCAAAAATTAGCTATCAAAAAAAATCACTGTGTCCAGTTTAGGTAATGATTTTTACATCCTTGCATGATAGCATAAAATGATTCTGAATGCAGACTAGAAATAAGCACAAGCTGGATCTAGGGGTAGAGGCCTTTTATCTCAGCTGCTATATGGGAGAGAGAGGGAGATGGAAAGTTTAGATCTTGCCTGGCCTAGAGAGTGAATTCAGGCTATTTAAGGCATCTTAGAGAAACCTGCATCAAAATAAAACAAGGGCTAGGGAAAGGGTTGGAGATGTAGCTCAGTGGGAGAGATTTTTGTACCATCATAAGACTCAACGTTCAACCCCCAGTTATAGAAGAAAGAAATGACCACACGCCAAAACCTGTGTCTATAACTAAATCATACTAAGAACTCAATACTGTTCATTTTATATGCATCACTTCATGTAATTTCTGGAGAAAACACATGCTGTCCATCTTATGAACCCTTCTTTACATATAAGAAACCCTGGACTCAGGAGCTAAGTAGCTCATTTAAGGTCACACAGCTTCGACATTGGACAGCATAGGCTTCAAACCAGATCTGCATTATTTTAATATTGTTCAGTGGGGCTTTGGTAAAATCCTGACATCTGATAGCTATCAGACAGTTGCATGTCCTGGCATAGTAAGCAGGATATAAAAGCACTGTTGGACAGGCTGACACCGCGGCCAATGTGAATAATTTCAGTGATTGGTTTTCACACTAAACAGAAACAGTGTGTACATACACTGATTTTGGTAAGGTAGGCAGACTTAAGCCAAAACCAACCTCTGCCGGTGTTTTCATAGCAAAGTATATAAAAGAAACTGATCTCATAAGCAAAATTAAGATAGCTTTCCCATCAACAAAGAAGCCTGAAATTCACATAACGAATCACCCATAAAAACTATTACAAACAAACACCAAAGAAAAACTCAAAAAAGCATGCAAGAGTGATGAAATTTCCACCCGGGTGGATGATAAAGTGAGGTATATCAAAAGTCAACTGAGCTGGAAAAATGACACTCGGTGAAGAGGTGCTTACAGTGATGTGTGCGCAGGACTCTCCATCAGTCAAAGGGATGACTCCCAGACGTGGGCATTTCAGGTCGTCATACCTGGAAGCCCAGCTCTTAATGACAGAAGTCTGTCTCCTCACATGGAAATGAGACAGAATGCCTCCAGACCCAAGCTCACCGGGAAAAATGACCTGTCACAAGAGTCGCTCTCAACCCAAACCTTAAGAAAGCTCTGGCTCTCTTTCCACTTTAGAAGTAAATAAAAGACAGATCCCTCATGCTTTCTTCAATACTGTCTTCAGCGCCAGTGTGCTGACTTCAAGTGTGTATCTTCTTTTGACCATCGCTTTTGGCCAATCATAACTAATGATGCCTTTCCACTTAGAAAAATGACACGTCGCTTGTTAAAGGAGGAATGCTTCGGACTTAAAGAGAAAAACTACACATCACAGATTACCAAACGCTCTTCCATGATGCATCTTAGTTTTAGAGCTGCGAACACGGGGACCCTCGACAAAGTAGAGCTGCCTCTGCAACTTCCGAAGATGTTTAAAAAAAAATCTGCCGGGTGTGGTGGCACACGCCTTTAATCCCAGCACTCGGGAGGTAGAGGCAGGTGGATTACTGAGTTCGAGGCCAGCCTGGTCTACAGAGTGAGTTCCAGGACAGCCAGGGCTATACAGAGAAAGCCTGTCTCGAAAAACAAACAAACAAACAAAAACCCCAAAAAAACAAAACAAAAAAAAATCTGCAGAATAAAAAACACACAAGCAAAAGATGACCCACAAATAACAGCCCACAGAGATGCTACAGTTGTTGAGGCCAGGTCACAGAAGCGTCTTTCCCTCTTTTATAAGCTCTGGGAGTTGAACCCAGAGCCTTTTGAATGTGCAGCTGTTACTGTGAACTATACTTTCAGCCCCTAAGAAGCATTTGTGTGTGTGACAGAGGGGGATGTCACATGTATGATGGTCAGAGGTTGAGGTAGGGCACCTTCCCCAGTTAAGCTCAACTTATTTTCTGAGACCAAGTCTCTCAGTGAGTCTAGAGCTCACGTATTCAGCTCAGTTACTTGGTCAACGCGCTTCAGTTGTCAGCCCATCTCCAGTGATGTTAATATAGACCATGCAACTCAAACTCAGCTTTCAAGGTGAGTTCTGGGAATCTGAGTTCAGCTACACATTCACACCCACAAGGCAAGCATTCTATGGACTGAGCCACTGTTTGCACCCCATGAGTGTACCTGTCCTACCAGCACCCAGGAAGTTAAAGGCAAGAAGATCATATGTTTCAAGCTAGCCTAGACTGACTTCCGGGCTAGCCTGGGCTACAGTGAGTACAAACTACAAAGCCAGGAGGAGTGGCTCACAGTTTTAATCCAAGCTTACTGGAGGCAGAGGCAGGCAGAACTCTGCTAGCCTGATCTACATAGTGACTTCCAGGACAGTCAGGACTACAGGCGAGAGACCCTGTCTCAAAACAAACACAGAATTGGAAAGAAGGAAAAAGAAATTTGGCAGAGTCAGCAAACAGAACACTTGTATAGTATCTATAAGGACTGACATGCAGTACTCAGTACTGGGAAAACAATAACAGCAAAACCAGGCAAAATTATCTTTCTCTCCAATAGTCTAGGTAACTGGCTAGTGAGTTGCTCAAACAACTTAAACTATTGCTTAACATAAATGTGTGGTTCAACAAGAGTCCTGTGGCTCTCACTTTTTCTTTTCTTTATCATTACACATTCTCCCTTCTCCCCCTCTGTCTGTATGTCTCTTCTCCACCCCACCCCCCGTTATTCCACATGTTATCACCCAACTAGGTTGTCATTTGCTCTCTCTCTCTCTGTCTCTGTCTGTCTGTCTGTCTGTCTGTCTGTCTGTCTGTCTGCGTGTCTGTCTTATTCCACATGCAACCAACCAACCAGGTTGTCACTTGTACTCTCTGTCTCTGTCTTTCTGTCTGTCTGTCCATCTGTCTGTCCATCTGTCTGTCTGCCTGTCTGTCTTATTCTACATGCTATCGCCAACCAGCTTGTCCCATGGCTTACAGCCTACAGCCCATCATCTAGAGAGGTCAAGACCGGAGCTCAAGGCAGGAACTTGGAGGCCAGGGCTACGGGAGAAGCCCCAGAGGAATGCTGCTTCCTGGCTTCCTCTCCCTTGGGTTGTTCAGCTACCTTCCTTATACTGCTATGGACCACCTGCCTAGGCAGGGCACAGCCTACACTCAGCTGGTTCCTGCTACTTCAAGATGCCGTAATGAAAAGACTTCAGAGAAGTGGCTGCTTTGATAGCAGCAGTTCCTCAGTCGAGATTCCCTGATTCTGGATGTGTATCTAAGTTGTTGTTGGGATGACAATAAATAAATAGATAGATAGATAGATAGATAGATAGATAGATAGATAGATTGAAAATTAGCCAACACACTAGCAGATTCATCCCATCAATTCTGGATGTGTGTCTAGGTTGGTGTCGGGCTGACAATAAATAAATAAATAAATAAATAAATAAATAAATAAATAAATAACACACTAGCAGATTCATTCCATCAATTCAAAAGAAGGAAAATTTTAAAAAGTAAATAAAACCAGGCTATCGTTTATAAAAAGTCTGCCATGTATTCTATTGTGGACAGTGTTCTCTAAGGCTCTCAGAAGTGAGACTTTTAAAGATACTCATAAGCCCGTATTTCTTCTTCATTCAATTGATTATTCATGAGTTGAAAATAATTAAAGAAAAAAAAAAACCTAGAAATTGACAGTAGTATTTTTCTCGCTAACCTCAATTAACTTCAGCCTCACTCCCAAATCTCAGTGTGCTACTTGTCAAAATTGTACCTTGTGCTGAGAGCTGAAGTAAGAGAAAGCTAATAATAGAGGGGGAGATATGTTATGTTTGCAGACATTATTTAAAAACGCAAACAACTTTATGCAGGCAAGCTCAGACAAATTTCAAGTTTGATTTGTAACTTTTAAGCAAAGGAAGGAAGCCATTTTGGAGGAACTCACTGTGGGGTTGGGAGACTGGTGGAAGCTCTGTTTGGCACCCCCCCAAAAATGTCTCTACCTGTTGGGAACATCCTGTTTGCATGGAGAGGTTTTAAGAAAATTCAAAGAAATATGAGAAATTGTAAAAAGGTAAATGCGCATGTAATATCTTTCCTACTAAAATTTAATATCTACAACAAGTAGTCCTCAGTTTCCTTTGAAATGTGCACATACACACACACATATATATGTATATATACACATATACACACATACAACCGTACACACACACACATACACACACACACCCCTAGCTAGAAATATCTATGACTTTGAAAGTAAAAGACATTCTCTCAGCTGTGCAGACCTGATATCTCAACAAAAACATTCAGTTAACAATAGCAAATATAAGAGAGGAACAGAACATACCCTCCCAAGTGCTGACCCATGCCTGCCACAAATGGACAGAAGAGGCCACTGCCCTGTGCGACCCTTTTCAAAATGCTTAGCTGTACAGTTTGGCCCGTGACCCAGCAGAACGAACCCTGTGTCTCTTTATTTGTTAAGATGTGAGCCTTCAGATCTCATACCCCAACAGACAGGATAGGACAGATTGGTTATTTCTGTCCTCTTTCTCAATATCTTAGAAAGGCCACTTTATAGGAACCATCACAGAAGCTGTTGCCTGTTTCTGAGATACATTCATCTAGCTGGCCTGCCTTGTCTGGCCTCAATGGGAGAGGAAGCACCCAGCCTCGCAGAGACTTGATGTGCCAGGGTTGGGGGATACCCAGGGGGACCCCGAACCTGTTCAGAAGAGAAGAGGAGGGGATGGGGGGGGAGGATTGCGGGAGGGAGAGACTGGGAGGGGAGCAGTGAGCAGGACGTAAAGGGAATAAGTTAATTTTTTTTAAACTAATAATAAAAAAGCCATCACATTGTAATACTGTGGTAAGGGATCTTACAGAACTGTCACACAAATAAAAACAATTTAGAAGTGTTAACAAAATGGCCACTTTAATGTCACCTCTTCCTTCCTCCTCTTTCTCTTTCCTTTCCCTCTCCTTCTCTCTCTTTCCTTTCCTTTTCCTTCTCTGTCCTCACTTCCTTCCTTTATGGGAGGGAGGGGACTAGGAAGCAAAGAAGCTGTCCTGACACAAGACCTCTTAGATCACTCTTCGCAGTGCTCACATCAAGATGGGAAATAATGACTCTGCTTGTAGCGTGATGGAAAACACACCCTAATAGCATGGTGGGTCTGGCTTCCCCCAACCTGGCCGGCCACCCTACAATCCTTTGCATGAGCAGCCATCAGTCAGTCACTCCACACTCACGTGACCCCAGCAGGTAATTTAATTTACTTGTCTCATTTTTACGACAGGGGATAATAACATCTTGCCTTTCTGGAAGAAACGGCTTGGTCTAAATTATCCCAAGGTGCCTGCTCACCTGAAGATCTATAATTTAGAGATTTCTCAAAGACAGAAAGTATTCTTTCCCTAATTTCTGTGACCTTGATCCACAGCAAAGCGTCTGTGTCCCTCTGTAGCATGAACAAAGAGAAGCTGTGTGGTGTGCCATCTTCTGTGTCCCTCGGAAAATGAGGCTGTGGCGTCGTTATCTCATTGGGTGAAATAAATGAATTCCAAATCCATATTCTTCAGTGATAGCGACAGAGGCTCGGGCTCCTTCCTCCTTTGTTCCGCATTGGTTCAATCAAGTTGTGAAGAGTTTTGTCAAGTCTTACGCTAGCATTTCAGAAAGTGGCCAATTAAGATGCTTTGAATCGCAAACCTACAGATGTACAGATGCCTTTGCTTCAACCTTTCCACAAATTTCAACACAGTGGATGTTAATAATGAGGAGAAACAAGTGCAGCTAAAAAACTGTGTGTATTATTAGATAATTCGGTGCTTTCTATGCCCCCTGATTCCTTCAGGTGGGAGTCTTCAATGGTTCCTAGATATAGCTGTGGCTCGGCTACACTTCCCTGATCACCTATTTTGCAACCATTCCTCTGCTCCTGTGTATGTCTTCCTAACATGCTTTAATCATGTTTAATCTCTGCATGCACACCCACCTTAGGTACTTCTTCCTTCCTCCCCTCTCTCTCCATATATATAATACATACATATATATATATTTACATACACACATATATACATACATATATACACATACATATATACATACATATATATACATACATGTACACACACACACACACACACACACACACACACACATATATATATATATATACCTTAAACCTTGGAAATCAAGATCCATTTTTTTTCACTAAATGTTTCTTTTCTTCTTCCTGTTCTTTTAGCTAAAGCATACAAGAAAACACGGGACAATGCAGGTCCTACCTGAATAGAAAGAAACCCACACAAAATCCCAGACCTTTTCAAACTGTGCCTACCTCAGGGGCAGCTTCCGGAATAAGCACAGTTCAAATATCTGTAGTTGAAGAGAAAAACCTTCTCTGGTTCTTTTTGCTCCCTGGCAGGCCTGGGATTTCTGTCAGCACAGCAGGCTCTTCTGAAGAGTTTTCTTTGCATTTACATATTTATTCATGTAATGATCATAATGAAAAGTGCCTTTTAGACATGTAGAAACAGCTTAGTCATGCTCCCCACTATACCTAAGGCTGAACCTAGTAACCAGAACTCAATGACGTCACTCACTTAGGATAACCAGACAGAGTCCTAGGACCCCATCATGCCCACTAGACAGTATATAAGCAGGAACAATGCTCTGCTCTGCACATCTGCAGAGATGCCATTTTGATCTAACCTGTGGCTGAAGAGTCTCCTCCAGGACCCTGACTCTCAAATGAGAGACTTCTGTTACAGACTGGATCTGATCTTGAGCTACGATATGTCTCACAAGTGAGTAGACTTGGGGAGATGACTTAGCACTGTAGTGTGTGTGATAATCCTCAGCATAATAAAATATTAACTTTTGTTATATTAACTATATGCATCTACTTTCTTGCTTGAGACAGTTCATTACTTAAATCTGTATCAAAGACTTCTTAGGCACCAGGCTCTGTCTTGTACACCAGGCCTTGAAGGGTGGGCAAGTAGATTGTCCTCGAATAACTTTCAGGTCAGTGGTTACACATGGTCATGAGGTCTGACTGAAAAGGAGGAGCAGTGGATAACGTGACCTCATGGGCTGGCTGGTTCTCTCTGAAATCAAGGCAAGCTAGATGGATCCCTGGTCAAAGGCAGAGTACCAAGAGCACCAAGGGCCTGTACATGATGGTAGCCATAGACAAGGCCTGGGAACTGCGTGGGCCAAGGAGCTGAGAGGAAGACATAGGAAGCCTCTTGTGTGACTGGACACAAACAATAGGTTCTGAGGAAGGAACTGAGTCACTCGAGCTGTGGTGGAGCCTTTGCCTTGGGACAGAAGCACTACAGTCGTGCTGAACCCTGGCTACTCACAAATGGCCTAGTCAGACATTCTCTGCGGCCTAAGCCCGAAGGCTGTTTCTATTCTCCCTTTGTATCTACCATGAGGCAATCTGCTCTCTCTGGCCTTGCTACCTAAAAGAGACTGAAAGAGAAAAATAGGGAATGTCAACCCCACAAGGAGCTATTATAAGGGGATGGCTAACACAAGGAGCTATTCTTGGCTCTAAGGCTGATCATACACAGTTCTAAGAAACCCAGGGAAATGTGTCTAGATGCTGGGCACCTTGATGGACCAGGGCCTTGAAAACAAAGGGAAGCTTTTAGTCTGAGAGATAATGAAGAAGCAGGTAGATCCGCCCTCGCCCCCCCCCCCACATTTTTCATTCTGTCTTCCAGAAAGTAAATACTGAATAAAATAACCCTTCTATTTTAAGGAGCACCTTTACCTCAGAGAGCAGAATTCAGAAAAAAAAAAGAATTTATCCTGTTTCCTAAATTACCTAATAATTGTCAAATGCATTTATTTGGGTATCAGAACAAACCATATAAAGTTACCAATTTCCTATTTTTGTCAGCAAAAGTGGAAATGCCGCACAGTTTAGCAAACACACAACTAGTCAAAGGGGATCTTTGGTAGGAATCGATTGGCGTGCTTCCTGGGCATCATTAAGTCATCTAGATTTAAATTCTTCACCAAGAGAAGCAGGGACAGAAGGGAATCTTGCATGTATAGCTCCCCACTGACAGACATGTACGGGAGAAGCTTTCTCCACACAGTTCAGTAGCATGACTGGAGGTAAGAAACTGGTGATCTTAAGAGATTAACTCCAAAATATTGTGCAGAGGGAGAGTATCAGCTAACGTATCTGGCAGCTAAGGTCTTTCTCTACCATTGTCTTTCCCTTATTTGAAAAGAAAGGTACATTCTTTTTTTATTGAAGAAGTTATTCTATCAAAATCATGAAGGAAACATACCTCAGAAAATCGAGAGGAAAAAAAAGCATAAGCAATTTATTCTTTTTAAAATGAGATTTTGGGGTATAGATGAATGACAGACAGGTCTTTAGCATACACAAGGCCTCGGTGTCCATCCCCAGAACCCCAAATTAAATAAGTAATGGAGCCTGATGTCCCTCAGTGCTAGAGTGCTTAGAGAGAATGCGCAGGCTCTGGGTTTGAGCCGCAGTGTTGCAAGGAAAAAAATATATACACTGTTTCGATCTTATAACATTTAAAAAATACTTTGGTAAAAAGTAAGACATCACTATCCAAGACAGTGAGTCCATTTTACAAGCACCCAAGAATTATAGGACAAATGAAGTGTTCCAAAACAGAGGTTTCTTTCTTGGACTAAAGGCCTATAATGTCCTCTATCCATGGTAAAAACTCCACTAGTTACAGCCAATTAGCTTCCAGACAATCTTTCAGTAGATCAAGGATTGCCCCGACTATAAACATCTCTGGTTTGAAAGTTTCTTTTTATGATGTATAACTCACAGAAATATCCAAATCACCCATCCCCTTCATCCTTTAATGATTTATTCTGCCCTCTTTTCAAGAAAAAAAAAATCGACTTTGATCAAATACTCCAACAGAGCTTCTATGCATTTAACAGGGAAACAAATATTTTGGTATAAAACATATTAAGCTCACGAATGATTTCATAGCAATTTTCGAAATTACTGTGTGTTTACATAGATCTCCAGCATTTAAGCCTAACTCAATTTCATTTGTCCCCAGCTGGTCAGTTAATTTTCAGGCCCTGACAGCTAAAACATCCACGGTAAACAGTTACACTTTCCTAGTTCAGATGCCATCCTTATTTTCTTCCATGAAGCAAAACAGAAAAACTCAAGTAGCATAGGAAATAAAAAATAATCGGATGAAAGGTTTAATCGTCATTTTTACTGCCTGCCGTTATATTATTTGTTTTTCTCTGGCACATGAGTTCTGCCTTTTGAAGCTGTCAAGTATGTATATTGCTGGTTTTGCTGCGAGAGTTTGCCGCAATCGTAAAATATAAAAGAGAAAAAAATAAGTATAAAAGAGCAGCCGCTACTTATTTCTAGATATATTCCCAAGTGAATGAGACACTGGAACTTCTTCACTAATAATGTACATCAGCTTTTTCTTATCGTGCCAGAAAAATCTAATTAATTTGATATTACAGGAAGGAATGATGTAAAACCATTTAGCATTCACACGGAATAATTCTCTTACCCTGGACCTCGACACCGTATCAAATGGTAGCCAATGGCCTCATTCCACATCTCAACATTTGAAGAACAGAGGGCTATTAAAGTTATCTTAAAAATACAAAAAAAAAAAGATGCAAATGCAAAGCATAATAAAAATAAGCATTCCGTTCTGAGACTTTACAGAATCAATAATCGATAGTGGGCAATAAGCTGTGCTTGGCCACATTCTGATTTTCAGGAAGCCCAAGTCACGTCTTTAAAAAGAACAGACATTTTTAGGAGGTGTCTATCCAGGGGAACCAGGTGCCTGATGGGAAATGGTAGCATTTGGCTGCCTTAGTTAATGTGGGGCTGTGGTCAGTGGTACTGCAGCTTTTGGGAAGGATCCCAGAAACATTTCCTTCATCTGGATTGTGCTACATCATCCGACTTCACATCTCCCTCCCCGGCTCTGGGGAACAAAACAGCCTTTATAGCTCTCCACCGAGAAGGCCACAGGAAAATTCTGTCTGAGAACATTCAAAGCAGCCTCTCTCCCCAGATGATCTTGCAGAGGCCAACATCTGGCCCATGTCAACTCAAGGCTGGACGACAAATACGTCATCTTTCCAAGAAAAGAGCTGCATCTGTCTAGGGGTTAAGAGCTAGTGACTGTTGACTGTTTTAGGGTGGCCACACAGAGAACTCTCCAGTGTGTGACTCTTCAGTGTTGACCGCTCGATTCCTTGGATCTCCACTAACCATTGTAGCAAGAGACCCAGCACTATTAATAGTGGGCAGTTTCAAAGAGCAGAGCAACTCTAGTGTAAGAGCGAAACAGAGCATAGAGCAGAAAATGGTAAAACCTTGTGATCAAAGCTTTCATTAGTCACTGGGCTGGCTCTAAGACAGCACCTCATAATCACAACTCAAGTTTCATGGTCCTAGCAGAAACCCCTCTAAAATCATAACAACAACAACAACAACAACAATCCAGCTGTTAAAAGGCAAATGAAATGGGACACACGCAGGGACAGCTGCACTTCTGACTCCCAACATTTATGACCCTGGAAGAGGGGGTCTTGAGGTTAACCCCAGGCCTTTGAGGGGATACATAACATGGAGCTCAGGGAAGGGCCCCTCAACATCTTCCAATAAATCCCACTAATCACCTCAGTCAAGGCATTTGGGGTAACAAGCCCCTCTTTTAAAATGCAAATGTCCCTAGGGAGCACGGCGCCTCATTCATACCTCAGTGAGAATTAGTTTAATTAGATAATCAGATCTAATTAATTGAGGGCTCAGGGAAAGAGAGTTTTGATTGAGGTGGGCCGAAGGGAGGGGAACTTTGGAAGGGATCCTGTGGGTGCTCCTGAAGTATGGGGAGNCATATCATCGAGGCATTTCCCCACTTTCTCCTCTATAAGTTTCAGTGTCTCTGGTTTTATGTGGAGGTCCTTCAACCACTTAGACTTGACCTTAGTACAAGGAGATAAGAATGGATCAATTCCCAGTCTTCTACATGATAGCTGCCAGTTGTGCCAGCACCATTTGTTGAAAAGGCTGTCTTTTTTCCACTGGATAGTCCATTTTACAAGCACCCAAGAATTATAGGACAAATGAAGTGTTCCAAAACAGAGGTTTCTTTCTTGGACTAAAGGCCTATAATGTCCTCTATCCATGGTAAAAACTCCACTAGTTACAGCCAATTAGCTTCCAGACAATCTTTCAGTAGATCAAGGATTGCCCCGACTATAAACATCTCTGGTTTGAAAGTTTCTTTTTATGATGTATAACTCACAGAAATATCCAAATCACCCATCGCCTTCATCCTTTAATGATTTATTCTGCCCTCTTTTCAAGAAAAAAAAATCGACTTTGATCAAATACTCCAACAGAGCTTCTATGCATTTAACAGGGAAACAAATATTTTGGTATAAAACATATTAAGCTCACGAATGATTTCATAGCAATTTTCGAAATTACTGTGTGTTTACATAGATCTCCAGCATTTAAGCCTAACTCAATTTCATTTGTCCCCAGCTGGTCAGTTAATTTTCAGGCCCTGACAGCTAAAACATCCACGGTAAACAGTTACACTTTCCTAGTTCAGATGCCATCCTTATTTTCTTCCATGAAGCAAAACAGAAAAACTCAAGTAGCATAGGAAATAAAAAATAATCGGATGAAAGGTTTAATCGTCATTTTTACTGCCTGCCGTTATATTATTTGTTTTTCTCTGGCACATGAGTTCTGCCTTTTGAAGCTGTCAAGTATGTATATTGCTGGTTTTGCTGCGAGAGTTTGCCGCAATCGTAAAATATAAAAGAGAAAAAAATAAGTATAAAAGAGCAGCCGCTACTTGTTTCTAGATATATTCCCAAGTGAATGAGACACTGGAACTTCTTCACTAATAATGTACATCAGCTTTTTCTTATCGTGCCAGAAAAATCTAATTAATTTGATATTACAGGAAGGAATGATGTAAAACCATTTAGCATTCACACGGAATAATTCTCTTACCCTGGACCTCGACACCGTATCAAATGGTAGCCAATGGCCTCATTCCACATCTCAACATTTGAAGAACAGAGGGCTATTAAAGTTATCTTAAAAATACAAAAAAAAAGATGCAAATGCAAAGCATAATAAAAATAAGCATTCCGTTCTGAGACTTTACAGAATCAATAATCGATAGTGGGCAATAAGCTGTGCTTGGCCACATTCTGATTTTCAGGAAGCCCAAGTCACGTCTTTAAAAAGAACAGACATTTTTAGGAGGTGTCTATCCAGGGGAACCAGGTGCCTGATGGGAAATGGTAGCATTTGGCTGCCTTAGTTAATGTGGGGCTGTGGTCAGTGGTACTGCAGCTTTTGGGAAGGATCCCAGAAACATTTCCTTCATCTGGATTGTGCTACATCATCCGACTTCACATCTCCCTCCCCGGCTCTGGGGAACAAAACAGCCTTTATAGCTCTCCACCGAGAGGGCCACAGGAAAATTCTGTCTGAGAACATTCAAAGCAGCCTCTCTCCCCAGATGATCTTGCAGAGGCCAACATCTGGCCCATGTCAACTCAAGGCTGGATGACAAATACATCATCTTTCCAAGAAAAGAGCTGCATCTGTCTAGGGGTTAAGAGCTAGTGACTGTTGACTGTTTTAGGGTGGCCACACAGAGAACTCTCCAGTGTGTGACTCTTCAGTGTTGACCGCTCGATTCCTTGGATCTCCACTAACCATTGTAGCAAGAGACCCAGCACTATTAATAGTGGGCAGTTTCAAAGAGCAGAGCAACTCTAGTGTAAGAGCGAAACAGAGCATAGAGCAGAAAATGGTAAAACCTTGTGATCAAAGCTTTCATTAGTCACTGGGCTGGCTCTAAGACAGCACCTCATAATCACAACTCAAGTTTCATGGTCCTAGCAGAAACCCCTCTAAAATCATAACAACAACAACAACAACAACAACAACAACAATCCAGCTGTTAAAAGGCAAATGAAATGGGACACAAGCAGGGACAGCTGCACTTCTGACTCCCAACATTTATGACCCTGGAAGAGGGGGTCTTGAGGTTAACCCCAGGCCTTTGAGGGGATACATAACATGGAGCTCAGGGAAGGGCCCCTCAACATCTTCCAATAAATCCCACTAATCACCTCAGTCAAGGCATTTGGGGGTAACAAGCCCCTCTTTTAAAATGCAAATGTCCCTAGGGAGCACGGCGCCTCATTCATACCTCAGTGAGAATTAGTTTAATTAGATAATCAGATCTAATTAATTGAGGGCTCAGGGAAAGAGAGTTTTGATTGAGGTGGGCCGAAGGGAGGGGAACTTTGGAAGGGATCCTGTGGGTGCTCCTGAAGTATGGGGAGNGGGGTAACAAGCCCCTCTTTTAAAATGCAAATGTCCCTAGGGAGCACGGCGCCTCATTCATACCTCAGTGAGAATTAGTTTAATTAGATAATCAGATCTAATTAATTGAGGGCTCAGGGAAAGAGAGTTTTGATTGAGGTGGGCCGAAGGGAGGGGAACTTTGGAAGGGATCCTGTGGGTGCTCCTGAAGTATGGGGAGGAGGCATGAGGACAGGGGGTCAAGGGGTGTGGGAAAGATGCAGAAGAGGCTAGGCTGGCTGAGGCAAACCTTGGCTATTTTGCTGTTTTGTCGAAGGTCTAAGGTGTCTGTCACAGATGGTGTGATAAACACCACAACCAAAAGTAACTTGGGGAGAAAGGGGTTTCTTTGGCTTGCAGGTTCAGTCACAGTCTTTCTTGAAGGGACATCAGGGCAGGAACTCAAGGCAGGAACCCAGGCAGAAACCTGGAGGAATGCTGCGTACTGGCTTGCTCTCAGTGGTTCAATAGGTTTGCTTTTTTTTTTGTTTTTGTTGGTGGGTTTTTTTTTTTCAAGACAGGGTTTCTCTGTATAGCCCTGGCTGTCCTGGAACTCACTTTGTAGACCAGGCTGGCCTCGAACTCAGAAATCTGCCTGCTTCTGCCTCCCGAGTGCTGGGATTAAAGGCGTGCGCCACCACCGCCTGGCTAGGTTTGCTTTTTTTAAAAGAAAAAAAAATGTGTCCACCTGGCCAGCACCAGCACCATACACAATGAACCCATTCATTAATAGAGAAAATGCCTCTATCAGATTGTTCTGTAGACAAGTCTGTGGGGGGAGGATTTTCTCAACTGAAATTCCCTCTTCCCAGAGAAATTTGCCTTTAATAGCTGGATCACAAGAATCAGCTCTGATAACAAGTTTGTTTGTTTGTTTGTCTGTTTGTTTTACCATTTTTACCATTTTCTGCTCTACGTTCTGTTTCGCTCTTGCGTGAGTTGCTCTGATCTTTGAAACTGTGCAGTATTAATAGTGCTGGGTCTTTTGCTACAATGGTTAGTGGAGATTCAAGGACTCTAGCATGGTCTCCAGGTTTAACTGCTTATAAGATGAGGTCTCTTCCACCCTGTTCCTAAGCCACCTGGGCTCTGAATAACGGACATCTCTCTGTATGGCTGTCCCTGTTTATCAAGTCTGGTTTAGATGGAGCGTGTTTTGAATTCTCATGCTGAGTGTCCCCAAAGATGCCGTTAGGATAGGAAAGCATCGCCCAGCAGTCGACCGACCGAGTGCATATCCTGGCCATGGAATTCACGTGCAGTGATAGCCTCCAGCTAGGCTTAAGAAATAGGGGATTAAATGGTTACCTTACAGTGTAAGCTGCAAGGAGGGACTGTGGTGAAGCACTGAGATGCTCCACACATGCCAGCACTCAATAAAGGTAACCTCTGTGTGTGAGCGCATGCGTGTGTGTGTGTGTGTGTGTGTGTGTGTGTGTGTGTGTGTGTGTGTGAGCGTGCGCGCGCGCACGCGCATGCAAAGTTGTACCCCGTGTGAACTCCTCTTCATCCCTCCGCTCTCATCTGTAATAACCAGTCATATGGGAGACAGAGCAAAATCCTCCAGGAACCCTTCGCATTTTCTATTAACATCTTTCCAGTGACTCCTCTTGTTTATTCAGCTGCATGGTCAAGTTCATGCGGAGTGCAGTGTGCTTGTTTTGAGACAGGGGTCTTGCCATGTAGCCTAAGCTCCACTTGAATTTACAATCCTCCTGCCTCATCCTTCCAGAGCTGGGATTTGGCTACCACTATGGCTGGCCTGTGGTAAGTTCTTTAAGAAAAAAAAAATCCAAATCCTCGGAGCACTGTTTTCCCAAGCACAGTGCACAGAGCACAGTGAGTATTCAGAGCCTGTTTTCAGAGAGTTGGAGAGGAACAAAAAGATCAAAGCGTGTGCGTGAACCCACAGGGCCATGAAGAGAAGGGACCTTAAAGGTGTGGGGAGGCAGAGAACAGGGATTTTTGAATTGGAGGCAGATGTGGACACAATCCACTTCTAACAATACAGGTAAAAGGTTCCAGAATGCTAACATTTTGCACCAATGGAAAAACAGTATTTTAGAGAAAACATTTCTAGTACTTGGATGAATCCTAAGGGATCAAAACCTAATTCAGTGGGATAAACAATTCTATTACCAAGATATGTAGTGTTCACTTTTTCCAAGGTGAATTTTACATAGAAAACATCCCCAAATATGCATACAGGAGAAAGTCTCTGGGATGCTTCCCCAAGCCCAAGGTGAGTCCTGGATGTCAATGGGGTTTGCTTGTCTCTGAGCTGAGATACAGGTATCATGACACATGGCCACCTTCTAGCCCCCTCTATCCCCACAATAAATCTTTATGGCCTCATATTTTTCTCATTAAAAGAAATATAGCAGTGCCAAATTGTTCCTTAGCATTGTGGTTTGTTCCATAAACAACAGAAGGCACTCATATGGCCAAAACAGCTTTTTCATGGGCTGAAAAGGGAAAAAAAGACAAGCAGGAAGAAAGAATGTTTGGAGGGGCAAACTTTTTTTTTATGGGCCCTTATTGCATACGTCCAAGTTTTAATAAGATTACTAAGAAAATCATTGTAGGGAACAATAATATAACTGAGACTCATGGAACACAATTGAGTCTCTCCACCTCCTTTGAGCCAGTAGGGACAGCTAAGTCTGGGCCCAGAGAGTGCTTGCAGGGAAGGCTTTTTGTGAAGGGCACATATTTTTGAGTGGCCACCTCTGGTTCCTCCACTTTGCTCCTCCATCTCTGTGTCTGTTTTCATCCATCACAGTCTCGGAGAAGATACAGGGAACAGGGTGGGGTGTGTGTCCTAAAGTCAAGCTGGCTTAGATTGTGGCTCTCGCAGTTTCATTGCTGCCTGGCCTATGACAGGACATATAATCTCTCAGCAAGCAGTATCTTGAGATTAAATAATGTAGTAACATATATTTGGACCAGGGCTGACATACATACAATAGAATTCAAATCTATGGTATGTTAGGCACTGTTCTATTGCTGTGAAAAGACACCATGACCAATGCAATTCGAGGCTTGCTTCCATTATTATCATGCAGGGAGCATGGCAGTAGGCATGCGTGGTGCTGGAGAAGTTGCTAAGAGCTATATCCTGATCCAAAAGCAGAGAAAGGAAGAGAGAACTGGGCCTAATATGGGCTTTTGAAACCTTAAAGCCTACACCCAGTGACACATTTCCTCCAATAAGGCCACATGTACTCCGACAAGGCCACACCTTCTGATCCTTCCCAAATAGTGCCACTATCTGATGAGTAAACATTCAAAGACAGAATTCCAGGGAGGACACTGCTATTCAAACCACCTGATGTGGCCACTTCTGAGCCATGTCCCACATTTCCTATGCCCTCTGGCATCTATCTCTACCCTGTTCTACTGTAGTTCTTTTAACTGTTGTGATATTCTGACATGATGAGGTTCTTTCATGGTTTGTCTCCTGGCTTCTAACTTTCCTTTGGAGACAGCCTCTGAGGCCACTCTGTAAGATGATCTAGAGTCAGAGACAAATGTGGTCATGGACACATATGTTCACAAATGTGTTATATATATGGAGTCTGGCATATGTTAGTCAGCATATGTGAATTATCCCTAGACTGTTAGAATGATCATATATTCATTTAATTTTGTACATACTGATTTCTTACCAATCTATTGTTCTGTAAAACTAAACCTCTGCTGAGATTTGGTCTGTTGCCATGTATTATAATGCTAAGCGAGGGCCCCTAAAACCTGATTGTCCCAGAGACAAGAGTCTGCAAGTAGACCTGTGGCATTATGTGACCTTGCCCTCAAGTTATTTCTGATTGGCAAATAAAGATGCCTACAGTCTATAGCTGGGCAGAATTGAGGTAGACAAGACTTGGTGATCCCAGGTTGGAGGTGAGAGGAGTCATGAGGAGAGGGAGAAGAAAATAAAGGAAGAGGAGGAAGATGCCATGGGTTAGGAGTCAAGAAAGCATGGCCCAGAGTGCTGGCCAATTGTTTGACTTTAATAGCATAGAGGACAGATGTCTGCCCAGCTCTAGTGCTGATTAAAGCTTATTGTAAACAGAAAGGTTGTGTGTGTCTTTTATCTGGGAACTAAATGGTCAAAGGTGGGGTAGAAACTCTGGATTGGAATTAAAAATTTCCACAACTACCTCTCTAAAAGACTCTCAAAGGTGTAAAACTAGGGGTCAAATTTCTTTTGGTTGGATTACTGTGAGTTTGAGAAGCAGTCTTGTGAATTCTAATAAGGAATGAATAGCAGTTGTAGGGTTCAGAAATAAAGTCTTCACTACTGAAATCAGGCATTTGGAACTGCCTCTGGTGAGAAGTACTCAAGGCATTTCCTTATACCTTCATGTACCATCATCAGTCGGTCAGCAAACACTTACTTTGCATTTACACATTCCAGACTCTTCCATTCATAGGGCTGTTGCTCCTATGGTTAAGTCCATAGTCAACTCAAGGGGAAAAAAACAAGTGGCCATATAATAGTTATGAATCCAAAGAGGAATGACAAGACCCATCAGAGAAGTTCCTTCAGAGGCAATGTGCACCAGATGTCTTGTGAAGTACAGATGGAGTTCTACTGCTCAGAAGCATGTCAAAGTTGAAGATGTAGGGGGAGGGGAGGGTGGAGCTAGGAGTAGGTTGGTGGCACATAATGTAGTGTCCTGAAGTATAACCTATAATTCAGAGAGATAGGCTCACGGGTGATGTGTGCCAATAGGAACTGAAACAACTTGCTCATCACAGTAGGGAATTTGGATATTATTCTGTCTTACTAAACTCCTACCAGACCAGAATTTTGCTATCCCTTTGTATCCCTCTGAGCTTTATACAGATGATTCTCAATTATTTAAAAAAAAAAAAAAACCTAAACTGTAAATGGGGTTGTTTCTAGATAAATCTCATTAGTTTGGAAGAAGGGGAGGGGGGAAATCTTTATATGACATCACCTTTCCTAAACTAAAACTTTACACTTCAATCAACGTTTCTCTCAATAAAATTTTGTCAAAATATACACATGTGCATTGACCTATGACCTCATAAATCCATCATGCACTGTAGAGGCTGTAAGCTGAAAATGGATTCCTTACAGCCCACTGACATGACTGCTGGACACAAGATCCACCTCACAGTTGGCTTGTCTCACCTCACGTGGCTAACTGGAAACTGTGACTTCATGCCGTTGTCTAGTATCATACCTAGCCTGACAAAAGAGCAAAACTCAGAATACAATTTGGTTTTCCTCAGCCTTTCTCCTCTCATATAGGAAAAATAATTTAAGCTGAACCATTGGGAGTCAGGATTTCAACTGTTTAAATTGAAATGTGACTGTTTATTATGTGGCTGTGTTGCCCAAGACAGCTCTAACATTTGTGCTTATATGGAGCCGATAGCCACCTCCTATGGAGGAATTTTAGTCCAGCAACATGGCTACTCTGTCAAGGAATCCCATGCAAAGACCTTCGAGGTCTATATGATCTGACTGGAATAAAGACACGACCTAAGCACACACCTTTAAGGTAACATTAGTTTATAGAAGGAAGCAGCCATGGTTGAAGTGACTTCTAATTGAGGGGCAAACAAAGCGATGAATCAGAGGAAGATTTGAAAGCATGACTCAGTAATAGGATATGCACAATTGTTAGGACAAAAGCTATTTGAAAGCAGTGCAGGGAGACAGAGCCAGGCAGTTCACCAGTTGAGCCAGTAAGTTCAGTTGAGTGAGATGAGAGATCAGTCTGTGTAGTTTGTGCAGTGCAGGTCAGCAGAGACAGCCAAAGCCAGAGGAAAAAAAATAAAAGGAGCCAGAAGATTAGAACAAAGTTCCAGACTTAGTTTGGGGCCAAGCAGAACAATTCAGTGAGGAGCTGAGGAAAAACAGATTGAATCAGTCAGCCTGGAGAGGAGTTTGAGCCAGAACAGTTAAGTTGAACCAGCCAGCCAGAGTTCAGAAAGATCTAGAAAGAGTGAGCTTATTCAGCAGTAAGTCTCTGAGGCAATTACATCTGGTGAATAAAAGTTTCTTTTATAACTCCCTCACAGGAGGTATGACGGGGCAGAGACAAGAAACAGGTCATTATAAACAAAATGGCTTTGAATTTTAGCCTAAGAAAATTGAGCAAATTTCTCATTTCTCAAGACATTTACTTGTGTTTGAAAATGGATCCTTAAAAACTAGCTGCCTATTGATTTATATAATACATTGCTGCCCCAGACCTTCTAATTTTTTTCCATTTCTTTGAATGTGTGATCCCTGAACACATTACTTCATGTATGGGAATGTAGCACTCTATACTCCACCCACCCACCCACCCACCCACTCCTGCCTTCCTGCCCTGGCATTTCCCTACACTGGTGCATCAAACATCCTCAGGCCCAAGGGCTGCTCCTCCCACTGATATCCAACAAAGCCATCCTCTGCCACATATGTGGCCAGAGCCATGGGTCTCTCCATGTGTACTTTCTGGTTGGTGGTCCAGTCCCCAGGAACTCCGGGGATCTGGCCAGTTGACACTGTTGCTCCCTCCCCCCCCCCATGGGGCTGCAAACCCCCTCAGCTCCTTCAGTCCTTTCTCCAACCTTAAGGTAACTTTCCCAACCAAGCCATGAAAAAGTCATGCCTGCTCTGTTCAATCATTCTACCCAAGGCCTGCCATGCAGAATTTGAGCTAACCACTGAGTTAACCCACGTAGTTGCCCATTTGAAAGTTGTAGACGGAGAATGAGAGCTTACTGCATGGCAGGTCCATTTCCAGTTGTTGGGCCTGGAGCAATGGATGAGACATGCAAAATCCATGAAACTTACATGACAACACATATGTATACACATAAATAGTAGAGCCTATGCCTTTCAAAAGGTAAGTACTTTGAGAAAAATAGGGGTAATAAAAAAATAAAGAGACTTTTAAGGGAAGGAACGTTTTTTTTCTTGAACTTATAAACAGAGGCATTTGTTGAGAATGAAAAGGAAGATGTAGACAGGGAGATCTGTAGAAGGGGGATTTCAGGAGAAAAGCATATGAAAAGGAAATTGTCGGAACAACAGTTTAGAGAACGTACCACAGATACGAGCAGATTGCCTGTGAGGCCAATGGAGAATGAAGACGCCTGTGGTGGGCTGAGGAGAGGACAGAGCCAGGCGGTGACCAGATCGCACTGGCTCAAAGCTCCATCAAACATCAGCGAAGTGTCTGCAGAGTTTTAGATGGGACTAATGTGATCCATTTGTGTTCCAACAACGCAACTGCTAGATGCAAAGCGGGAAAAAAAACAGTAGAGAGCTCAAAGCTAGAAGCAGGAAGGCTGAGTCTTGGGGGCCACCCAGGATAAGAGCTATTCTTTAGCCAAATGAATTAGCAAACTTGCCTGAGATTTACCATGAGTGAACCAAGCTGAGCAAAAAGCCTCGAGTGCCTCATGCTCTGAGAACTGTCAACGACTAGGGCTAAGCACAGCTTCCAGGGCTTGTCAGAAGGCAGGTCTGTGTGCCACATCATGATCTACAAAACCTACAGCATCTATAAGAAAGAGTTGGGGGGCAGGGAGAGAAGAGATGAGCAGGGAGGGAAAGAGAGGAGAGGAGAGGGGAGGGGAGGGGAGGGGAGGGGAGGGGAGGAGAGGAGAGGAGAGGAGGGCGTGGGATCCATCAGCATCATTGCTGTGTTGAGGAGAACTTTCCTCACTTGACTGAAACCAAAAGCTAGGGGAGGAAGACATAATGGTGCTGGCAGAAGGAGAGGGGCATCCCGGTCCCTGCTTGAACAGCTGCCCAAGGCACCTGTTGACTTACTGTTTCACACTGAACTTATCCCAGAAGGGGAGAGGAAACCGGGGAAGATGCTTGGGAGTCGAATAGAGACATGGCGCACACTGTAATCCTACTGCCCCCTGTGGTTAGGATGCAGCTGTCTTAGGACAAACTCAACTTGACTCATACTTGAGTCAGTATGGCTGACTAGAGGTTTCCTGCCTACATCAGTGACAATGCCTACTTAACAAAACCAAAACCAAAAGAACTCAAGTAGACAAAAGCAACAACAAAAACTGCTTCTAGAAGACTCAAGACCTCCAGACGCATAAAGCTAAATAAAGCACACTGTCAATCCAAGCAATTCCGGTATAGTATTGAACATAGCCAGAATGGTACCCATACCAGGAGGCTATGCTGAGAGTAGAAGCCAGGAAAGCCACGAGAAGTGTCCCTCAGAGCGACACCTGCTACAAAATGGCTGCCAACAGTCAATAACCAATTTTAACTCTTGACAATCAATTTTTATCTCTGAAAGGTTGTTATTGAGTGTCACACATAGACACACATGCATCTAGTCTAAAATTTGTTTCTATTTTTTAAAATATCACTGTCTACTGAGCACAGAGGTTGGGCTTCTCCATGTGATATACTTTGTCACAAATCCACAACAGCATCTTGATCTCCATTTTCTACCCTCTCCTAACTTCGGCCTAGCGTGACCAGTCACAACCTTAACCTTTAGAAGATTGGCAGTGCATACAATAGTCTAACTCACAATCACATGCTGCTTAAGAATGGTTTCCTTCTTTAAAAATAAGTTTTAATACTCAAATCCACAGGTAGTTCAGCTGACTGACAGTACCACCCCTGGCTTCAGGTAAGAGGCAAAGCCTGAAATCAGAGCACGGGGACACAGAACAAGCTGTCCCCTGCACACTTCTCCTAATTATAAAAATGAAATGCACAATCCAATACATTTGTGAAAACTTCTCTCTCTCTCTCTCTCTCTCTCTCTCTCTCTCTCTCTCTCTCTCTTTTTGGTTTTTCGAGACAGGGTTTCTCTGTGTAGCCCTGGCTGTCCTGGAACTCACTCTGTAGACCAGGCTGGCCTCGAACTCAGAAATCCGCCTGCCTCTGCCTCCCAAGTGCTGGGACTAAAGGTGTGAGCCACCACGCCCGGCTTGTGAAAACTTCTGCTGTGTTTCTGTGTGATTGCTGGCGTGGGGATAGAAAGTGTCCTCTATAAAGACCAGGTGGTCATCTCACTCCACTCTTAGAAAGTTAAATATAACCAGTGGATATAATATATAATTGTGGAGCTGGAGAATAAGGAGATAGTGATTCTGTCACATATGCCATGTTGATCATGATCTCCGTGAAGGGAACGTCTCATTTATGCGCCACAAAACCACCACCCTCCGGAGCCTGTTCTAACCCTGCTAATATGAAAGACTCCACAGAGAGAGGGGTTTGTGCTTGAAAGATGAATTTGCACAATGAACATGCTAATTCTAAACATAGAAAAGTACCCAGAAAAAAGGGGCTGTGTGCTCATCTGATTATTAATGGCAGAGAAATGAGACTTGGGACCAAACTAAATGAGAGTGTTCTGGGAGTTTCTGAGGCACAGCATTGGTGTCTTTAGCCATTTATTCCATAAGTAAAATGATTTTTGACATTATAAGTCAATCTTTATGAAATGCCTTAAAATAGGGAAAAATGACATTTTATATTATGCAGTAAATATTATTAAAATGTTTTTCTTCAAAGTCTTGACATTTAAAAGTAATTCTGATGTTAAATTTTAATTCTATACACAGGCACCACATAGTTCTTTAGATATGTCATAGAAATCTCAAAATGCCATCAATATTATGATTTTTTTTAAGAAATAGAAATATAAATATTTTTTACTTCAGGGAGAAAAATGAAAAGTAATAAGAACTTTAGAAAAATTACTCCAAGTTGTAAAGTAGCATCCATGCTGAAGTTAAAATAATATAAATCTATATAAAAATGACTTTTACATCAAAGCTACTTCCATGAGTTCTGGATAAGCACATAAAAGTTTGGCAAAGAGCAGGCTAAGAGAATAAAATAAAGCAAGGACCTGGATTTTATCCCAAGTACATTCACAATAAACACTGGAAAAAAGACATGGCCAAAGCAGGCTGGTTTTCCTGTATAACTGCTAAAAAGGCTCCATAGCTATTAATTCCCACAGTTCATTTTTAAATGCAACAAATAGCCACGTGGACAAGGCTTTCCTCTCCAGTTCAATCTCAACCAACCTGTTATTAATAAGAGATAAAGATCATTTACATAACCCACCCACCCCCTCGGAGTTCAGAGGTAATATGAAGAACTAGCCCTAGACAATTACCTGCTGAAACAGCATATCGCCTTCCTACTAGAATGTCTTTGTTCCTTGACTCTGCATTAAAAAAAAAAAAAAAGCTATGCTAAATATTAACTTGTGCCTCTTTGACCCAGATTCCCAAAAAGGTATCAAACTGAGGAAAGGATTCTTCACGGGGTCCATAGCACTGCAATTCCCAAAGATGGTTTTAAGAAAAGAGTCCTTTGATGTTTAATAGAATCAGACATTTGAACTAAACCGGTCCAGGCTCTCTCCCCTACCGCTGCCACCACCGCTAACAATTATAAGCATTCGGTGCTCTGAATAATTCACAATTTCATCTGTTCTACTCAGTGTAAAGACAATGCAGAGAGTACAAGGTCACTCTTTTCCCTTCCCCAACTGCTGACTCTTCCAACCCGACATCAGTCTGGTTGCATGATACACCTAGTGTTTGACATGCCTTCCCCCGACAGCTTCCTAAGAGCTGTTAGTCTGTTTAACTCAGGGTTTGGAAAGTAATAAAGGTGCATTGGAGGGCCAGACTTGCTCTGTAGTAATAAACACGGGCTCAGCAGCTCCCCTCCATTGTAGCTGAATGCACTCAATACACTTCAGCATCGCCTGATATCGTAATACTGACCAATCTAGGCCTGGAAATGCATTGAAAACACCGACTACCCAGATACCAACGGTGTTTTTTATATATAAGCCACATCTTTTAAAAAAATGAAAATTATAATAAGCTGTTTATGGAAGATTAACACCTGTTAAGATGGTTCTCTCTGGGATCATCTGGGAAATCTACAAACAGAATCCCACAGCCTATAAATCCCAGCGTGGAGGGAAGACTGGCAAGCTGGTGGGGCTCACACGCCATTCAATCACTTCATTCATTCATTCATTCATTCATTCATTCACTTCTACCTGAAAGCATCACCAACCCAGGGAGAGAGGCAGGCTTCTGTAACCTGAAACAAAACTCTAACCTTTACCTTAATTAAACTGTCTCTTTTTTGAAAGTTCTAGTTTTGCAAAGAGTATTTTTTTAAAACTGTTTTCCAAAGGTGAAGGAACGTATAATGAACACTAGTTTTGTTTTTGTTTTTGTTTTTTTTAAGACAGAAAAACTATGATGCAATAAAATGATACACCAAGGATGTATCAGGTCCATGGTTCCACAAACTATCAAAAGCATGAACCACATGCATGTCTGGGTTAATTCTTTCCACACTGATTTATTCTTTAAAACTCTTTTATAAGCTGGGCGTCGTGGCGCACTCCTTTAATCCCAGCACTTGGGAAGCAGAGGCAGGCGGATTTCTGAGTTCAGGGCCAGCCTGGTCTACAGAGTGAGTTCCAAGACAGCCAGGGCTACACAGAGAAACCCTGTCTCAAAAAACCAAATAAAATAAAATAAAATAAAATAAAATAAAATAAAATTTAAATAAAAAACCTCTTTTATATTGTGAAAAAATTATTCTAAAGTACATACCCCCCCCACGACAGTAACCCCATATGTGTATCACCTCTACTTACAAGTTTTAATGATACCCGGCTTCATCGGCTTACTCTTTCCCTTTGAAAATATTACCAAGCAAACCTCAGGTGGCCTTTCATTCCGCTGCCTATCAAAGTATTCATTTGCTGTTCTCCATCCTTGCAAGTGTTGGAGAACTCAAATTGGCTGATGAAAGTTCTGATTTCAAAATCTCCTACACTGGGCAAGATGGTGCAGACCAGTCAGCCTAGCACCCACTCGGGAGGCTGAGGCACCCACTTGGGAGGCTGAGGCACCCACTCGGGAGGCTGAGGCAGAGTTGTGAGTTTCAGGCTTGCCCAGGTGACATAGTGAGACCCTGCCCTGGTCAATAAGTAAGCCAATTAGTTAAAAGCCTGCAGTTATACGGAAATCCTAATGATGAGTTAGTTCTAGCACTCCACTTTCGATAAAAACAGGAGTCTTTAAAAAATGTTTCTTTATTCTGAAAATTGTGTCAAATGCTTACCTGATAAAGGCATTTTACCAACTCTAAAATGACCCCAAAGTCTGTTTACACCTTCTTGTTTTGATACTATCTCACTTGAGACCAGAAAGGATACCTAGCTGGGTCCTTGGCAGAACCACAATGACAAAGAGCTGTGTAAAGCAAGATGCACACCGGTCTGAGATGACAATGACCCTTATGACCACGGTCTTGAATTCCTTCAATTTAATATTAAGAAAGATATTATACAATAGATGTGTTTTAGCTACATTTACAGAATTATTGCTTTAATTGTTGTAAGATTGAAAGTGAACTTTTCTATTTATCATTGTTCTTTCTGTTGGTTGGTTGCCTTGTTCTGAGAGGTGGTCTTAGATACCCTAGACTAACTTCATCTCACAAGGTATCGAAGGATGACCCTGGGATTCTCCTGTTTCTACTTCTGTATGCTGTGAACATGGGCTTTGCACTACCATGATACTCTATAAGGTGCTAGGGCTTAAGACTGGACTGGGGCTCAGACCCCTCACTATCAACTGGGCTACATTCTGGGTCTGAAAATGGAAGGATTTGTTTGTTTGTTTGTTTGTTTGAAAAGAATGTTATACCTCTTTCAGCCTAGGTCAATTTTCTAACATGCAAAAGTTCCCAAATCATTCCAAATAGGGAAGGCTCAGCTTTTTGTGAATCCCAATATCAGGCCACCAGACTATGGCAATGACAATTCTATTTTATTCTTCATTAAAGTAATAGAGCTGTAGTGAGGCTGGCACAGGGAAGGAGATATGGGATTATTAATGGGATTATTAATCTCATCTAGTTTCTTCTCTAGTTTTATGTTACAATTTTAGATTCTATACACACACACATGTACAAGCATGCACGTGCATACACACATACAAACACATCTGCCCTATTTTCCTTTACTGATGACAAATTCGTACTTTTCAGTTATCATCTTTGCATTATTATCAGAACTGAAACTACTGAAGACAAGGCAGACCTCTGGAGAGAGGACTACTGAAGTTTTTAACTTTTGTTTTTATAAGTAGCGTATGAAGACAAAAGGAAACTACTATAACGGAGAATTTAACACACACACACGCACACACACACACACACACACACACACACACACACACACACACACACCAAACCAACCAACGAACCAAACAAAAACCCCTCAAATTGAAAGCACAAACTATCTGCCACTACTGTTCTTGAAATAACTTGGCAGTGACCCTGAAGACACTCATGTCTCCTCAGAGGTTTAGGGCTGCATATACCCATGAGCAGACAACTGACCATAATCTAAGGTGGTCTTGACATCTCATCCAAAGCTATTGTTTGAACAATCAAAACATTTTTTATAAACATTTTTATAAACAAACAAAACATTTTTATAAACCAGGTGTGAAAATGTACCTTTGTAATCCTGCAAACCCAGCAATCTTTACAATCTCCCTGCAAAGTCTCAGCAGGAGGATTACAAGTTTGAAGTCAGCCTAGGCTTTAATAAGAGACCCTGTCTCAAAAAACAAAGGGTAGGTATGTACATAGCCCCCGACAGAACATTGGCCTAACAAGCAAACAGTCTTTACCACCTTACCACTACAAACAACAATACAGCAACAAACTACATTTTAGAAACGTTGCCTTTAAAAAAAAAACAACATATTTTCTCATAGGTATTTTAAATGATAGAAACACTAAAGTTTATTGCATACTAATTAACACTGAGTTAGCACTAATTATTAAAAAGCAACGAAGCATTGGTTTTTGTATCATGTTAGGTCCTTAGCATGCCAAAACTTTAATTAAATATATGATTCTCTATGTGCAGGAAAATATTCAAAGTAAAAAGAAGTACACTCTAGTAGTAGCATTGTGTTGATTGATTCAGTGTGGGGCTATATTCACTCAAATACAGAGGTAGTGTAGAATGGCCAAAATACATTTCCAAAAAGGAAGGAGGTCTTAAGTTTTCATTTATGTCCAGTCTACGGGACTTTCTTTGAATGTATTGGTTATAAAAGTGATAATTAAATAGATTAATGTCAGCAAAATACATGCTTATATCGTATTAAATATTTCTAAGTTGGACGAAACTCTATCAAAACTATCTTGTTTAACCATTAAGGAGGCATCACTACACTCGGTCCCAGTTTACTCAGGATGGTTCCTATTAAAGGAGGAGGAAAGAGAGCTTTATTTCTTAAAGCTGTGAAAGAGCCCACACACTAATCTCCTACTGAGTGAGTTTTTTTGCTCTGTTAAAGATGGCTGGGGAGAGTTTATAGCAGAAATTACCCAAGACGGAAGAGCAGCGGCCATTCCTCTACCTAGCATGGTCCTCATTCCACGCCTTAGACATACACAGGTATCTTGTCCAGCAGCTTCCAGACTCTGACCCTTCTAGGATTGTGGCAGGTGCGACTGAGCTCTCTCCCATCAAGAGAACGCTCCCACCCTTTCCCAAAGTTTACAAAGGACTGAGGACTCTCTTCTTCGAGAGATGATTTCCAAAGAATGTGAGCAGCAACTGCAAACCTCGTGGTTTGGGTTTGCACTCTAGTTAAAATCTGTACCAAGGTGTGTGTGTGTGTGTGTGTGTGTGTGTGTGTGTGTGTGTGTGTGTAAGAGAGAGAGGAAGTGTGAGTGTGTCTGTAGGTGTAAGAGTGTGTGTGTTCACATTCGTATGTGTTAGTGAGAGTACCCAGAAGCCATTGTACATACATTAGGAGGTCAGAGGTTAACTCGGGTTCCATTTGTCACCTTCTATCTTGCTTCAGACAGTCGCCTCGGATCTTTCCTACTGCATATTCCAGGCTAAGTGGCCCATGAGCTTCTGGAGGCTTCCCTACCTTCCCCCGTCTATCTCCCTGTAGGGATGACTCTGGGAGGGTTCTGTGGATTTGCCATCTGGTCTTCCTGCTTGCCACAGGCTGCTACCCACTGTCCCATTTCCAGGGTTCCATATTTTCTGCCACAAGACTTGAAGCCTGGTCTGCTTGCTGAAATGAGGCTCATGCCACCCAACACGGAGGTGAGGAAAAAAAATGGGGGAGTTTTTATTTTTATTCAAAGACTAGGACACATATCCCCCGCCCCCATAAAAATAGAAAGCATTCTAAATTCTGTGGACAAGAATCCCACTCTGTGTAAGGAAAAGACCCTCAGCATCTTCTCATCCACGGAACCCCTGGTGACTGAGGGGGCCGGTGAACACAAGGAGAGAGCTGGTACCTCACTGCCACAGTAAAACACCCACAGCTTAAAAAAATAAAATCTTTACAAAAAAAAAATCCGGGGCCTAAGGTGTCCTTCATGGTAGAGTTCATGTAAGACCCTGGGTTCAATCCCTATGTCAGAAAACCTAACTTGAAAGCCCAGGGGTGAGGTTTACAAACAAGGACAAGCCTTAAGTGAGAAGCAGTCTGGACTTCTGACTGGCCTAAGCTGGAGAAGCCTGTTATCAGGCCTGAGGTAGGGCTCTGCATTCTCACACCGGCTCCTGAAGTCTCTGCAGTGTGCGGTGTTGTTCATGCAACCCTGGTGAACCTTTGATAGAAGAATTAAAATAAAAGGGGGTTTTGAAACCCCCTAGGGCTGGGCAGAACCACTTGTGAAAGTAGTCCCCAGGGACACTGAAGGCAACTGGAGCTCTCAGCTTCTGGCCGAAGATGAGTTCCCAGGAAAGACTTACAAAGCATTGAATAATTATGCTCCCTTTATACCTCACTAGCTTGTTGTTGTTGTTGTTGTTGCATTTTGCATTTGAGGCAGTGTCTCTCCCTGTGTCACCCAGGCTCGTCTTGAGCTTGGGAATCCAGTCTCTAGGGTGATGGAGTCACCGAATAGCTAGGTTTGGGAATGGGTTGAATGGCTTCTCCATTCATCTTGTGTAACAAAACAGCCCACAGGAAGATAGGCAGGGTTGTCAAAATATACCATACACATAATGCCTTCCATTCCAGTTCCAGCATGTGAAGGACTTGATCCATATTTATGTCTAAGATGGTACTAACAATAAGTCTAGATAATATTATAAGCAGGGCTGGTGAGATGGCTGAGCGGTTAAGAGCACTGACTGCTCTTCCAAAGGTCATGGGTTCAAATCTCAGCAACCACATGGTGGCTCACAACCACCCATAATGAGAAACAAATAAAAAACCTTTGGGCCAGAGCAAGCAGGAGCTGTGGCAAGAGGGAGAAGGGAAGGGGGAAATATATTATAAGCAATGACTATATATATATATATATACATATATATATATATATATATATATATATACACACACACACACACACACACATATAGCCATACCCATATGAGTGTATTAAATCTGCCATGTTCAACAGAAATGTTTTAAAAGCCCACACAGAAAAGAGGGAAAGAAGAAAGAACCACAAGGCTTTGACAAAAGAGCAGAGGCAGATGAGGAGACTGGAGATCATTATAGGGAGTAGGACTTCAGTTCCAGCACGGGTGAAAGATTTTCCTCACGCTCTTGTCTCATATAAGATCTGAACACTCGCCCCTGCCTGAACTGGTATGCTGTCGGGGTGTACCATAGTCTCCTCCTCTCTGGCACTTACCAAATACATACTCAGGGGACACTCAGCCCTTGACATAAGGGCTTGCCTTAAATCTCCCGTGATCCCCAAGCCCATTCTAGCACCAGGCTGCGCACAGAACTCAACTGGTTTCCTTCGCTCCTGATGAAAGCCAACTGCCCTGCACCGGCTTGTTACACTGAATTAGCCAAACCCTGAAATGTCACAAGAGACAGAGATGATCCCAGCGCCTTCATTTTTTTGCACACTAAGGACTTCTTATGGTCCCGAGAAAGGTCAAGTAATAAACCACTGGTAGAGTTAGACAAGGAACGGCAGACTCCGCAGCACATCCTCTGATACAGTCACTCTCACAACCACCACAACAAAAGAGACAGACACGACGTGAGGATGCATAATGGGCCGAGCCCACGTCAGCCCCAAGAGGACTTCTTGCTATTGTTCTCATTTTCACCCGAGCAAGGAGAACCTTGGAGAGGTTGTGCGCACAGGTCATCCAGCTAGAGAGTTTCAATTGCTCTCCAGTTTGCATAGACAATCACACGTGGCATAAAGAGCAACCAGATCAAAGTCAAGCAAACCAGCATGGCCATGACAGAGCAGAGAGGGGTCCTTCAGGCCTATCGCTGGCCTACTCCCTACGTTGTGAACATTATCTTCGCAAGATTGCACTAGTGTTTAAATCGAAGGCTTTTTTGAGATTTTCCTCAGGTGCCTGAAAGTTAAAATTCCCCGCTGAGTAGCATTTATTGACGGAGATGGGCCACATGGCACAATAAAGAAAAAAAAATCGTCATTTTATTGGCAACGAGAACACTTTTGCTTTCTGCAGAGGGACATGTTCCAGAGCATGTACTATTTTATTTTGTCATCTCTTTGTAAGGCAGTGTCATACTGCTTAAGTAACTCATTTGTCCCTGGGAGACAAACAACTCTGCCAGAAAGGTCTATACTATTATAAGCAAAGAGTAGCTATAAAAATAAACAATAATAACAACACTCCTTTTTTATGAACAGGAAGCTTATTATTCTGTCTACCTTCGAGCAACACACATCCCAAAATGTAGTATATAATTTTGGTTTTTAACAGTTGTCATATTAAAGAATGCTTGAAAATACCCAATTTCCCTGCGACAGATGGGAAAGAAAACAATAAAAAATGCAAAAAAAAAAAAACCAACATAAAATACCCCCAACTCTACCTCCAAGAACATACTTGCCTAACATAAGGTTTCTCTGAAATGAGATATTTTCACCACAGGAAAATCTGTGGATTTGGTTAGCTTTGCTATCTAATCTTGCTGTGAATATTCAACATGAACTAATTCTACCTAACTCCCCCTTCCTCTGACCACGTTGCAGGATTTCTCAATCTCTCACTACATCCTTTATGTTTTCCACTGTCCCAAAGTAACAGGACCTGGCCCCACAGAAAAGCTACACGGTAATAATGTGTATACATGGTAAATAATCATTTACTCAGCTAGACACTTCGGTCAGACACAGGTATAAAAGACCAAGGAGACTTTTTGGGGAATGCTCCTTCCACATGATTTTCGGTAATAATAAAAATAAAATTAACACAGCTCTTTCTGTCTAACAAGGTAAAGTTGTCAATAACACAGAGCTCCATTCATTTCATCTTGGAAACTTTATGCATATCGGAGGAATATCGAAATATGCCAAGCAGAAAAGTCTATATATACGCAGACTAAACATACTAAATATGTCACTTTGAAAGATAATAGGCATAAGATAAACAATGGAAAATTAGATAGCCTGAGAAAAATTTTAACCGACAATTTTCATTGAAACACAATTTCCTCCAGGCAAATAACCAAGTTAAATGCTGTACATTTATTTCAAACAATTGGGCAGCCGTGTTTAGAAATATGGCAGTGATTAATTCACTTTGAGTGGGAAAATACCTTTGATGATTTTATTAAAAATTCATTTAGAGTAATATTTACCGATTCTTGGCATCTAAACGAGTGATACATTGCAGGTCTCTTTTGGCAGGGGCAGTATTCTCAGCCAAGGACCTGACTAGAACTGTCTGTGCTTCTCAACACACTTAGCAGATATGTTCATCTCAGAGAGTGCCAGAGAGGGCCAAACGTCCTGAGCACTCTGATCTTTAAAACAGGAGGTCATCTATGGTTCCTTGATAACTATTTAAGTTTAGTTCAGTCTTACCCTCTTCACTTGGTCAGAGGTCAATGAGAGGCATCTGGTTTTGACTGTGGAAGGCAGAAACTGAGATGCCCTGTGTTAAACAGCAAAGGTTGTGTCTGATGATCCAGGAGTATAGAAGTACTCTCAATCTAGGGTCTTAAGTTTGCCCTGGAAAGACACCTTGTGTCCCTCACAAGGCCCTGCTTCATCCTTACACTTAGGTACTATCCAAAACACTCTACAGCTTTTTAAAAAAGGTGCATATGGCCTTCAGGGATTATCTTGTTCTTTTATATATTGCTGCCGCCACATCCTCCTCATCCTCCCCCTCATCCTCATCCTCCTCTTCCTCCTCCCCCCTCCTCCTCCTTCTCTTCCTCCTCCTCCTCCTTTACTCCCTCCTCCCTTCCTCTTTCTCCTCCTCCTCTTCAGCCCCTCCCCCTCCCTCCACTCATCCCCCCTCCCCTTTTCTGGTGTTCAGTGTCCACACTGTCCACTGTCCTCTTTCCTTTTTAACCACCACAGTAGAATACAAGTTTCATGCGAAACTTTCTACTTTAGTCTCATGGCTCAGCCACATGCCTCCCTGCCCCCCACCCCCATCCCCTCTATCTGTTCCTCTTCGGCTTTTCTTGCTGGAGAGGCCCGAGGGAGGGGTGACATCAGTCCTCACTCTGGGTCTGGAGAAAATGCGTTATCATGATACAGAATGACCACGAAACTAAGCAAGTCCTGAAGAATCAACTGAAAGGAAAACCCTGAAAGCAACAGAGAAACATGGGTCCACTTGGCTTAACGTCTAGGGGAGAAAGCCTTTAACTTCTACTAACTTCTATGGAGCTTGATTGCTATGTAAGGTAAACGTGATCATTTTGCAAACATCGTACATCACGTTAATGTATAGCATCTTTAAATGCAGAGCATGGGCGTATGGAAGCTTACAAACAAAGCAGCGGACCCTTGTTCAGTGGCTTGTTTTATCTCACTCAAGGAGCAATGGACTGGAAGACAGGAGCAAGAGCCAGCACCCGGCCCAACCTGTCTTCTTTATCTAAACTGGTCCTCTGTGCACTTGACCTCTGACCCACCCTGGGAGTGACAGACCCATTGGGGAACCTGGTTGGTTGCTGTGTCAACCACTGTCTCCATCTATGGTTGCTGACTATCAGCAAGGATTCCTGTGTTCTCAGAATATCTCCTCCCCTGGCCCAGATTACAGTGCATGGTCCCAGATACATTCATAAGACACACAATAAAGACAGCCAGGAGACTACAATTAAATAACAACCCCACAACAGCAACAACACACCAAAGCCGGGCTCAAGTAAATTACATACCCATCATGGCAAACATTTTGCTGAGCCAACTCTCCACAGAAGCTCCTTCTTAGACTACAGGGACCTTCTTTTAGCCGCTTATGTATCTGTTGGAGCCCGCTTCCTCTGCTCTTCCCTACCTTCGGATTACCCTTCTCTTGCTCTGGCCTCTAGCGAGGCTGCTTCCCAGTCTGTTGCTTTCTTACTCTGCTTGATGCGTACTCTTGTTCTGACAAGCCCAGGGCTGGGAGGAAGAACTCCTGAATGCACACTTGAGAAGATGCCACTCTTATTTAAAGCATTAGCAGGAGAAACATCCTTCCTAGAAAGATACCTGTGTTCGGGCTTTAATCTTTACAACACAAAGCTCTTTAATTAAACTTAAACCAAAATATTTTTGTAAAGCTCAAATTTCCGAATTGGCATTCCTTCACATTTCTCCGTTTACACAGTCCCTTTGTCAGAGGACAGCAGGGTATTCAGAACCTTAAATTGCCTTGTGTTGAATGTGGCCTGCTCCTCCAGACTGAATAGGGTAAGCCAGGCTCTCCAACTGTTTTTGTCCTGATTTCTCTTTAATTGTTTTGCACCTGCCTTCTAACAGAACGTACGCACTTCTTTCCCTTATAAGCAACATGTACTATTGAAACGTGGTACAACCCTTAACAACTTGTTGGAAGATGTTTAAGAGAATACTTACGTAGAATAAAAAATAAACAAATAAATAAATAAAACCAAAAGAATAAAACTCCAAAGCTGAGACTCGTACCCACATCATCATGTTGGCGAATAACTCACAAGAAGGAGAAAGAATTTGGCCATGCAGAGAGTTCAACCCCAACAGACTTCTTAGTGAAGTCTCTAAGTGAATTCTCTGTCCTTTACGTGTCGTACTTGTGACATTTAGACGTGGGATGAGATACGCTTGCTGTTAGGAAATTATCACAAGTCTAACATTGTCAACTCTGTGTAAGCTTAGATTTTGACCTGGCTATGTCATTCCTGGCCAGTGAAGTCCCACGCCGTGCTCTGCGTGACTTAGCTGTGCGATGGGGAGCCAGGTGGCACCTGTGGCACAGGGCTGCTGGAGAAACCCCACACCCAGTGTCTGGCCTACTACACATGTTAAAGTGCTGGCTGCCTTCTCATCATGTCTGGAAGGCAGGCGTGTCTTCATTAGAGGTTACTGAACCCCCCTGCCTGTACCCACTGTCTCTTCTCTTTAGTCTCCTCATCTTTACAAATTCAAGACAGAACCATCACTCACCAGTTTAAGGTCTGTTGAGGCCAGAGAGGAGTCACAGTCGGGCTCTGTCACCTTGTTCCTGCCTCTCCAGGTACAACTCAGTCACACTGTGTTCTTACTTTTAGCCTTGCTCCTTCTTAGAGTCTCTCTGAGAACATAGATTTCCCCTCTATCCTGTTCAATAAATATTCACCTAACAAATGGAGCTTACACCTGTAATTACAAACAGCGATGATTTTATTAATTATAATATTACATTGGCATTAAGAACTCTGTAAGTCTGGAAATGACTTGCTACTCCAGTAGAGACAAGATATTTTTGTTTCCTTCTTTCTTTTTATTTTTTTTTTTTTGAGACAAGGTCACGTTATAGCACCTAGCCGGGTCTTAACTTCCATGTTGCTGATCTCAAACATGGCATCCTCTTGATTCGGGCTCCTGAGTGCTGGGACCACAGGTGTGAAGCTTCTTGCCTGGGTTGATTTTGTGGATATGTTAATATTTGCTAAAAAAATTTTTTTTCTATTTTTAAACCTCTGCTCTCAAAGAATCAGCTTCAGGCTACTGTGTGCTGGCCCCTAGCAAATTCACTCTGTTCTCCCTTTGTTTCCTATCTATTCTGTGACGTTTACTCACGAGCAATGAATCCTGGTAGCGTGCGGCTATGGTTTATACAGTATGGGGCAGTAATACTTTTAGATCGTTGGGGGATTTCTTTGGCTTCTTTTCCCCATTTTCGCCCGAGTTATAGTATGAAGGGTTGAGATTAATGACCTTCACTTAAGTGAGTTACTAGTTTGGAAAAGATTACAAGCCAGGTATCTTCGCTCACTATTCGCAAAAGTAAGTCTATACAAGGTGGCGATTCGGCTCATGTAGCAGAATGTGTGTCTTTGTGAAGACACAAGGAATTAAAGCCTGATTATGACCTTCTAAGGCACACAAACTGTTAGGTGTCTGCAGCACCAAACACTGGAGAGTGGAGGCTGGAGGATCAGAAGTTCAAGGTCATCCTTGTTCATGTACTTGCAGGCCTGTATAGACACCTTGTCTCATAGCGGGGGCAGGATATGAATAAATAACAAAGTTTATACCTTGCACCTTGACAGGATTTATGGGGAGGAAGAGCAGACCCAAACTGGAGTCTATGTTTATCAGTGAATAAATTCATCCCGTGTTGTTCTATCTCTAAGAGAACCTTGAAAACGAATCACAAGTAATCAGCTTACGCTGGAAAAATGGTCACAAAGACTCAGCGAGGGGCAGAGCCACCTCCATGCTCACACCCTTAGAAAACTTACCTGGCAAATCCCTACTGCATTTGTTCTGACAGAAAAAAAAATTTTAAAGAAAAAAATAAAAAACACATCTCAGAGCCGAGATTAGACTTTTAGACCCTCCTGAGTGATAATCCTTACTCTGACATTGGCTTTCTTTGTGGGGTTTGGCAAATCAGTTTTCTTCTCTATAATACGGGGATAATAATGCTTTAGTCAAATGGATGCTGTGAGAATTAATTACTGTTATACAATTTATTGAAGATGGGACGCCCTGTAAAAATATTGCTAGTGCTTATAGGATTGAGATGCAAAGACAAAGGTATCACACATAGCAGAGAAATCAAAACATCTCCAAATCCCCACTGTTTTCCTCTCTCCGTGTCCTCCTTCTTAACTCTGGTGGAAAGTAGGCAGTGCGGGTTTTCAAGGACACGTCTCCTTCTTCTGTGACCAGAATTGAAATGCACCACTGGATGCACCTGCATCGCACTATGAGATTCGCCCTGTCTCACCTAGGTATAACAAAGGGGTGGAAAGGCCTCATTTGCAAAGATTGCTTTCATCCTGGCTACTCTTTTGACCCTGAACCAGGGTCTTTCTAAATCAATGGATGTCCTAAAGACTAGCTTTCAAGGGAAGGTCTTCCCAGCTGCTCTTGGGATGGGGGGGGGGGGATGGTTAGACATTGAACTTTCCAGAAAGAAGGACAACCCCAGCTGTAAGCTGATAACTACCTGCTTACAGAGACGAAGCCAGGTCCTCAGGAAACCTGATCAGGTATAACAAGCGAGAACCTGCTTATAGAGACGGAGCCTGGTCTTAAGAAAACCCGATCATGTATAACAAAAACCAAAAAAATAAAAGAAGAATGCTCAAGACAACTGTGGGGGGAGGAGGGATTTCCACCACCTGACCGAAGTTCTAAAACATCTGGAGCCGAGGGAACGTGGACCCCGTAAGAATTCAGGAAAGTAGACAGCAATAGGACACAGAGCACTACCTAATTGCCGGTGTCTGCGTAGCGCTTATTTTTCGAGGACCTGTCAATCAACGCTAGAATCCGCACGCAGGTTAAAGGTCAGTGGAACGCAGTTTTCAGCCAGGTTTCACAGTTGTAATATGCTTCGATGAAGGTTTGAAGTGTCAAGGAAGAATTAAGGATATTCTAGTTACAGGATCTTAGCCAGGTGTGGTGGTGACTCATGCCTTCAGTCCCAGCACTCTGGAGGCAGAGGCTGACCAGGAGAGCCAGGACTACGTAGAGTCTCTATCTTGAAACACACACACACACACACACACACACACACACACACACACACAGCCCCCAAAACTTATCATAGGATCTCTGTCCTTTAAGGGTCCAAGTTATACATAGGTGAACTTACCTAAACATGTCCTACCTGAACATTTCTTAAAATCGGTGACTTGGGTGTAAAGGCTTGGGCTGTCATGAAAGTCCATCTGCTTTTGTCCCTCTACCTTCTTGCTTATTTACATTTAACTAAAATAACTAGTTAAATCGGTTTCATTCATTTGTTTTCTTTTGGAAAGGGTTCCCTCCGATTCCAGGTCCCAGTCCCTTCCATTTTCCAACCTTAGCTGGGGGAGAGGGGAGAGGTAAGGCAGCGGAAGCCAGAACTCTGAGTGTGTTAACTCTATGTCCACTGAGTATGGGGGTGGGGGTGGGGGTGGGGGTTGGGATCACAGGGTAAGGATCATGTTCCCTGTCACCCCATGTGACATTTCCTCTAGCCCTTCTCTGCCACACACATTCACCCATTTGTCCCTTTAAGCATCCAACAGCCTTGGAGACTGGCTTCTATGCTCCTGGGCTTCTGTCCCCTGGTCCAGTGTCTTGGGACTTTTGTGCCCCTGTTTTGTGAAAACAAATCCCTTAGCTTCAACTTCTCCCTCTGCATTCCTTTCTGTCCTTTTCGCCTCTGCAGAGGTCTGAAAGCCCATCCAGACCTGGGTTGTGACATGCTGATACAATAGTGCCTCCCTCCCCAGCATCTCCGTTCTTTACAGAAACACGGCCGTGGATCAATACAGATACTAGCAAGCATTCACAGAAACACAAAAGGATGAACAATTCCCCAAACCTAGACGAGTAGGGGAATGGCTGAACTGTCCGTTAAGACTTCTCCCGCACTACTGTGACGCTTCCACAGAATTCAAAGCAAATGAAGTTTGAGGACATCCACGTAAATAGTTGGTGACAATTTAACTTCCTAATTAAAACCTTTAAAATTTCATTTAGTTGTGCCATTTAGTCATTACAAATGACGCGCAGCCGTGAGTTTATCAGATGCCCCACACCCCCACACCCCTATTGCTATAAAGGATGAGACTTTTCACTGGGTATCACACCAGTCAGCTGAAAGCAACACAGACCTGCCTGCCTTCTTACCAATGATGCCCTGATTACAAAACAGCAGCCTTGGGGTGAAGATTAACCAGTTAGTACACTTTGGGAAATCCTCAAACTTAAGGGTGAGGGTTCAAGTGGCCTTTGTGCTTGCCAGGTGAAGCGCGAGTTAAAAATAACCCAGCAGGTCCTGGAAGTGTACAAAAGAGTCATAACATGAGGAGTGATGGTGCGCTCTGTGTAACATGTAATAGCACCTGAGATAATCCCATGCTGAAACCAACGTGCTGGTGTCTTTCAAAGTGAAACAGAGAGACCCTGGCAAAGTGGTCAGTCTTTCCCTGATTTGGACAGTGCTTCTCTTGGGACTTTCCTTGGAGCAAACCCTGGCAAGCAGTCTTTGAAGTCCCTATTATTTTATGGTAGTTTCCCAATTATCCTGGCTAAAAGCACTTACTCTTCAATAGTGACTTTGCTAGTTTAAACACCTAGAGTTTGAGACTAAAGACCCGTGTAGAATGTGTACGAATGGGAACACTGAGGGTCAAATATTGGATAGAGAGATTAACTGTACCCAACTCCTACAAGTCCATTATCTGTCTGCCACACACAGAGAAGACCATCATCACAGGGGAACAGTCCTAGCCTCTCTGGTGACACTCTCTGAAGGACAAAGCTCACTTACTTCTGTGCTGCAGTTGTGGACGGCTTTATTTAAAAACCAAAGCAACTTTTAAAATGACAAACTGCTAGCTTACAATATGAAATGTCCATTTCAGTGACCAGAACTTTACCCTGTATTCAATAACTATTTACTGAGTAAGAGACTATCTTAAAAAAAAACTCATGAATTATTCCTAGACCCTTGTTATTTATTGGCATCAAGATAACCATTATAACCTATTAATGATCAACATTTTAGTGTTATCAATATTTCGGATCAAGTATTTTGTCTTTCAGTAATATGTAAAATTACCTTAACTGCTTGTTAGTGAAGGCTGAACTTAGAGTAAACCATACGCAAAAACTATTTATTTGAAAAAGTATGCAGAAACACTGTTTAGTGCAGTCCTTTTGGGGTTGAGAGTAAATTGTCAAAACCAAACAAAATCATAAAAGGAAGATGGAATGCAGACTCTCTTGTAGCTCCATAATCCCCACTCTGTCTGACATTCTTCAGTGGACCGTGTGTTGTTCGCTACAGTAAGTTACCAACTGGCTCTATGGTCCTGCCTGTCTTACTTTCACACCCTTGCTCCTCAGCACAGGGGAAGAAGAGACCTGGAAGCTAACTAACTTCCGTAAGCATTCCCAAAGACAGCTTCTGAGGTCTGAAAGGGGTCCCATGAATTTTCTGTGACGTGCCAAGTCAGACGGTCTGACTTCAGCCTCCAGCAGGCTTTCCAGACACCCACCCACCTAGGACGACCCTCTCTGTTACTTCGATGTATTCTTCTATAGGGCATGTCTTTACTGGTTTGCTTTTGGCTTTGTAGGTTGGGTGCTGGCAAAATGGGGGAGATTATCAATATATTTCAACAAGGATATCTCTCCACGTCATTACTTTATCATTTAAAAGAAAATTGTTACTCTCTAGAACCAAGTGTAAAAGCCACAATCGTAAGAGCAGGACGAGCCCCAAATGGACTTTTCAGTACAGATGAAAGTCTTTTAAACACTGACTTTGCTGATCCATGTCCAACAATAAAAAGCTCTGTTCTTTGGAGACTGCTTGTGTAACAAATGCTGGTTGAGGGGAGGGGGAGCGGGGGGAGGGGCTTCCTCTGTCAGACTCCTCCTCCAAATCCTGACAGTAGATAAGAATCAGACACCGCATGGTCTTTTACAAAAAGCATTTGCTAAGATGATGGTTATTAAAACTCAGATTTGCCTTTTCCACTAAGTAACCCTTGCATAGCTACAAACTGGAACACAGCAGCGAAAATATCTTCAGACTTTTATGTAGTAATAATACCTTTACCTTTTGCTTTGAATTGTAAATAGGCCCTAAGCAACTTTCCTTTTTTTATTAACTGTATTTTTATTTTGTTTGTCTGTTTTTGTTTGTAGGAGAGAATGGCAATTGTGTGACCAGTGCGAGCCTAGATGAAAGATGAAACAGTTCCTGGGAGCATCCACAGTGGCGATGCTCCTCCTGCGCAGTTTAAGAGGCAAGATACTGAGTCTGCTTTTCCCCACCAGAGGATTGTTGGACATAAGTTATTAATTCTCTAATGATGTCATTAGAAATCATGTAAACTATTTCATGTAAATGGTTTGGTGGGGTTTATTTAGCAAACAAAACAAAACAAAACAGAACAAAACAATGTCAACTCTAGCATGAAACAGTTTTATGACCCTGGACAGTCCTGTGGGGTTTTTGTTTGTGTTTGTTTTGGTTTTCCTGATATAAGTGTCTGATCGGGAAAGGTGGACAGCCATATCTGTGTCACTGAGCTGCAATTAAACAAGAAGACATCCCAGGTAACTCAGTGGCTCCTTTTGCTCTTTGGCTGCTGTCCATTTCCTTCACGGATACTCAGTTGGAGTTTCACATCAATGCCACAGGGATGTGTCCTTGAGCAGTGTATGGATTCACAGTACGCCTCGTCCTCTGGATTCTCACATCCTGTCACCTCCAGTGCTGTGTCCTCTGAACTCACTTCCATTACCTTGCTGTTTGCCAACAGACGAGTCACTTTAAGGCTATTACTGGCAGGGCCCTTTCTACAGAGTCATTAACCACAGTGTCCTCTAAAGTCTCGGGGACAGCTGCGATTCAGAGGTTGCCTTGGACTGCACCACAACGAAATCAAGGAAAAATACATAGGCAGCCCTCTAGATCCACGCACGTCAGTGATTGCGGGCAAGTATGGATAGAAGCTACTTGAAACGATTTTCATCCATACTGAACACATACAGGTTTATTTTTGTCATCATCTCCTATACAATACAGCAAAGAAACCATTTGTATAGCCCTGACATTACACTAGCTATTATAAGATACCAATATATAATGCATAAGATATAAATCTATCTATACTAAATATCTATCATATGTTATATATTAATACACAATATATATTATATACAATTGATACATAATAGATATGGTACAGATTATATAATTTAAGAATAATTTAAACTATAAGCAGGTTGAAGATAGTATACTGTCTTATATATGGATTTGAGCATGCTCAGTTTGGAGTATTTCCAGGGTGTGATGCAAGCAAGTCACAGAACCAGCTTCAATTGTATGAGGCCCCTGAGATGACTACATACGTGTACATAACACACACTCACATATATGTGCATGGTCCATGTGAACATATCTAAGCAGTAGTTCTCAAAACTGCCTGGAGACACTTATTAAAGTACTCTCTCTTCTTCCCTCCCTGGCTGCCTCCCTCCCTCCCTCTGTGCGTATATGTGTGTTTGTGCATATGCTGATGCATATTTGTGGACAGTGTGCATGCGCTTGCATGTGCCCGCATGGAGAGGTCAGAGAACAAACAACCTTGAGAGCCTTTCCTCCAGAACCACCCACCTTGTTTTCTTCACATCATCGTCTCTCACTGGCCTTGAACTCACCAATCAGCCTAGGGTAATGAGCCAGCAGTCCCTAGGGAGGATCCAGGGACCTGTCTGTAACTCTCTAGTCCTCTAGGGATTACAAATCCAGGCTGTACACACACACACACACACACACACACACACACACACACACACACACACACACACACACACAGGTTCCAGGAATCAAACTCAAAGTCAAGCACTTCCCAGATTCATTTATACCCCTAAACCCTAGACAGGAAAATTCTTGGGCCCCATCCTGGTATAGTAAATGAGCTGCCCTTAGGAAGTCCTTCAAGGGACTCTGTGGAAAGCTTGCTCAAGTTGGAGAGCAGCTGCCAAATGTAAAACCATTATGCCCTATGGTAGCTACAATCAACAAGGAACCCTTCAATGTATTTAGAACTTTTTTTTTTTTCACCAATTCTACACCGAGGGAGCTCTCTGTGAAGCTGTGAGAAGAAAATGCACTCAGGGGCAACTTTTTTTTTTTAATAGTTATTTTTAAAGCACCGCTTGAAAGAAAGAAAAGAGGAAGTTAAAAATAATAATCCAACAGGATTTGGCCCACAATGCTTTCCATTTAATTTAGCATTATTTTGGGCTATTGTGCAAATGGAAAGGTTCCAACACAGCTCAATCTTTTCTGTGTAGAAGCAAAAATATCAAAATTCATTAAAATTTCTAGATTAATACCTGAAATAAAACTCATGACTGCAAAGCTACCCTCCCTCTTCAGACAGGAGCGCAAGAGTTTAGAAGGCCACACTACAAGAGAAACGCAGGTAAAGAAGGAGAAACCATGAAGAATGAGTTTGTGGGTTCTTCATGGGTAACAACCATTTAGAGTTTGCCCTACATCGAGTACAGATGCACTTTCTACTAAAGTCCCACCCACCCACGGTGGGTAAAGCAGTACTTAGACTCAGAAGTCCTTAACTGTCATTTGCGTTGAAACTGGTGGTTCTGACAGAAGATCTGGCAGTTTTGTTATTTCAGAAGAAAGTTTTCAAGTTATTAATTTTCCCCAGGAATATATCATCTGCTGCTCGCACATGATGTGGAAATAGTCCTGTGCTCAAGACAAGTCGAAATGGATGGAGCCCATAATATATTCTAATTTGGTCCATTCTTCTTTATAGCTGTGGCCAAGGGGGAAAAAAGACAATTATCTCGTGCATTTTATTCTTATAACTTTGGAGTTGAAATAATTTAAGATTAACAGAATAACTTCCAGAAGCCTGAAAAGGAAGGACTTGGGCTTCTCTGCTATGTTCACTACACCTGCCTCCTATATTCAGGTGAAAGTTCCATATTGGGTAGCTAGTGGGCACTAGAAGAATAAAGAAAAGCCAGTCTTTGGGTGGGATGTATGCTGTAACTGGATGGAGCAAAAATACATAAAGGGGTGTGAAAACCAAGGCCTGCTGTGGTATTGGGATGAGGCTAGGCCATGCTTTCAGAGTGGAATTTTTCAGTATTTTAGCCTTATTCTTCAGGGGCAAATTTGGTGTCAAGAAAGAATGTAGATTTTCAAAATGGCCGTCTAGAGGACTCAGACGGTCTGGATTCATCTTGTCCCATAGTTACAGGAGCCTGATTCCTGTAAGCTCCGTAACCTGGAAGGGAAAGTCCCCTGGCTGTTGGCCACCACCCTTCCCAGAGCACTGCACTGCCATCTCTACCATCCAGAGTCAGTAGGCTCCACACCAATCCCTCGCTCTGATCCAGACCTACTGATGTCTGGCACTTGCTAACAATGCGGTCTTGGAAAGACGCTCATTTTTGAGCCTCAGACTCTCTATAGAGAAGCCTAACCTACGCCCAGGAAGTGATTCAGTCTTGACTGCTTTTTCGCTCCAGCTAGCCGAAAGAACCAAAGCTGGACCAGGCCCTCGAGTGAGCCTTGGCTCATTTACCTTACATCCATGACTCTTCCACCAGCCACCAGCTCTCTTCCTAAACACAGGCTAGTGATTTACTCAGTTAAATGTCTGAAAATATTTATGAGCTGTGTACTTTGGCGGCTACTTGCGTCAGCCCTGTACGTTCACACCTTCTCAGGAGCTCCATCCCAATACAAGGGATATGGGTTCATCTAAGACAAGGAAGGGAGAAGCCAGTGTAGTCTCAGGGGGCTGTTATCTTTGCGAGGTGACACAAAAATTAAGGTCTATACTTTAAATTAACATCCGAGCCCTGCAGTTTATAGTTCGAATGAACTCTTTTCTATTGTATTCAAATCTGTTACTTTCCAATGCTCTTGCAGCATCGGTCCTTTGTTATATGAACACAGGTTGAAATGCCTTAACGACAAATGACAAGCCAGCCCATGTTTACACATATACACACTGTGTGTAAACACCATCAAAACCCAGATCACTGAGTCGGCCGGATTCTGTCAGTGTAGTAGCCTCGCTTGCAGTTCATCAGAGTAACGGGCACCAAGACATTCCTTATATTATCTTCACTGATTGTTCTAGTGAGACACCTCTGGATATCTGAAACTGAAAACCATAAACATAAAATCATATGATAACTAAAGTTCATACATTAATGGAAATCATAGATCATGAGCAAAGCAATAAGCAATAGAGGTTTTTTTAATTCACATGTCCGAATTTCTCCAGCTGATACTATGTTTAAGTGAAAAAATTTGCACTTCAAAAGGATTAGCACTTTCTCTTTAACATCTACTAAATAAGAAAGATTCTGCTCAGTTAACTGCAGCTTTCTGCTGTTTAGAAAGCCCTGGCAGGATAAGACATATTTGAACCTCTCCTCTAGGTGTCCATACTTGAACAGTGCTAGACATCAGAAAAAAAAATGACTTTCCAATTCGTCCTTTTAAACCGACTGATACTCTTAGGAAATATTCTCATCTTATCCTCTTTTGGAAAAATTTAAATGAGAATTTCTTTTTCCGATCCTGTTTTAAAGCTTCAGTAACTATCCAAAATGAGGGCCTTAAGAAGCAGAAGGAGAATGGGGGTGGGAGGCATGGAGGCTCTGTGGCTTGGGAGGTTGGATGCAGGCATCAGGAAGCCATCTCCAAACGCTGTGTGCTGTACCCAGCCCGAGGATGTGAATTCAGCACAACCCTTTGTTTTGACATGGGCATGTAAACTTCTGCACAGAGTATCTGATTTGGAATTTTTCCCTTAGGAGAATACATGCTTTACCAAACAGGACACGTTTTAGCATCAAGAAAAGGATATCTCCCCTCCGATTAAAGCTTCCTTCTTCACATCAAGGGTGTAAACTAAAAAGAATACAGTGTACAAAGTAGAGTGATACTCTTTGACGTGCCCATCCACGGAAGAAATGTAGGCTGACTGAAAGCAGCCCTCTGGGAGCTGGAGAGATGGCTCAGTGGTGAAGAGCACTGACTGCTCTTCCAGAGGTCCTGAGTTCAATTCTCAGCAACCATGTGATGGCTCACAATTACCTATAATGAGATCTGACACCATCTTCTGGTGTGTCTGAAGACAGCTACAGTGTACTCACATAAATAAATAAGCTGAAAGAAAGAAGAAGGAAAGAAAGAAGGAAGGAAGGAAAGAGAGAGAGAAAGAAAGAGAGAGAGAGAGAAAAGGAAGGAAGAAAGCAAGCATATGTGTTTTTCATACAAGTCTGATCTTTATTAATTTCTTCTGATGCTGGGATTTGAACCCAGTATCAGGCAAGCACTGTGTGTCATTTGAAAGTCGGCCAAATGAACTATTATCTTAATAAAAGTGTTTTCTTTCAGAAAAGTTTACTTTTTACTATAAACTATCTTTCTAAAAGCCATTTGCTAGACTTGTGACATCTAGTATCTCAATAGAGAGGCAAATGTCACATCTTCAGTCTCCTTTGAAACTATTCACTTTGTTTAAACAAACCAGATTGGATGATGGCAATTAATCTTACCAACAAGTTTGTTTCGGTTTACTAAGATAATATCTTCTCTTGTCTCAGAAATCAGAGATTTGGAAGGGGGCAAGCAGAGGGACCACTTAGGAAACCAGTTAGAGGGTCAACCTCTGTTTTTGTTTTTGTTTTTGTTTTTGTTTTTTTAACCTAAGAAAACATGTCTTTGCCTAAGATATCAGAATTATGCCTTCCATATTAAAGTGTTTTATTTAGCCTGAAGCCAAGGAGATTTCAAATAATCCCATCAACCTCTCTGTGCAATTCTCACTCAGTAAGATGGATCAGCGAGAGGGCAGTGTTTCTGGATAGCCACAGGACTGTATTAAACTCTAAAATAAAGTATGACATAGAGAGATCAAAGGCTTGATTGAAAGAAGAAATCTGTTTCTTTAAATTCCCAAGTGTCTGGGCAGTATGGGTGAGGAAATGTAGCAGAGGCTCCTGATACAGAAAAATCTGGGTCCAGACTTGCCCTGACTTCAGGCAGACATTTAACCTGCAGGAATCAGGGTTTCCTGGTCTGCCAAACCAAGGGCAACTATTGTTCCAGATTAAAAGGATAGATGTGATGCAGATATAGGAGATACACCGAATAGGCCTTTTCTTCCTTTATTAGCTAGGTGCTGCTTTATGTATAAAATTCTCCACTAAAATACAGAGTCCAAAGGTGTCCCAGAGCCTTTATGTAGCAATTATGTCAATTTAAATATGAAAGTGAATTGTATGAACGGGATAAACCTCCACATAGCCACAATCTGGAAGGATAACAATAGAAGAAACTCTGAAGGTCTCGAAAGGAAATTTTAATGAAAAAAATTTCTTCTTTAAAAGTCAGCTGCTCAATAAATAGAAAAGTCAGTCGTTTATTACAGACTTTATTTTAATATTCATGCATTTTAAGTATGTTGATTTGCTAACTGCACACTAAATCACATCGTTATTTAAATCTGCCCCCCTTCCAAATCTCCTGAAAGCAAATTCTCCTTTCACAACAGTACACATCTGACGGAGAGATTTGAGATGTCTTAAATGCTTTCTACTTTATATTTGTTGGACTTACTGGGAGCAAGGGGGGAAAAAGTTGTATCTATATTTAAATAATTAAAAACAATTGACACGTTGCCTGGGCGTGACACTATCGGCAGCAGCCACATTTTAATTCAAATGTAGCTGTTCAAATCAATGTTCTGAAATGAATAAAATTAGACATTGTACTCGATACAGATCTCATTCACAGTGACCAGGAATTATAATGGGCAGACACTAGCTCAAAGTTGCAGGGAGTATCTTTAGTAAGATGCAAATTGTCAGAATATATCATAAACTGAAACAGATTTCTCCCATTAAAGAAGATTAAAAACTTGGATCCCCAGCCCGGGGGGGGGGGGAGGATAAAGATAAAACTTATGCCTTAGGGGAAAAAATAGAACTCCAGTGATCACTATCAAGCGTCTCTTTTACATCTCACGCTCCGTGCTGGAAATAGCGGGCTCTCTGCTGGTAAAGCAACCGCACCTGCTACCCGAAAGCACAGTTGCTTTTCCCTCTCCTCACATGCCTCCATTCTAACAATGAAGACAGCTAGCTCCACCGTACAACTTTGTGAATGAGACAGCCACATGCAGTTCCTCAAACGGAGAACCTGGAAGCCCAGAGCTCAAAATGGAGTTACTTAATCCTGTCACGTGAGCAACCAACCACCAAACCTCCCAGAGGGGCTCCGCTGGTGTGAAGGAGGAAGGATGCCGCTCGCTCTTCGTACTCTCCATAAAAATTCCTCTGCCGTTGCAGAGACCTTTCAATATTTAAGAAAATCGAATGTGAGCAAACTCCGTGTTTGCATAACAGATTATTACATCTCTCTAAAAATATTGCACCGCTGAATAAACTTCCAGCTAGAACTGGTGTGTGTGTGTGTGTGTGTGTGTGTGTGTGTGTGTGTGTGTGGCGGGGGGAGCTGAAGCAGGAAGCCTGCCTCCTCTGTGAACTGCCACGTGTCTGGCGTTCTGTATGCTACATAAGGATTTCCGAAGATGCCCTTTTCAGTCGGCAGAAAAGAACCCGTCCTTACATGCAAAGAGTAAATCTTACAGCACAAACCTGACAGTGCACCTCTGAAAAACTGAATATTCACTCACAGGGCTTTTGAAGTTTGCCTTGCCGGTGGCAAACAGCACTGTGAGTCCTATCGTTTCCTCGCTGTGACTCCGCTTACTTTAAATCATGTGTTTGGAGGAATGGAAAGCTAATGATGTTTATGAAAGTATATTCTATGAACTCTCCACGCTGATCCTGCCGGTATAGAGATTTGTTCGGTTGGTTCTTTTACTTACACAGCTACAGCAGAGATGCTGAAGACAATGGCAGACGTTCATGTCTCCACCTCCCAAGTGCTGTGATTATAGGCGTCTACTGTCATGCTTGGCTCATGCACATGGCTTTAACATATTCCCTTGCAAACCTTTAGGGCTTTTGGTTGCTTCAAGAGTAGAGTTCGGCTGTTCTGTTCTGTTCTCTAAGCCTATGCTAAGCCTTGGGCTACTTCCAACTCTCCCTGGCATGCAATACATCGTTAAATATTTGCTGCCTGTGCTCTCCTTTGTGATGCCTTCTCTGCAGAGGCTATTTGAAAATGTATGTCCTTTATTTTGCTTCTTGGTACTAGAGAATGAAGCTGGGACTCATTCATGCTATCATGCTATGTGTATGTACTTTACTGTTGAGCTGTATATCCTCAGCAATATTTAAGTAATTAGTTAATTAACTAGTTAATCAATTAATTCATTCTTTCCCCTAAAATTTGAACAAGTTCTCAACAACTTGCTTAGACTATGTAGGCCTTGACTTTGTCATGGTCCTGCCCTGGTCTCCTGAGTAGCTTGGATTACAGGCCTCAGCCACTAGCCCTGACTGTAAGTTTTAGTTCTCCTGGTTGAATTCTGGCCAGTTCTGTAAGTTAAAGCTTGACATACGCTAGCTCCTTTCAGATACTGAGTGTACCTAACTACCTACTTGAGTTTCAAACTTATCCAGGTCCGGACATTAAATAAAAATATTACCACATGTCATCACATCTTGGTGGAGATCAGAATATTGGCACTGCTTACTAGAAGAATCACTTTCAATTAAAGGGTGTACAGGAGAAAGGTCCTTGATTCATAGTCAATAGTTAACATTTTCAATACTCCGAATTATGAAAATAGCCTGAGTTATTTTCTCTTTAATACTAAAGCTAGGGCTACTGAAACTATATTTTTAAAAGGAAACCAATGGTTTGAAAGTAAATTTTAACCAAATATAATGAATAAAGAAATCAAATTCATTTCACATATGTTTGGTTAAAAGCCCCAAAGCAATTATAAATTATAAATTTCAGGTCAATTTAAAAAACCTTCATTTCTGTAAATGGTACATACACAGGACAAGATTCTATTCAGCAATAAAGAAAAACGTAGTCTGAAGGAAAAGGGGTGGACCTGCAAAATATATTATGTGAGTTAACTTAACCTCAGAAAGACAAATACTGTGTGCTTACTTCCATATGCAGAGCCCACCTTTAAATGTTTATACCTATTCTTATATTGGGGGTGGGGGGAGCTGGATACTGTATAAAAATGGTATATGAAAACCTAATCTTTGTATGGTCACTAAAATTTTTAAATTAATAATGGAAAAAAATACCCTAGACTTTACTTGAAACTCAAATTATCTAAAAATCTCCTAAAATCTAAATGATAGTTTCTATGTTGTTAACAAACCGTGACTATGCTATTGTCTTTTCTGATTTGGGAAGCACAAGAGTAGTTATCCTGGAAAATCTGTGTTCTGAAAGCTACAGGGTCTTGGCTACAATTTGAACAAATTAAAAAATATAAACAACTCTTTATTTTTCCAAAATAAATTACCTTTTAAGTTTGAACATAATTCCACTTATGAGATCATAGGATTCTCACTTTCTAGATGTAGGTGTGTTCTACAATTCACTGGAGTGACCAACCCCAAGTCCAACTTGTATTATTTTATTCATCCATGATTTTTAGACAGTATTGGCCAGCATCCACTGTTGGGTACCACACCCGAGTGATAGCACATACACTAAGCACATACAGCTGCTGCCTTCAAAAATCTTTGAATCTAATGCTTGCACAATCTTGCCTAGTGGCTTTCATAACTGGAAACCACCACTCTAGGAAGTTGGCTATTCCATCATTGGATGGAGGTCAAATTCTTTGCTCCAGTGGAGTCAACTCACTTCACCACGACTTGCATCCGGAATTGCGGCTACTCTTTCTAGAGCTATGGCCTGGCAGTTATTTGCAACAGATCTGATCTCAAATCCTCAGACACCTACCACAGCTCTCCTCCCCCTTCCCCCAAGCCTACTGTACAAAAGATAACCACCTCTCAATCCGATTGCTATTTTCATATAGCACTTTTAAAAAGTCCAGTTTGTGTGTTCACCCCCCATGTATCGATTTCTTGCCAAGATAACTCTTTTGAACCAACACACAGCAAAATATCTCTGTCTCCCCTTTCCAAGTTCATCCCGCTGGCTTCTCCTTACCTCCCCAGATGGAAGCTGCTGTAATACTTTCATACACTTCAACTTTGTTGACTCTAAAATTTGGAAATCTACATTTTCCTGTCTCTGTTCTTTTCTGACGGTTTCTGACATGCCTGTCTCCTTCTTACCCCTTCTGCTTCGGGAAGTCTATCACTGCCACTTCCTAAGGCCATCACTCACGCTACCACCTGAATCAGCCTCTCTAGTCACTTCTTTATCTCACGGTTTTCTTTTGAATTCAACACTTAATTACTGTCCGAGTGTAGCTTGTTTTAGTTTACTTATTTACTGGCAGTTTCCTTCCTAGAAAATTAAGCTTTTTGCTTAACATCCAGACGGGAGGAGACAGGGCAAATGGGAGATAAATGGTCCTCTTCTGGCCCCTATGTACATTCAAGTTGCCTCATTTCCTGTTAAACACAATGGATATTTGCACAAGTCTTTCTCGGAGTTCTACTAAATCTGTCTCATCGGTAAACCCGTTTACGTTGTCTTACACAACCGTGACAATTCTTGCATGATATGACGCCGCCATTGCTACATCTTAGGGGCCAAAAATGGTTGGCTTCAGCCCCCTTCTCTATGCTCTTCTGACTTTCTCATCCACATGTTCAGCTTGCCTATTGCTCCCGAACCGTTTATGTATTAGACAATGAATCTATATCTACCTCCTGCTTAGAGACAAGACACTGGAGACAAGCTAGGCTTGTACTGACTATTTTATTCTCTCTCTCTCTCTCTCTCTCTCTCTCTCTCTCTCTCTCTCTCTCTCTCCTCGCCTATTTTATTCTAATATCTTAATATTACTCTTTACAATTAATGTAGAGGGGGTAGCTTTTTTTTTCCAGCATCATCTGCCTACCATGGCCAGTAGAGGGCGTATGATCCTCTAGGCCTGGAGTTACAAACTGTTGTGAGCCACTATGTGGGTTCTGGGAGTCTCTGATAAAGCAACACTGCCTCTTATCCACTGCATCAACTCACCAGCCCCCTGTCTAAGATCAATCTTAGGTGCCCTGACCATTATTACATGACTCTGATCCATAAGAACTGTTTTATTTTTCCCTATGCCCTTTGGTTTCTACCTTCTCTTTTCCAATCCTTTTCCCTCCTTGGCCTCGGGATTGCTGTTGGGTGGCAAATTCCACCGATGACTGGGCTCACAATGAATAGATCATCACTAGTTACTAGAATACTTGCATGGGGTCAGAGCACAAGTTCCAGAAACCTTATTTCAGGGTGCACAGGAAACCTCGGGTGCTATCTTCTGCTCTAGACCCTTCCATACCTGCCTAGCCACTTCCTAACAGCGGAACTCCTGCGGTATATGCAGTGCCTTCTGGAACCAGGAAGTATAGATAAAGGAAGGAGCCACTGAACCAGAGACTCAGAGAAGTAGCCTCCTATAAAATGTTACATTGGTACTGAATAAAATTAGACGTTGTCGTCATAAAATTCTTAGCTCTGTCAACTACTACACATCTATACAAATCACTCAGGTGAGTTACTAGTATATTGAATACTGATTTGAAACAAAAAAGAAAGACATGGATGGATGGATGGATGGATGGATGGATCGATCGATCGATCGATCGATCCAGCTCAGAGGATGGAATGGCAGCTCACTACTGGTTAAGCAAGCTTGGGGTCCTGAGTTCGATCCCTAGAACCCATGTTAAAAGGCTAAATGTGATGATCAAAATGTGAATTTTTGCCTCACTGGCCAGTCAGCCTAGCCTATTTGTGCATCCATATCTCAGTGGCAGATCCTGTCTCGAGGAAGATGCCCAGCTCTGGCCTCCAGACTCACGTCTCCTCACGCATGCGCACTCTTACCTATCCAGCTGAGCACACAGCCCCCTCCACAGATGGCTCCATCCACACGCACGGGACCAAACAGTTCAGCATCTTAAAGCCAACTACTGTGTTCACACCACAGCAGTAACATCTGAAACTTTTCTCTCACGTGTAGCTGGCCCTAGAGTAGATTTTCAGTCCTGTGCCTGCGTAACATTGCCGCATCCTTCAGAGGTGTGGTTCCAACAGATTACAGTCATCACATTAACCTAAAGAGGCTGCTGTAACATCTGGATTGCCACAGTTCAAAATCGACCGCAGTTGCTAAACAGAACTAAACTGGGCCGGTGCCTCTGCTTCATTTAGGAGCTGTGACAGAATTTAAAGGGAAGCGGTGTGGGCTGAAAAGGAATGGAAAATCAAAACAATTTACAGCCTCAATAGGAATGTGTGATGTACTCTTGGGGCCACCTGAAAAGCCATGCGAGACACAAACAAACAACAACAACAACAACAACAACAAAGCAGTGGAGATCAGATAAATTCCTTTCTCTTTGCCTTTTCTGAATGAAACTGGAGGATCTTCCGTCTCAGCAGACAGAACAAAGTTGCTGAGGCCTACCCTCTAAAGACACTGCTCTCGGAAACAATTGCATCTGGAGCCTTGAAACGGATCTCAAGGAATAAAGGGCACAGATTAAGTAAAGTCATCCAGTGACCCCATCCGGGGCAAAAAGAGACCCATTTCAGCAGACCACAGACTGCCGATATCCCCACAGCAATTGACCTCTGTTCATTAAAGAAGTAACAGCAGAACATAGGAGTTGATGGCTTTTTAAAAAATGCCTCTGAAGCCATTGCTCTGTTCCCTGAGCAGGGGAAAAAAAAAAACAAAACAAAAAAACAAAAAAAAAAAAAACCACCATCATTTCAGGGGATGAAAGCATTCACTGACTACAGAGTATACACATTGAAATAAAAGAAAATATTAGAAAGTTAATATTATGATGAAATACAAGATGCTCATCAGTCTAATTAGAATGTAAATAACCAGGCATAGTTAATAAAGTTCAATAGGATTCGATTTGCATGAATATATATTCTTGTGAGGAGCAAAGGTTGATATTTGCAATCTCTTGGAAAAAATGAGAAATTGTAAAAGATTTCTAAAATAGCTATATATTGGGCAGCACGATTTTCTCTCAACCATGAGAGAACTGCACAGATCCATGATAGGCAGAGAAATATCCCTGGACCACTGGGGCGCGGGGGTGGGCGCTTCTGTATCTAAGAATCCAGGCAACCAGAGTCCTTGTCTTCACATTCCTACCAGTCCAATGAGGAGGCAGGTTTACGGACTAAACTTACATATTTTACAATCACAGGATGGGCACAAAATACCACTGACCACCATGAGAACTAATAACTTTGGATGGGAAGGACAGTCATTTGCAGGCTTCCCTTGTCCCAATAAAATCATTTTAATGAGTATCTGTAAACTGTTCCAACACGTACAGCTGGTTCAAAAAAATCCCACCCATCAAGATAATATATTTTGATTAGGTTAAGCAAGGAAAACCAATTTTAATTACATTTTGATTTTTCTGGACCATCTTGTTTACACATTGTACCAGAAAGAGCAGAATGACCCCATCCTTCAAACACATAAAGGAGGTGGAGACACCGACATAACAGCTTTTCACTCAGCCTTTGATTGTCTTTTCTCAGTCTAAAACTTCCCGCTGACAGAATAAAAACAATGCTTTACACTCAACAGGTTTGCCTCTTCAGTCTTCCCACTGATGTCAGCCATCACCCAACTGCAGCATCCTTCCTGAGAAGGGTCAGGAGGTGACTTCATCACCACGTCAACACCACCAAGTATTCTTACAGGAACCAAGATGGTTACCTGTTGCTACAAAACAGGATTGGACGAGACACCACCATAGAAGTGCTTTGTCCTTGAGCATAATGTCATTGTGAGGCTTGTGGCTTCTGCGCACTGGAAGTGGGGACTTGCTGGATGATCTGACAACAGTTTCATCTGCTGTAACTATTTTAAACCTCTGTCCTCCATGGCACCCATGTCTTGATGCTACCACATTTGTCTCTCCATCTCTCTCTCCTTCCTTATTCTCTGTCTTCTTTTCAGATGTGCCTAGTCCTGGACAACCCTCCTGTCCCTCTAGACTTGATATTCTCCTCTATTCATCTATTCTGCAAGCTCTCACCTACTTCTTGCCTTCCAAGCTATCAGCCATTTATTTTTCCTTCTTTTAGGCTTTGATAAACTCCAAACCTACTTGACACCCATCCCAAAGAAAATGCAGCATATCCGCCCCACAATCTCCCCAGACTCTCTCTAGTCTAAGTGGATATCACTACCACCTCATGCCAGTCAAAAACCTACCGATCATATCAATTACTTCCCTCTCCATCCTTTCAACCCCTCTTTCTGTATTTGATAACCACCACCCAAATACAAGCCACCATTGTCTCTCTTCCATACGAGTGGGGCAGGTAATGAAGCACAGTGCTAGAGCACTTGCTAAAATTGTCTGACTGCCTGAGTTTGACCCTCAGTGCTGCAAAAACCAACCAGCAAAGCAAAGGAGAAAAAAAAAGAAAGGAGAGGAAAGGAAAGGAATAGGAGAATCAAAGTTGGATTCAGAGAAAACAGTTATATGAGAAAAGCAACATTTAGGAGCACAAACTGGTAACAAGATGTAAATTCAGCAGTGGAAAAAATATATCAGCACTGTACTAGATAGCGGCCCCTGAGTTTAGGTATCAAGAAGTCACTGGGAAGCCAAGTGGTAGTAGCACACATCTATGGAGACAGAGATGGGCTGATCTCTGTGAGTTCAAGGCCAGCCTGGTCTGCAAAAGGAGATCAAGGACAGCCAGGGCCATACAGAGAAACCCCTTCTCTTAAAAAACCAAGAAGAGGAAGGAGGAGGAGGAAGATGAGGAAAAGAAGAAAGAGGAAGAGGAAGAGGAGGAGGAGGAGGAAGAAGAAGAAGAAGAGGAAAAAAAGGAGTAGGAAAAAGGAGAGGAGCACGAGGAAGAAGAACAGGAGAAGGAAGAAGAATAAGAGGAAGAGGAGGATGAAAAGGAGGAGGAAGAGGAGAAAGAGAAGGGGGAAAAAGAGGGAGAGGAGCATGAGGAAGAGGAGGAGAAGGAGGAAGAGGAAGAGGAGAGGAGAAAGAAAAATTAGACAATGAAGACAACATTTACAGTGGTCATGAGAGTCTGTCTTCTCAGTGGAGATGTAGAAGAGGATGTAATCTAGCAATAGAATGAGCTCAGAGCATACACGACAAGGGAACATAAACTACTCTTTTTAGAACAATGGTCAAGGAAGGAATTCAGCTGAGATATAGTGGTTACAGGGGAGGCAAGGTTGAAGTGTCTTCAAGAGTATCTCATAAAGGCTTCAGTGTCTTATAAGGTACTGGGAAAAGAAAGGAGAAAGGAAACAACTGTAGATACAGGGATGGAGAGAACAACTCGAGGAAGCAAAAGCAGGAAGCAAAGCGACTCCCATGTAGGGAACATGTGGATGGACAGCCCTGAACAGAACAGATAAAGATCTTCCTCTTTTTTGACAAGGAAGGAAGACATGGAGTACATACATGATGGCCTCACATTTCTTAATAAATTAGAAGGAAACATTATCAGAGATAGAGACAAAATCGAGATCAAAGGATAAGGTATTGATCGGTGCACTTCTACCAAACACCCGGTGTGAGCTAAGCACTGGGAATCCAGGAGTCAACCAGAATGAAACAGGCTCTTCTCTGTAACACTGCCAACTCTCCAGGGGAAGAGCTTTCAGCACTGCATAGGAAATCAACAAGAACCCTGGCAGGCTGGGGGAACCCTGTGAAAGAAAAAAATCTTCAAACCAGATGCCCAAGGCTTAAAAGATATGTGGAGGGTGATCTTGAGGTTGGCAGTTGGTGGCTTCAAAGGCGAAAATACCGAACGAAGCCATTAGAATAATAGTGTAAAAGAGACAGCAAGAACAGCACCTGGTTCAGAGGGGTGAGGGGCCAGATTTGTGAGGTCATAACATGGGTCTGGTTTCAAAGTCACTGCAGTACAGTCATCAGATAACAGAGGTAAGCTAATAATCCCTGGAGATGCATTCCTGAAACATCCCTTACCCCACGAGGCTCTGCGAGTGGAGAGGGAGATCCATGAGGCAGACGCCCTCTCTGCTATAAAGGACCAACACCCTTCAGACCCCACCCTTCTCTGTACCGCCAGGCAGTCGGATCAGGCCTTTCAGGGAGAATTGCTGGGATCTGACAGCAAGTACCCCACCTGCTCCAAGTTCACACCCGAGAACCCAGAGCAAAGCTGAGGCCCTTCTGCACACGCTCAATATGCTGATGACACGTGGTCGGTATCTCTCCTTTTATCTCTAAGCCTGACACCACAGTTCCACAATTTATTCAGAGTCTGAGAGGCCTGGCTGGGGATGGAGATCAAAGCCAACCAGAAAAAGGATTAATCCCGATAAGACAGAGGTTATGACTATAGCTGGAGAAAATATTTAAAGAATGTGGACAGCCTGCATCTGTGTCTCTCTCAAGGATGTCTCCCTCCTACATCTACGATTCCAGTTGGCATTTCGGTTGGTAGCCATGACAGGCAGGCCCGAGTACACAGGCCTCTTTCTAGTTGCAGACTCAGAGGGAATGACAGTATCCTGGACAGGAGGTCATCTTTCTTCAGAAGTTTCTGGTGGCCATGGCTGATTCTGGTCTTGATGAATATGGATAGCGAGGAATTAATTCCCAGACATTTTTACACCAAGGTCACCAGGAAAGCACGGGCTGCTGCTATCTATTTCTTCAGTTTCATCTACCCACAACTATTTCCATAGTATTGTCTTCCCCAGTTATTTTAATTAATGCTGTTTTTTGAGATTTCTTCCTCTATTTTCCTCAGAAATATAATTTTTAGATACCTGAATTGTAGCAAATGATCTAAAATTAATTACCCTATTTTTACTTTTTGAAAATAACAAACCAGCTATTCATCAAGGTAGTTTTTTTTAAAAAGATAGGTATAATCATTTTTCCATTTAAGCCTTTTAATACTTTGGTTATAATGCTCTACTATAAGCAACAGGCATTAGATATAATTTTTCTTCCTTTTTGTTTTATTCTAAGTATCAGCAATTCTATTTTATTTCTCTGTTTCTGCCTCTATTTGATCTGGAATCTCTTCAGTCTGATTTTCAACAAGATAAAGAAATAATAAATACTTTTTTTCCCTTGCAGGATAGAGAGGAGAAGAAACAATTTATTTGTATGAAGATAGCAGTATTCTTTGCAACATATGATGTATTATATGGTATTATTTTAATAAGCCTTCTGCCAAATTTTAGAAATGAAATATAATTTACTAATAATGAAAAGAAGTCAATAAATTGAACACTAAATGGAACAGTAATTGTGATATATGGGGCTCTGGGCCAGATTTTGAACTACACATGTGTTAGGATATCCTTACAACATACACTTTCGTCCTCTATGTACATACAGACATTTATCCAGAATACCTGCTCAAGAATTATCACCATCCTTTTTCTCTGCCCATCTTCTCTGAGTTGCTTCTAATAAAAAAAAGACTCGGTGTCATTATGAAGTCACTAGGGCTCATGTGGGTGAGAAAGAGTACTTGTGCTGGCACTATTGTAAAGTCTTACAATTATTTCACTATCCTGTCATCCCCAGTGTCTAAAATTCCAATAAGGTTATCAGTGAACACCTGGCTCATGCTTTTTATGACAGCAGTCAGGTCCTTATTGTTATACCCCAACAGTAGTGGAAACACACATGTGTTCATCTGTCCTTTTAATACTGACTTCCAGGGTGCTGGCACAATCCTAGGTCTTAAGAGATTTAGCAGAAAACAGAAATTTGTGTCCCTAAGGGGACACAAAAGATCATGGGAGAATCCTGGTAAACACAGGGTGACCACAAGGTGTATTTCAGAGTGAGAAGGGGGAGGAAGAGCAAGGAGAGATGGCTGGTGGTGGGCTGGGACAACAGCTAAAATATACAAGGACCCAAGCTGGGGACAATTTGGGGGAAAACATCTGGTCAGCAAGAAGAGCAAGCAGAGAGTCCTGACAGAAGGAATGCACTGGACTTGCTCTGGGTTTTGAAATCCCTTCTCTGTTATTCATTTCATGGGAAATGTTGGGGAAGCTACTTTAATTGCTGTGAAAGTCAGGGGTCCATCTGGTTGTGGACTCTGATCCTCAGGATAGAGTAGCTAAGACCTGAGGAAGAAGGGGTGGGTGTTATGACTAACTGGAGATATTGATGACTGTTTCCTTACTCCTGTAATCTGTTTAAGCATTCCCTAGCCTTATTTAAAAGAGACCCATTAACTAAACCAGCTTTATTATTGTATAGAAAACAAACAAAAGAAACCTATATATTCCTTTCATGGAGAGCAGCGTTTCCAGACACATTTGTCATTTCTGGGTCTAAGCGCCATAGTCCAGACTTGAAATTTTTCCAGAATTTCTTTGGAATTCTGTTAGAAGTTCACAATTTCTTATAGCTAGAGGGGGAAAGCTAGAAAGGAGAAGCCTACAAAAACAGAATGAAGAAAACTTATTGGTCTAAAGAAACTTGTTCTTAGTTACACATTTTGTTCTGACTACATCTTAATATCCATGAGTTTTATGGAACAAATGCCCCTGTGGTTGTCCCCCACCCTGCCCCCAGGTGCAGCCTCAGACTTTGTTAGTTGTGTTAAATGGAATGTTCACCATATCACTCTTTATAAATTAAAACAAAACAAAACAAAACAAACAAAAAAAAATCCCTTGACTTCTGAATGAGTCTGGGTTCCAGAATGCTGTAAGATGTCAGAGTTTAATGTTACACACCAAATACAGGCTGAGCTCAACAGCCTTATCTGCACTTTATGTAAGACAAACAAAACTTACTACTTCAGAGTAAATCCAAGCTCCTTTGAACGCTGTTTACTCCATTAAAGACAAGATTCATACTTTACAGACCAGAGTGACCTTGCTGAATTGTCTTCACGTGTAAATTATTTAGCACGTAAACATTTTACATATACATTTACCATTAAATTATTTAAGATTTACAAAAACACGTGTATGGGTGTATAGTCCATTACAAAAATCATATGAAAGAGAAATATATGACTGGCTATGGAGGAACATATCAGATGGAGAGATCAGGCACTTAGCATAGCTGAGGGGACAGTTTATGAGAATTAATGCTGTACTACAAATAGGCATATGGTCTTTTTAACCAAACAAACTATAGTTTGTCATTTCTTATCAGCCACAAGAATTTGGGAGTAATAGGAGTAACTGCAGACTTGCAGGAAGTGGGCCATTAACTGCTATTCCCAAGCCTGAATTTCAGAAATATGATGTCTTGTTATAAAATGTAAAGCTTTAGGTAATTGCGCAACTGTTTGGTAGCCAAACAAAAGCCACAATCTCAGGTAAACTTTTGTTCTTGAAGAAAAGAGTGTATAATGCCTTGAAAGGAGAGTAATTGGCTAAGCTGGAATTAGAAGGGATCTGCCATTGTAATCCCCTCCACCTACTCAAAGTCCCTCCCTGTAATGATTTGTACAATGGAGCCAAGGAAATGCAAATTTGATTGCAGGCACTTGCCTGCCTCCAGCTATTCATTACTTTTCTTTGATCTCAAGAGAAAAGTCTAGAAAGGAAGAACCTGAGCCTGACTCCAAGGGTAAAGGCTCTTGTCACCAACCTGACAACCTGAGGAGCCATCATGAAGCATCTTGGAAAGAGAGAACCAACACCCACCTGCTGTCCTCTGACCTCCATAGACATTGTGACAAACACACGCATGCATAAACAAATTAATTTTTTTAATTAAAAATTACACTTGAAGGTTGAGAGACAGCTTTGTAGTTAGAGTAACTCTTGCAGAAGACCTGGGTTTGGTCCCCAGTCACCTAATGATACCTTACAATCCCCTGTAACTCCAGTTCCCAGGGACCCAGTGTCTTCTGGTCTTCATAGGCACCAGGTAGAGACATGGCACACATATAACACATGCATGTGGAATCACTCATTTACATAAATTAAAATAAGTACACCTAAAAACAAGCAGACACAAATAAAGGACCAAAAGGATGGGGAATTCTCAGTGCTGATAGCATTATTTGTATATAGTATGTGCCCAACAGTAATAACTTAAGTGGAGCATGGCACCCTACCTAAAGGTCGACCAGTTAGCTCTTGTCTTCTGCTGCTCAGCCTCTGGGTAGAGCCCTACCTTCCTCTCTTTTTTTCCACAACCATATTCCTCTTCACTTATAACATCTTGTCTGACAGAAACCACTCTGGTTTACTTTGAAGTTCAAGACCAGCTCAAGGTCCAGTCTGACTATTTCCTCCTTTGCTCTTCACTTTCTCCCTGTTTGCAACAATTCAGTCAGTGCTTGATCTCCACACAAAGATGTGACTTCACAAGGGTAGGACATAACGAGAGCACATTACACAGTTGGAATGAAGGAAACCCCAGACACACAAACCTTCATTCTTCCTCCTGACACTATGTGTGTTAACCTTATTGGGTTCTACATGTTCACTTCTGAACAACACTGTGTGCATATGAAAGGTGCTATGTACATGTGGGCAAATATGTATACCACACAAAAACCTCCTTTTCTCTGAAGTTGCTGGTGACTCTCTTTTATACCCCAAATTCTGATTCACACAAAGACCGATTCTTTTGCTCTCAGGAACCAATGCTTTAAGAATTTGTACATGTCACTATTATTGTTAATATGTACAATAGCGTCTCTTTCAAGAACCACCACCTAGGTAGGCACATGTTTGCTGTAAGTTCTTTAAGGTCTCTATCATATAAACTGTATGCCTAGCCACATGTATTTTGAGGACTTTGAAATCTCAGACATTGGATGTATTTTAACCTATTAATATTTATCTTTATAAATGCCCATATGTTTTCAATTTGGAATCATTACTGAGCCCCAAGGAACTTTCAGGGCTATAATAGGCACAGGTGTAAGCTGCACCAACCAGTATGATGGGTACTCCTGGGATCTCTTAAGATGAGGTCACTGAGATGCTTTGAAGTCATGCAGTGGAGGAGGTAGAATGTGGGTACTGACAAAGAGATACTGTGCATCAGCTACTGAAATAGATTCGTTGTTTTCCATGCTACTCCTTGACTGATTCTCCATTTATTCACAGTGGTCCTGACCTCCTGGTATACAATACCGTCTTTGCTACTTTTCCTGGGCTCTGGTAAAATGCCATGACTAAGGTATCTCATAAATGAAAGTGGATGAAGCTCTCGATTTCAGAGGGTTAGAGTCCATGACCACCAAGGCAGTGCACGGCAGCAGGAAAGTATGGCCCTGGGGCAGTAGTTGAGAACATACATCTTGAGACAGAAGCACAAGGAAGAGAGAGCTATTGGGAATGGGGTGAGCTTTAAACTCAGACTCCACTCCTGGCCCAGTGCACACCCCTCTCAATAAGGACACACTTCCTAAACTTTCCCAAACAGTTCCAACAACTGGGGACCAAGTACTCAAATATATGACTCTATGGGGCCAATCGTATTCAAATCACCACAAGTAGCTTTCATTGACCTTTCTCCTATGCATCTCTTAGTGGCTGCCCAGGCTAGCATGACCTTCAGCCAGGGTTGCCCACCCAATCTTCCAGGGTATTGGTTTCTCCTCCTTATTTTCCCATGCATCTCTAGCTGTATAGCCATGACACTGCATAACAATTTGTCCATGTGCCATACCTAATTCTTCTGGAAAAAAAAAGCTGCATTTTATCTGTTCTTTTACACAGAAGAATTCCTGTTGGAATGTACATAGGTCTGATCATAAAATAAATGAATGGATATGTTTTCCAGCTTACATTCCATTCAAACAACTGTAGCAGTGGGGACCATACTGTAGATAAGGAGATGTGTGCCCTACAGGGCAGGGTTTGTTTCTTCAAGAATAAGGGTTTCCTCCTCTGGGGGACCAGCTCTCTGTGCATCATAAGCTTGGATGCTTTAAAGATTCTTAAGCCAGAGGTTGGAGATGCTAAAATTAGAAGTCCAAGGATTTGGAGAATAGAAAGGATCATCTCCAGAATGCAGGCTTCACAGTGAACTTGAAGGTAAGGCAGTGGTTCTCTGCCTGTGGGTTGCGACCCCTTTCACAGAAGTGGTAATATAAGATATCCTGGATATCAGATATTTACATTGCAATTCATAACAGTAGCAAAAAAATCACAGTTATGAAGTAGCAACAAGACAATTTTATGGTTAGGGGTCACCACAACATGAGGGACTGTATTAAAGGGTCAGGGCATTAGGAAGGTTGAGAACCAGTGATCTACGGTTAGCTTCTGTGACTGCATAGGCTCATAAAGTAACCAAGAACCACATCCTAACACCCAAATTGGAAGAAATATACTACAAAGAGACATTCTACAAACACCACCAGAGGACCTAGAGAGTGTGGGAGGCTGAAATGTGGGGGAAGCAGCTTTATCAAGACTAAATCATTTCAGGTAGCTGAATCAAAAGCCTGTGACTGCACCCCAGAGAGTCCGAGGCATTTCTAGCAGATCTTGCAGGCCTGTGTACCTTCTTGAAGGAGAGACAATCGCTCCTTCCTAAGTGACACATTGCATAATGGGGGGTTGGGGGTGGGTAAAGGTGAAGCCTTCTTGTCACCTAGAATACCGTCCCTTGGTAAAAGATTTACCCAAAAACATGTCACTAAAATGGGAAGATAGTGTGAAGCATCTGCTTAGAAATAACCTGTATCAGTGACCTAGGTACTGTCAAGTATACGGCCAGAGAACAAAGGAAATATCTGCTCGGGAAAGAACCAAAACTCTGACTAAGTTTACAGGGGGATTTTTTTTTCCATAAGAAGAATAAAACTTTGAAAGAATGAATACTGGACTGCAAAAACACAGGTGGGCCACAACTTACGAACAGTTTGTATTTCAGAAGTCTGTTTTTAAGGCGGTTATGCAGCGATTTGGAATATACTTTTGTTTTTTTCCCCACTGAAATTATAACATACATGGCAGTCAGCATCCTGGGTCAAATTAACCTGTAATGCAGAGAAATATCATCTGACTGGTGAGCGAGAGGCCTGCCCTGTGATGAACGACACCACCAGGAGAACATGTAGCAAGGCTTCCATGAAGGTGGTCACATGTCCTTTTGCTGAGAACTCTAGTGGCAGCTATGAACGAATCTTCCACATTGCCTGGCATCCTTCCAATCCTTAAGCTGATAACAGAGAAGGCACCTCGGGATCTCGGTCACAGGTAGCAGTTTCTGGGTGTTCCTGACTTAGCTGGCTTACTCGAAGGAGATGCTAGGGTGACACATGGAGGTACTCTTCCCCATGAAATCCCATCCCCCCTATACTTCAGAGATAATGGTGTCTATAATGTCTTTAATGGACAACCAACCATCTCCTTGGCATAGGTGAAATGCATACAATAGACCATTTGCTGAGGCTCCTATAAATCTGGTCTATCTAACCACGGTGGTGACAGGTTCTAGGGTACTTTTCCCCCCTCTTTTCTTTAATTGTGCTTAGTCTGCAATGAAGGGCTACCCTAGTCTGCACTCTTTCCAAGTCCAGCAATAGACCCAGGGCAGAGGGGAGAGCCATAGTGCTGAATAATGATGAAATGTTAAGCCCTTTCAGACCAAAGGCCAGCAACGCTGCAGAGCCTATTGTGGAACGAACATTTATATGCAAGCTACCAACAATTAATTCCTTTAGACACCTCAAATGAGACCAAACAAAACTGCTGAATATACCTGTGGTTCAAGGAATGAGAAATTCTGAATTGGGGGTGTTTAATTGCACTTTCAGCTAACGGGAGAGTTCAAGTGAACTATTTGAAATGCATATTACATGCACACACAAAACTATGCAAAACAGACAGGACGCTGGCCAATTTAATCCAGGGTCGTTTCCAGCTATTATTTTTCTCTCCCTCCCGCCACCCAGATTTTTTTGAGGCTGCATATCATTCAACAACTCTTTGGAACTTTGCTGGAGTCTGAGCCAGTGCACAGGAGGCCTGGGAGGCCAGCAATGTGTAACACCAGCTGTTACAGGGCCAGCCCTAGTACAAAAGGCAAGGGTGGCTGGCACCTCTCAGCTCTACGTCACTGCTATTCTAGGATGGTGGTTTCACTCTTGAAACAGCTGAGAGGTCCTTGTGCAGTGAAAAGCAGGGGCATTTCTGCCTGGACATCACCCTTTGGCCAGAACCTCCTGCTACCACTTGCCAGGGTTCTGTCTCTGTGCCAAGAATGCAAGCAGCTGCCCAGGAGCTACCAACTGAGCAAATGGACACGATGATACCACATTTAATGAACTATTGCTAAGAACAACACTGAGGTTGTCCTGATCCAGATTTTAAAATAGGCATTAGGAGGGTTATTGGTATAAAGATAACTACTCCCCACTCCTCTCCACCACAGGATTATCTCTATAGGAGGGCAAGCTCATCTGTCCCATTGCTATTCTCTCGCCCTCACCTTTGTAAGTACCTGATGAGAGCGAGCCTGGCATTCCGGGAAACAGTCTAGAGAGCCAAACATTTAGTGAATGGAAGCTGATACTGAGAAGAGCAAAGAAGAGGACAGAGACTGGAAAAACAAACTCAGATGTTTCTGGAATCTGCTGGAAAGAAAGATGCCTAGCATGAAAACCAGACACTCTCCAAAAGCTCTTCGAAGCCTGTAACCCAGGGTCTCTAGCAAGGGGCTCTCCCATTCCTGCAGCACAGAACTGGCTTGGACTAGGTGACTGTGAACATTGAAGAGTCCCTGGCCCAGGAGGGACCCTCACTGCTGTGGGTCTTTAGTAAGGACACTGGCACCCAATTGTTTGCCAGCGAAATTTGCTGTCTTGTGTCTTGCGATCAAGGCAGCGCAGGATGTAGAAGGGGATTGGTTTTTAAATATCACGAAAAGCCACGTTTCATATACCTATTGTTTTCTCAACATAAATAAAACTTAAGATTGGCACAAACCATAGAGATCAGATCTCAGGAACATTTCTGTATCTGATGGAGAGATGCAGGACAGGAAAGTGTTTCTCAAACGAGGTGAGACACCTTCCTTGTGCAGATGGGTGGAAATTGGTAGGCCAAGGCTGTGGGCAGGTGGAGCAGGCACACATAATCTTTTCATCCAGGAGTGCCAACTCCATTACAGGCCTGATTGTCTCATCTTTGCTCTGTTGCAAGCATCTAAAAAAAAAAAACCCTCGCCATATGGTGGGTAGCCAGTAAATATTTCCCCAATTAAAGGGATCATTAAGGTTTGGAAGTTCTATGGAAGGTGGTGGAAGGAATGCTGTCATCTGGCTATCCTTAGTTCACCTGCTGAACAGCTGGAGGTAGAAGACCAGGATTCACAATGATTATGACCTGGGATTCTTTGGGATGCAGGCACAAGACCTTGAAGAGAAGATGTGTGCAAGGTCATTGTATACAAGGGCTTCACTTGGAGTTGGAACCAAGGCCCTGCATGCAGTTATTTTAAGAGCAGGTACATTGTGTTCTTTATCCTAGTTTCTGGGAAGACTTTTTTAGTAGCTGCAAGCAAGCAGGGGACATGTTGCTTATATCTCTGTCTGCTTATATCTAATTAACGTTCAGTGAGTCTCTGGCTATTTAAAATAGGGAAATAATGCATATTTATTCACACATGCTTTGAGATCTGGGGATAAAAATGCTATATTACTACCAACCACAATGAATGCACATACTTTAAATATAATTATCAATTACCAGCTACCACCTGTTGAGATAACTAACTACAGTGCTTTTAAACACCATCCTTCCAAATTTTAGAATTGGAAACATTCTTCAATGTTACATACACTATATTCAACCAATTCATTAAGGAATTTCTTTGTTACTGGTGTATGACTTATGTTAGCAAGAGAAATGGAAATTGAGCTTTATGAATTACTAAAATGCCCAAGGACCTATAATTGGGGTCTGATCTTACAAAGTCATCTTTCAGAACTCTTTTAGGATACACCGAATAGTGCAGACATCCGTAGTCTAAGATCATATTGGTGCATCTTAAAAAAACAAAATTGTGCCCCCTTGGCAAATCAAATATTAAATGGTTAAAATGCATATGAAGTGAGATGCATTTTTATAAATACAAAGCCCCTAGTGAAAATCAGTTCATAAACCATGCATAAATAGAAGGTATTATGTTACTCTTTCTCCACTCGGGACCATAGATTGCAGCTAAAACCGTAAGACTCTGCTTATAGATGGGCAATTATTATGGGGTTTTTATTCTTCAGAAGCTATTAACATTTTTACAGCATAAGCAAAGTTATTACAAACAACCTTTAAAATGTGAGGAATGATTTTCCTGAAGCTCCCCCCAAATCCTCGCCTCAACACAGGCACTATATTTGTTTACCAAGAAGGGGGTGGGGAGAAGGAGGTAGGGTTGGAGCAGATATTAAAGCAACATTAACGTAAAGTCAAGGAAGTTTAAACGATACTCCACGGGGATGTTCCCATACAGCATATTTTCTGACAAGAAAACAAAATATGAAACAAAGATACTTGAGTGTTTAATCCATCATCAACATCATTAAAACACATTTACATAATCTAAGCCACGGAGTCAGAAGTCCAAGTTAATATAAGATCAGGGTCAGGCTCCATCCACCAGTCCAATCCAAGGGTGGTTTGCTGGTGGCCTCTGATGTATGTACACAGTGGGACTCTACCAAAAAAAAATCCAGACTTATGGATTACAAAGGGAAAGATACTGGTGCCTTTGTGCTAAAAACTCTACAGAAACATTCTGCCCAGAGTTTTTTAGTCATCCTACAAAAATTCATCATTTTATAGAAAGAGACAAAGATAGGAACCCTACCATAATGCTAGGAGTGGAAAGAGGGATTTCTGAAATCAGCTCCTGTCCTTCAAAAGCTTGATAGTTCATCCCCCACCAAAAAATATCTGTGAGTATAAAAATACACTCTCTGAGCATTCTTAATGAATGTGCTTGACGCTATGTTGTCACAGAGTGAAGCGACACCTGATAAGGAGATAATTTATCCATGTAAGACACCAATTAGCAGTGACAAGGCTGACTTCATCTCCTCTGCTCCCTTTTGAACCGCGAGGCCCTCCGATGTAGCTCGAGGGGGCACCAGCAGAGGAATCAATAGGATGGGCTGCGATGGCAAATATCCATTCCTAAAAATGCCGTTGTCCGATGTATATAGCATGTTACACCAGCAGGTTACACATTTTACAGCTGAGATGGATCCTCTAATATAGGCGGATCCATGTGCATGCATATGCAGATATATTTAATCAAATGTACATTTAAGGTTTACAACATGCACCATGAAGATGGCAAACAGTAGAGAAGCTAATAAACGGGTCAATCATCTCCTATAGGCGCTGTGTTTTGGGGGTGTGGCAAAAACAGCTAAAATCAACTCAGAAAAAAAATCCTGAGTGGAAAACAACAGTATTTTGAGCTGCAGTCCTCATGTTAGATATCTTGTTATGGTTTGTATGTGTCCAGGGAGTGGCCCTGTTGGAGTGGGTGTGTCACTGTGGGCATGGGTTTTGTCCTAGCTGCCTGGAAGCCAGTATTCTGCTAGCAGCCTTCAGATGAAGATAAGAACTCTCAGTTCGTCCTGCACCATGTCTGCCTGGATGCTGCCATGTTCCTGCCTTGATGATAATGGATTGAACCTCTGAACCTGTAAGTCAGCCCCAATTAAATGTTGTCCTTTATAAGAGTTGCCTTGGCCATGGTGTCTGTTTACATGAGTAAAACCCGAACTAAGTTAGATCTGTACACTGGTTTTCATCTTATAGTTTTAAACTTTGAATCCTTTGACCTCCATCTCCCAGTTGCTTCTCCCCACTATTTTATTCCCAATTCTAACACATTTGAGTTTCTGAGCAAGATTCTAAACGTGAGAGCACACAATAGCATCAATTAAAATTTCACTTCATTTTCAAGAAAATATCCATTCAGTGCTGGGAAGTAACTTCTGAGTTGATGGGATCTGTTTCCCTTACTCTAGCCATTCTGAAAGAGCATAGGGACAGTCATCTTACTAGATGGCTTTCCCTTAAAGACGATTTCAAAGGCACCAAACCTCCCAGCTAATGCAAGAAGAAAAGACAGATTTTAAAAGGCTAAAGAAGGATTTCCTACTGGGGCAGGGATGGGTTGAATACATGACTATTTTAGTCTTTGCCCTGAAGCCATGAAAAAATAGTGTTTTGAAAGTATGACTAGATAATAATAATTTTTTAAAAGCCACATATATACACAGATATAATATGAGGCCTGATTTAGACTTCTTCAGAGCTAGTTTCATGGAAACTATTGCTTCTCACACATAGAGCATGTACTGTGAGTAGAAACCAAAGCAATCATTACCACACAAGGTTCAGGATATATCACAATTTCCTACCCATGATGGCTCCTTATGGCCACAGAGCCACAACTCTGACCAATAACCAACTGAAGAAGAAGTTGAGCCTTAAAGGCTGTGATATTGGGATTCATAGTCACATGACAATGACTAAGCCACCAGAATACCAGGGCTGCATATGAGCACCCAGACTTGGGAACAACCATTCTAAAAACAAGGGTGGAAATAGGACCAAGAGAAGTACACTGTCACCTCTTATAGAATCCATGAGTCCAGCTTATGCCAAGACAATGTCACTGCACCTCAGTTTTATGGAAAGAAGAGCACCTACCATCGATTTCTCTTCAGCAATAACTGAGTTTACCAAATTCAGACTGAGAATTTCTTGATGGGAGATTAAAGATTAGCAGCTATTGGAGTCACAGCAGAAAGGATGAGAAAAGACACATTTCAATGGCCATTAAGGAAACAAAGGAGGATTCTGGGTTCTCTTATGGAATATTCAGAAGATATTTTATTACTCAAGACCACATCTATCCATTGTGGAGTTATCCAACTTGGAAGCAGGTAGATAAAGGTTCTGCTCAGTAGTGAAGTCTAGAAAAATCTATCTCTCTGTGGTCACCAAGAGAAGTGCTGGATGATTTCAAACACACATAGCTGTAGTAGATGAAATGTGCATATATACACCCTCATATAACTCACATATGCTTCCACAGATACATGCACACACACACACACACACACACACACACACACACACACACACACACACACATACTCAGACACACATGCATACACAGGCACACACACACATACATAGGCAAAACACATACTCAGACACACACATGCAAAAAACAGATACACAGGCAAACACAGGCACATACATGCATACAGAGAGACACACACACACACACTCGTTTCTGCAGATACAGACACACACACACTCATGCAAAAACATACACAGGCAAACACAGGCACACACATGCATATACAGGCACACTCACACAGACACAGAGACATACACAGGCACATACTCAGACACACATGCATACACAGGCACACCGTCATGTTGACTCCAGTGCACACACACGTTTCTGCAGATACACACACACACACACACTCATGCAAAAACATATACACAGGCACACACATGCATATACAGGCACACTCACACAGACACAGAGACACACACAGGCACATACTCAGACACACATGCATACACAGGCACACCGTCATGTTGACTCCAGTTTATTTTCATGTTATTTTAGTTTTTCTCAATTAATATCTTTGTTCTTGATGAACTAAGCTAAAGAAGCCGATTTAGGCATTGTTGAAATAGAAACTCATTAAATTCCATTAGTCATCTTTCTTTTCTTGTACAGTTTTGGTGTCTAGATTGAGGCAATCAAGAATAAATAGATCTCTTGCCCTTGGACTTGTGTCTCTTTCAAGGGCTGTCTGACTGTGCTCATTTCCTCCTTAGTAGAATCTCCTAAAAATCCAACCTTTGCTCTCTCTCTCTCTCTCTCTCTCTCTCTCTCTCTCTGTCTCTCTCTGTCTCTCTCTCTCTCTCCAGATCTCTGATGATGATCTCACAGAGTGGGTCATCATCATCATCCATAGCCTCTCTGTCTTTGATGTTTCTGAAAATACTCACACAGGTCACTCTCATCTTAGGATCCTACTTGCCAACAAGAACAGAAATAGAACGTCAAGTGGACAAACAAGAGGTTTTCTGGTTCCAGCTCTATCAGATAATGCTGAGGGGGATTGCCCTTGATTCGTATGTGTCCTGATGATGACTATCTGAGATCATACTTCCAAGTTTCTTTCACATGGTGCTTAGCGTTGAACTGAGCTGCTTGGGGCTGTGTCAACAGATTGCAAGGTTGTCAGTAATGCTGAACTGGATCCAAGTTTGAGATCTGTGTTCTAGGACACACTCCAAGCAGAGCCCAACCCTTTTTGTGATTTCTAAGTGTCCTAGGTAAAAAGTTTTTCCTTCATCCTAGAAACTCTTTCCCAGGACCTTTAAGCAATTCTCCAAGGACTTTGGAGATGCCTCTTATCTTCTTGTTGGCCCCTTAATGTCTCACAACTGTCATCAAAGGAAGGTTTGATTCTTGACGAGATCCCATAACTCCTCCCTCAAGCCTCAGCTAATTCCGTACTAAAATCCAACTATCTGCTGCACTCTTGTGTGATTCCAGCTCCAGAAGGTCTTAAGCCTTTCCATTTGCCATGGTCCCAGTTCTCTAGGTCCCATGGTATTCACCATTGAGAGGATCAGGTACTAGTCACCACTCATAGAAGCTCTCTCTCACTGAGGTTTAGTTATTTTAACCACTGGATTTAGAAGACACAATCTCCAAATGCTCTAGCTAACATTCTCACACAGAGAGACAAGGCTCCCTATTATTATCATAATACACTGGCTGTGCTGTGCGTAGATAATCACACCTCTGTGATGACTTACCATCGCATCCTTTAGTAGCTATGGTAGCTACTATAGCATCCTTATGGACCACTGCAAAAGTTACCAACACTGAGACTGAAACTAGTCTAAATTGCTGCTATGTACAGTCTAGGATGTTCTTTCAGGCATTAAACTATATGACTGAGCTTACTGCATTTTATCCACAGCACAAACCTGTGAGATAGGTATCTATAAACATGGGGGAAGTCAGGGTACAAGGGCAAAATGACTTACCCACAGAGTTACAAAAACAAATGTATAACTGCAGAGCTGATATTCTTTACCTGTGTCCTCCACTGAGGACATGGGTATCAAACAGCATGGCAGGCTGGGTTATTATCAACTGTAGTATACATGTCTCCTGACCATCCTCTCCCTGTCTGTCTCTTTCTCTGTCTCTGTCTCTGTCTCTGTCTCTGTCTCTCTGTGTCTCTTCCCCACCCAACCGCACTCCTGGACCTCACTTGGCACCAGGAAATGGTTTGTTTATACATCCAACAGGAACATAATATATTTATTAATGTTTTGGGAATTTCATACAATATACCCTGATCACACTCACTCCTCAGTCCTCCCAGGTCCACCCTCCCACCCTGGTGCCTCCTCCCCACCCAAACAAAAACAACAAACAAACAAACAACCCTACCAAGTACAATTTGTGTTGCTCATATACACATTGGAGCATGGTCAAACATCCACTTTACAATTTGAAATACATTCATTGACAATTTAAATATACACCATAAGTAAGATATATACTGTAAGTAAAAGGGGTGTGTGGAGTTGAAGAACAGCGCAGGAAACACCGAGCTATAAGCTCTCACCTGTGAGAACAGAGCACTGCTTCACTGGGAAGATTACCTTTGCAATCTTCGGAGATGCTTCACAGTACAGAGACAACTGCCATGAAATCTGTGCCAGGAAGAGAATTGTCTCCCGTTCGTGGGTCGCAGCCAGAAATATAGGGCCTGGAGAGCATCCCTGGAAAGGCTAGCAGAGCCAGGACTTCCTTTTCCATACGCTACCTAATTTTGCTGCTTGTATTCTTATTCAGAATATTCAACAAGAAAAAGAACGGATGTGCTAATTAAAGGCCCTCATATGCCTACCAGAAATACAAATTGTGAGTCTCAGGTTTCCATTACAATATTAAAGAAATCCAGTCAATGATACTTAAAATCTTTACAGAAACAGCTTGATTTATGGTTCAATTATGTATTGGGGAGTGTGTAAAATAAGTCACGTCATAATCATTTTTTTCCCTCTCTCTCAAGTTTTGGATTCTGAAAGACGATAATCTTGGAAAGATGTTTGAACCATCTTTCTTCCACTGCCTCCAGTCAAATACAGTCACAACAGATCACTTTAATTGGATTGAAACTGTCTGTTGGACATTCCGCTGCTTACATTAACACACTGAGGGCAAGCCCATGCTGCCAAGTGGTATATATATAAGTGCTCATAATTTACCTGTCAATTCAATTCCTTCTTTTTCCCTATCTATCTCCATTTGTGCCAGTGTTCTATGACTGCATTCTCTCTCTCTCCCTCTCTCTCCCTCTCTCTCTCTCTCCGTCGCATGTATACACACACACTCACTCCTCACTCACTCATGCATGAAAACTCTATATTTTACACAGCCCTACTGCAAAGCACATCTATGACAATTTATTCATGTTATTTAATGTCTCTGAGCCTCGGTGTTCTCATTTATTGCTAGGTTGATAGAACTTGCCTTTTTCATTAAAGGATTTTTGTTTTGTTTTGTTTTGTTCTTAGAAGCACATGGAGTCTTATCAGGTGCTCTGGGGGATACTGTAAAATGCGGTACAAGCACGTAATGTGAAAACACATTTATTAATACTAACTGATTCCATGGCTGTATTCTATATCCACGCGGACCAAGCTACTCTCACCAATATAAGCCCACGAGGCACCCCATACCCACAGACATGTCAATAAAGGAGCGGTGCAATTTAAAGATCTAGGACATATTTTTGTTACATTCTGAATCTAGGACTGACTATATGCATGTTTCCTTTCTTGAGCTATTTTTCCTTTTGCTTGACTCAATTTTGAAGCAAAAATATGTGACTCACTCACTGCCGCAGATGAGACTACAGCAGACAGGCATGCTGGCAGGAAGGGAGATGATAACACTAAGCAGCACCTCGGTTACAGCACTAGGGAGGGACAGAGAGGTGGGTTATGAGTTCAAGGTCAACCTGAATTGTGTAGGGAGTTCAAAGCTGGCATAAGCTATACATAGGACTGTCTCAAAAAAGTCACACACACACACACACACACACACACACACACACACAGCACAGCACAGAGAGAGAGAGAGAGAGAGAGAGAGAGAGAGAGAGAGAGAGAAAGGGGGGAGAGACAGACTGACAGACAGACAGACAGACAGACAGACAGTTATTATCACTGATATTCTTGTCTTCCCATTTCAATTTTCATACTATTTTCTTGAAAAGGTTTTCGGGTGTTTTGTTTTGTTTTGCTTTGCTTTTTTGTTCTTTTCAGCCTCTCTCACTCTCCCTTGTTCCTTCTCTTTCTTTGTCCTCTCCCATGTATTCCTGGAGAGGGGCTGAACGAATAGAGAGACTGGGCAGAGACCCGTTTGCCGACTGTAGAAATCTTGCTGTGTAGAACACACCAGCCAGGTATCGTGCAGAGAGGGGTGAAGAGCACTTGACCCTCTTGAAGAATGACTGATCCAGACAATCTCTCAGAGCTGGGAGTGTGTCACTGGGGCTAACACATCAGTGAACCCCTTAGCTGTGAACTTCAGCAGATAAGAACATCATGTGTTATCACAGATTCCTATTGCCAGAGCAGATGTCAAACTGTGGAAGGACCGCCTTCCCTACACCCTAAGCTAAAAACAACAACAACAACAACAAAAACCTTAATAAAAAACTGTAAAGAAAAGGTAACTCATCATAGTGAGTGATTATTATTTTTAAAATTTTCTTTTTATAACAGAAAATCCTACTCTGGAGCAATATGTAGGATGCTACAAGATTCCTCTCTACTCCGTGTTCTTGATGTATATAAACATCCCCTGCTTCTCCAAACAAGCCTGGGTTAAACAGACCATCTCACCTTGAGCACACTCACATATGGACACAGCGATCTCTGACCAATGCCCTCTCTGTGAATGTGGCTGTTTGTTTGAAATGTAATGAGGAAGGAGTTAAGGGAAATTTGCACATTCTACAATGTGAAGATAACTGTCTACATTTCAATGAGTTTTAAAGCCCTCCATGCTTCGGTAACTTTTGTTAGAAACATCCCGGATTGGTTGTGACAACCTGTGGGGTTAGTTTACACCACAGTCTAAAGATTGGGAAACTCAGTTTAGAAATTTGATCACTATCCCTGCCATCTCACATCATAATTCAATTGGTAAAAATGCAGTCAAACCCTCCCTGGAGTAACCCTGAAGAACAGCTTTCATTCTGGTGGTTTAGCAAGAGGAAACCCTGCTTGGAATTAGTGATGGGGGGAGCACGTACGGAAGAGTTGAACTTTAAACAAGGATTTCCAGGTGATTTGATTGAGGGGTTAAACACGATACAAGACAAATGATCAAATTAAAATGAATATGCTAAGGCAAAAATTCAAGTTTTTTTTTTAAATACTCTCCACGAGAACTTTCTCCCAAAGCATAAAGAACTGTCAAAATAGGATCTTGCTTAAAATGCAAGGTATTTTCAAAGAGAGGATGACATTTGCATACAATATGTGCCAAAGACTGATGGAAAGCTAAAAAATATGCCTTACTTGTAGATTGAGTCTATATGACATCAAATTCCAGGATTAAAAAAATTTAAAAATCACTTAAAATGTTATGTTGAAAACTATTCCCTTGTGTCTTTCTCTAATTAATTCGTGAGTCAACACTTGACACACAAACTTGCATATGCATGTGAAGTCATGACCTCTGAGAATGGACAGGGTGCACACTGAAAGGCAGCTCAACGTGTAATTAGTCAATTATCCAATTCGACAATTAAAAGACAGAAACTAATATAGTTTCAAACGTTAGGCTGCCAGGCTCGTCATGATTTTAGCTCTGGTATTTTTATTCTAAAAATCTTCTTCCATGTGGCCCATCCCCAGTTTGGGCTGCTGCCACTTCAGAGCAATTCCTGGATTATCTCCTTATTTCGGGACAACAGACACAGCCCAAAAGCCACTTTTCTAAGGTTCAATAAACTTGCTCCCTTTAACAAAATAAACGCCACGGTAAACCCTTCAAATTGAGTATTCTAATGTTATCCCGAGTCTCTAGGCTCAAAGTGGTTATCTTTAGCAGAGAGACCTAAATTAAAATCTGCCCCATGTACCACAGCTAACAAAAACCCAACAACCCTTGCTTCCTTCCCTATTTTGATAAAAATCAGTGCAAATAAAATCAAGAACCACTTAAAAACGCTTTTATATTTTTTTTCTTCCTACAGCAGTGTAACTGATTTTGAGTGAAGGTACTTAAGCCCACATAGGACAAGCACGCCTTTCATCTGGAATTCTACATAATCTGACATACATATGCCTTCATTATTTATGAGAGAAGGGGGAGAGTGAGTCCCTGCTACAGGGTACAGAGATGGAGAGGCCCTCCCACGGGCACTGCCATTCTCCTGGATAAAAATCCACCCGTGATCTTCTTCTGCAAAGAGAGCTTTCTTAGTCTTTGTGTATGTGTTGGGGGGTGGGGTGGGGACAAGCTCAAAACATACTCTAAGGAACACATTTATTATAGAAGAATAATCTCTCAAGAAAAACATTCTTTATACAATGACCCGCACGCAGTTATAGGTCATTATATATCAGACCTCTCACGACCATTTACTGGAGGCAACATGACAGGCAGGCCCATAAACCCATCAGCTCACACCGCTCATCCGCAAGCTCTTAGGTAATTAGAACATATCACGGGATGTAATCAGAAAACTCCTACTTTCACCAACCTTTGGATTTGTAAGTAAATCTACCTGTCAGGGCATCATCACTAGCTAGCAAGGAATCAGAGAGCCTCCTCTGGTGCTGCGCAACATTCTGTTCATCAGGCTCCATTGAGGTGTGCCCTGCTTTGGACACAGCCCTGAAGGGCAGCTCCACTGTACAATCCCAGGAGTTTGCAGTCAGGGAAGAAGGACCAGGAAACCACCCAGTTGCCAAGCCCCTGAACAGTTCACTCCAGGAATGCTGAGACCAAGTGCACACTCTTCTCCATCAACTAGACTAGCATGCTACAAGGCTCCACGACTCAGAGGCTATAGGCCATGTAGCTTTGAGCTCCTTTTCATACTTAATACAGCCAAATTTAAAGTTGCCCTATGCAAAATGTTTTCCAGGCAACTGCAAAGTCCACTGCATACAGAGCATATGAAATATTCGTTTCATAGTATAAAAGGCCTTCCCTTAATAATAATATGAGAATGATTTTTTTCCACGAGGGAGGTTTGTTTGTTTGTGTTCATCCTTAGGAGAGTGAGCGGGCTTCAGCATTAGACTGACAGACAGTGGAATGTGATAAATGCCAATTTGCATGAGTTTGCAATGTAAACGGAACCAATTATTATAAAGCATCACTTGAATACTTTAAAATTGGATTTTAAAGAAGCCAGATCATATGTTTTGTCAAGGTTAAATTTTAACTGCTACTATTAAAATTAAGTATTCAGGTTTTAGTAAATATGTTTTTTTAAAAAGCATATTTGTAGAAAATACAGACCAATAGAAATGGGTTTTTCCCCCTTTATTTTCAGTTCATTAGTTCCTCTAAAAATAACATCAGATACTAAATATGCATAAACAAAATGAATTATATCATGTGGTTAGCTGCTCTTTAACATAAATGCACTTCTACAAAGACACTAGTCTTGTCAAATTTTTACGATTTTTCTTAAGCATTAATGCTTGCCAATATATCGATACTCCCTTTTGAAGTACGTAAAAATTGTTAGTGAATGATCATTCATCTGCTGGATTGTATAATGTGAAATTTCCAATCTATGGCCATTTCTAACTTCCAAAATGTCACTTTTATACAGATCGGCCTGATTTGGTAGAACATTATATATGATACAGGAAAGATGGTGGGCTTTCAGATTGCCTCCTATAGGTCTTTAAGCAATTGATCCTGTCTCATTTCCTCCTCTATAAAATGTGGCTAATGACACCTATTTATCAGGGTCATCGGGTAGTTTAAATGCAATATCGGAGAAAGCCGCACAGTGACTAACACCCTGGAAGCTATCATGAAATTATTATAAAGAACGAAGGAGCATAGTTGTCTGTACAGCATGTTCAGTGGCAATCATAGCTAAACACCCTTAAAGCATATGCTATTCACAAGCGTAGCCAACATTCACTCCTCCCCCTGCCCAAGGTAACAGCACAGAGATGTGCAGTGTTCATGGTATCTTCCAGGCAGAACATAGACTTTGGGGGGTCACATCAATTTGGATCAAGGACCCTGCTTGTCACTTAAAACCTGTAGGTCTTAGGTCAGGTAACTTAGCCATCTACTATACAAGACTTCTGGCAACTAAGACAGCGCAATGAAGCCTTTAGGCCAGTGACTCTCAATGTTTCTAATGTTTAGACCCCTTAACACAGTTCCTTGTGTGCTATGGTGATCCCAACCTTAAAATTATTTTTGTTGCTAATTCATAACTGCTATTTTGCTGTTGGTATGAATCATAATGTAAATCTGTATCTTCTGGTGGTGTTAGGTGGCCCCTGGCATATGGTCGTTTGACCCCCTCTCCCCATCCCCTACCACGGGTTGAGAACTGTCTTAGAACATTGGCCTTCAAAGAAAGAGCATGAAAGACATGTTACCTGCCATTCAAGTTCTCCTAACCGTCACCATGACAGTTGTCCTGGTAAAGTCCTTTAACTGTGCTGAACTCCAAGAAAACTATCTTATCACTACTGACATGCGTTCTTTTTTTAAAAAGATTTTATTATTATTTTTATATATATACAGTACACTGTAGCTGTCTTCAGACACTCCAGAAGAGGGCGTCAGATCCCATTACAGATGGTTGTGAGCCACCACGTGGTTGCTGGGGTTTGAACTCAGGACCTTTGGAAGAGTATTCAGTGCTCTTAACCGCTGAGCCATCTCTCCAGCCCCCCTCCCCTGACATGCATTCTATACTTAAGATCTCTTTTTCTTTATGGTGCTATACATTATTATTAATTTAAAAAATCAAAAGGGAAATTCTCAGTAACATCACCAAGTTATGCATACAGATTAAAGGAACAAAGCTCAGGGTACAATGTATAGTTCCAATGTCTTAGTTAGGGTTTATTGCTGTGAGCAGACCCCATGACCAAGGCAAGTCTTATAAAGGACAACATCTAACTGGGGCTGGCTTACAGGTTCAGAGGTTCAGTCCATTATCATCAAGGTGGGAGCATGGCAACATCCAGGCAGGCATGGCACAGGCAGAGCTGAGAGTTCTATGTCTTCATCTGAAGGCTGCTAGTGGAAGACTGACTTCCAGGCAGCTAGGGTGAGGGTTTTAAGCCCATGCTCATAGTGGTGTACCTATTCCAACAAGGCTATACTTCCTAATAGTTCCACTCCCTTGACCACGCATATACAAACCAGCACATTCCAATCTCTGCCTCTCATAGGCTTGTTCAAACACATGAGTCTATGTGGGCCATATATAGCCATAGCATAATGCAAAATATATTTAGTCTAACTTCCAGAATCCCCATAGTCTATAGCAGTCTCAACAACATTAACAGTCCAAAGTTCAAGGTCTCTTCTGAGATTGATCCAATCACTTAACTGTAAACCCCAAAACAAGATAGGAAACCAGCTGGACAAGGTCCAAACTCTGCATCTCCATGTGGTCCCCAGATCTCCAACTCCTTTTTCATCTTTGTTGACTGAAACAAGTTTCTTTCTCCTGGGGTTCCACTGCCTGTTAGCAGCTTTCCTCAGCAGATAGCCTATGGCTCTGGCAGATCAAACGTATTTTTCACTCTAAATCCAAAACCACATGGTAGAAGCTACGGGGTTCTGCTGCTTTCTGGGGTGGAACATAGCCCCCTTGTTCTACTACATTATCACTAGCTTCCTCCTTTCCAACTCCTATGTCTAAGTTCAGCTGTCCTGGATCTTGCTCTGTACATTGACCTTATACTTAGAGATCTGCATGGCTCTGTCTCCTTTAATGTGGAATTAAAGGCATGTACCACCACACCTGGATTTAAGCTTTTCTTTACCTAGAACCTTCTTTGTCCCAGGCTGACCTTGAACTCAGAGATCTGTTTGGCTTTGTCTTCTGGAATTAAAGGTGTGTAACACCATGCCTGGATCTAAACTTATCTAGGAAGGATCTTGCCCCTAAAATTCCTTAATCTGTTATCTCCTAGAATATAGGATTCAGTCCCCTTTCACTTCCTGGTACTTCTTTAATACTCGAACCATATATTTTATATTTTTCCCTTTTCAGCTTGCTATGCTTGTTTAAAATGTTCTTCATGAGACTTAACAAGAGAACAAAATCTATGATGGGCGTTTCTGAGACTTCTTTTGTCAAACATCAAGCAGGAGCTGATGCAGAGGCCATGGAGGGATGTTCTTTACTGGCTTGCTTCCCCTGGCTTGCTCAGCCTGCTCTCTTAAAGAACCAAGACTAACAGCCCAGAGATGGCACCACCCACAAGGAGACCTCCCCTCTTGATCACTAATTGAGAAAATGCCTTACAGCTGGATCTCGTGGAGGCACTTCCCCAACTGAAGCTTCTTTCTCTGTGATAACTCCAGCTGTTTCAAGTTTACACAAAACTAGCCAGTACAGTGGTCTACGCTCAGAATGATAGACTATGCCTGTATTCCCTACACTAGGGAAGTTGAGTTCACGGTCACCCTGGGCTATACAACACAACTATCTCAAGCAGGTGGGGTGGGGAGTGCACCATTTACTCTTAGAAAACTCTAGTAGAGAATGTCTAAAATACAACAGAAGTATCTATATACTTCCTCATCTTAAAGAAGGTGAAGTCTACATGAGACAAAGCGTATAGCCTAAATTTTTCTTACTCAGGCAGTATTGGTGATGGAGGTAAAACAACCAAATTAACAGGAACATAAAACCATGGCTGACTATCACCAAAGCCAGGATGATGGATGCTTTCTAGGAATGGTCAAAGGTACCAAGGGATGGCACCCTGCTGGACCATGACCACGGGCGGCACAGTTGAGCAAATGCTGTGGAATGTCAAGGACAGGTGGGTAAGATCACAGGATCACAGGGGACCCCAGCAAGCTAAAAAGCATCCACACTGTCTTGAAAGCAACTGAATCTCTGGCTTGTAACCTCTGGAATCTTAGACACAGTCATCTGAACCTCAAAGAGAACCACCAGGAGTGCTCAGCAGGCAGGGAATATTTCTGTCTCTTTTGTGGATACAGTCTCACCTGGCAGGGAAGCACACATTCTGAAGGCTGTGTATGGGCAACTGTTTCTGACTGGTTACTACAAGGACAAACAACACTTCTGCTCGTGCATACAAGAATAATTGCAGATAACTCATAGGTCTTTAGAGAAATCAGCCAGGAAAAAACATGAGGGGGAAACACCCCCCCCCCCCCCCAGACAGGATTTTCTACAGAGAATAGAATTCTTGAACTTGAATTCTCCTTGAACTTGACTGAGACCACTCAGCGGGAAGGAAGGGAGGGGGGGCGCAACTTACTTTCTTTTACCCCCTTTTCCTCCTTTAACTTCGGCTCTCCCTCCCACAGAAAGGAGGGGATGACTTCCAGTTCAGAGTTTATTGCCTGAGAAGGTGAGTTACTATTTCTGGATCTTAGACTCCAAAGAGCAGCTGTCTTAGGAAAGTATCTAGTGGCTCCCACCCTAAGATAGAAGGGAAAGGAAGTACAATACTAGGGTCTTTGCATTCCAATGCTATTTTGTTGATGGATGCAAAATATGAGGAAAAAGGCCTTGGGTATTCAAAGAAGATTCTGTTTGCACACAAATACCTTCAGCCTATAGGACTTAGAGATTTCTGTGATCCGTTCTCAACCCCACAGTGCACAGATCATTAATTCCAACTTGTTACCACAGGACTCCTTCTGTTATGGAATGGTTTGATTGGCTCTACGAAACTAGCTGAATCTGTCCTTAAAAATTCAGGAGGCTGGCATATGCAATAGTGTCTGGGTTTGGTGGCTGATTATGGGATGGATCCCCGGGTGGGGTAGTCTCTGGATGGTCCATCCTTTCATCTTAGCGCCAAACTTTGTCTCTGTAACTCCTTCCATGGGTGTTTTGCAAGATTTTGCTGAAAGGATTTAGCTATCTCGAGTGAGGCTATGCCAGTGCCTGGCAAATACAGAAGGGGATGCTCATAGTCATCTATAGGATGGAATTCAGGGCCCCCAATGGAGGAGCTAGAGAAATTACCCAAGGAGCTGAAGGGGTCTACAACCCTTTAGGTAGAACAACAATTTGAACTAACCAGTACCCCCAGAGCTCGTGTCTCTAGCTGCATATATAGCAGAAGATGGCCTAGTCAGCCATCATTGAGAAGAGAGGCCCCCTGGTCTTACAAATTTTATATGCCCAGCCAGGGTCAAGAAATGGGAATGGGTGGGTAGGGGAGAAGGGCGGGGGGAGGGTATAGGGAACTTTCGGGATAGCATTTGAAATGTAATTAAAAAACAAAAAACAAAAAACTTCGATTGAAAAAAAAAAATCCAGGAGGCTGAAAAAGGGTACCTTTTCAATGCAAACTAACATCACATAGAGGCCTCAACAGGACCTCTGCATGACCCCTATTGCATCTTTTATTAAAAACAAAAAACAAAAAACAAAAAAACAAGTGAAGTGAAGTGGTAATTTAGTCCTTGAAAACAAGAGTTTGCTAAATTCAACTCTGACCTATTTTGGAGGTGTCATGTTTCCTTCTTCCTTCCTTCCTTCCTTCCTTCCTTCCTTCCTTCCTTCCTTCCTTTTATTAATAACGATTGAGTCAGTCATTTGTACAACACCTTTCCTTGAGTGACATTTGTTTTGAGGGTCAACTAGACTAACTCCTAGTCCTTGCCCACGATTATGACTCTTGAAATTACCATTCACAAGCTCTCAAGCCTGCTGAGCAGGTGACAGGGCTGGCTCTCCGCACTTCATTGGCACCCCAGTGCAGGGCCATTTCTTTAACCGGTTCTGGTTTCTGATGTGTTCTTGTACTGTGGAGCTTCATGCCTGTGACAAACACCTGCTGACACCTCCCTTAACTCCAGCTGGAATTCGATTTGCAAATCATACTTTAGTTTGAGGGAGTAACCGAAACTTTATGGATTTGTTTTGATCTCAAGACTGCAGATAAATTAGGAAAATCCACAGTGCATACACTTAAATAAGGACAACATCTCTAACCCTCATCCAGTGTAACTACTATATTTCATTTATTACAGAAGACTGTCCCTCTGTCATAGCATTATAACATTAATGATACAATCACAGCCAATATTAAGTACTTCATTTATGTGATTTCTGATAATACATTTATTTATACATAGAAAGAAATTTATAGAAAATGATTCATACTTCATGAGGAGTGAGTGCCTTTAAAAATAAATATAAGTGGAATTTAATTCCCCAAAATATAGGGTAATTATGGATATCCATGAATAAAATGCTGAATATATGTTTTTGATCAAACATAGATTGTTTGATCAATTCTTAGACTATCATCTCCATTGAATCTTTCAATTTTGAACTATACATGAGATACCAAGCAACAGAATCTTTTTTTAATGTTTCAGTTAAATATATTCCACTTTGTTGAGGATCACAAAGTAAGCACGTGTTTAAGAAACACCTCAGGTGGTAAAAACCAGAATTATACCTTATTTCCAAAAAGCAATGTAAGGCACTGCCTTAAATATCCAGATTTAAGCTGCATACATATTCTCTCTCATTTAAGAAAGGTTGCCTTTCTTATCTCTAGACAATAGCCATAAAATGTGAGTAATTTTTTTTAATTCTATTATATTAGTGGGGTTCGTTTGTCGCTGGGAGTTTTTGGCATGCAAATGGAGCTGAAGAGGCAGTATGTGCATCACAGAGATGACACTAAATACGCCTTCCAAGAGGTTGTACTGCATCCTCCAGTTCCTCTTCCTAATGAGACATTCACAGGCAGCTCTCAAGCAGCAATAAATCACCGCTGTATTGAAGCGAATCGTGATCATAATTAAGCACACCCGAAACAACCACGCCATGAATTATGGAAAGTCTATCTTGATTTCTTTACACCTTTTGGGGGAGGGCATAATAGCTTTATCCTAAGGATAAAAATGGTTGTCACTAAATCTTTTATAGTATCATTATGGAAAAGTGTGACTAAGTCGATATGCAACGTATTTGTAGGTGGTATGATAATTCACATAATGTTTCAATATCAAGTTTTATCCCATGCTTCATCACTTACATAGAGCATCTGAATTGACTCATAGGTTATGCGATATTCTGAAATACGGCGCCGCTGAAAGACTCAATGCACCCTACTTCATTCAATTACTTAATAAGTTCTTAGGAGTTCTTAGAAGCTTAACAATATCCACTTATAATAGGACTGCCACTTACAGAGAAGATCTGGTTTTCCTAAAGAAACAAGTCATCCCACTAAACTTTTGGACAAATGCTTTTAACTGCTAATCAATGTGTAAATCCTCCAGTGGAATGCTAGGGTGCTTAAAATCTTTGGCACCAAGAAAAAAAAACCCAGGAATAATAGAACAGACAGGGTGTTGATGTTCCTCATGTGGTCCTAACATCAGGCTTAATTTCCATTCTCTTCTCTTCTCTTCTCTTCTCTTCTCTTCTCTTCTCTTCTCTTCTCTTCTCTTCTCTTCTCTTCTCTCCTCTCTCCCCTCTCCCCTCTCCCATCTCCTCTCCATTCCCCTCGCCTCCCCTCTCCTCCCCTCCCCTCCCCCTCTCTCTTTCTTGAATAAAGGGGGGAAGTATTATCTCCATAGTACAGTGCTCCTTTGACTTTGTTTTTTACCCCCAAGACAACCGGTGATGAGCATCTATTTGTGACTGTTGATCTTCCGCACCCAATAGTTCTATCTTTGGGAAGTCAAAATTGATTTTCTCCCACCTGTCACACTAAAATCTCAACTCTGTCCTTTCTGTTACACTCTCAAAAGAGTTCAGTGGTATCTGGATCAAAGGATTAGGAAACCACAGCTCTAAGGGAAGCAAGCAGCGTGAGAAGACGGTGGGGGCAGTTCTGGGTATTTTATGTAAGCAATCCATTTCAGCTTCAAAGCAGGCACCGGCTAAGTGGGTGAACAACATGTAAAGTGCTCACTTGACATAAGTTTTTTTTTAAGTAGTTGAGATAAAGAGAGCCTCCAATCGCTGACCTTTTATTATTAGCCAGAGTCCTGAGAACAAGAGAGCCTCTGGCAGAGGTGGCTCATGGCTGCCTGCAGAGCCTCCAGGGCTCTTGTAGCTGTGGCTCAGAGCCTGCAGCTGCCCACTCCTCTTCAAGTTGCTTGTTCCACTCTCTGGCTGATGCGGAGGGTATCTGATTTCTGTCTCTGGATACAGTGCAGAGGACAAGTGCCTGGGAGCCGGACTCGAAGCAATGAGGAGCACGGGGCTCTGCAGGTTCTCGGGAGGCAGGCGCAGCCCCAGCTGTGGGCTTCGCTTGGGGGAGGGGGGAAGAGGAGGAGGAGGAGGAGGAGGAGGAGGAGGAGGAGGAGGAGGAGGAGGAGGAGAAGAAGAAGAAGAAGAAGAAGAAGAAGAAGAAGAAGAAGAAGAAGAAGAAGAAGAAGAAGAAGAAGAAGAAGAAGAAGAAGAAGAAAAGGGGAAAAAAGTGTGAAACCTTTTACAAAATTCCATGAAAGAGATAAGGGAATCCCGGTGCATTCGCCTAGTTTTGCTCCTCTGTGTCCAGAAGCAGTGCTGAAAGTAAACACCAAACTCCATTTCTTCCTAACCGCTAAGAGAGGTACAAGAGCTCTGGATGACGGAATCTTTTCACTAATTGGCTAATCACATATTACACTACTACCACGGCCACTGTGGTGTATTTCACATACACTGGGTTTCATGCTACACGCTGCACTCATTGCCCTAGAAGCCTGTCAATCACTGGCCTGCCTCCCACTTACAAACCGCAGCCCTGCAAGGCTTAAGGAATCTGTCTAGAATCACGTGGTCAGTAAACAATCAGTCTCCCACAACAAAAGGCAAAACAACTAAATGGACTAAATAAAAAGCATTTTTCCCCTTTGGTAAATCAGAAAGCTATTCTGTCTTATTGGTGGAATTCAGTTTTCAACATCACCTCCTCCCTCAAAAATAGCCATGTTTCAGGACGCAAGGATTCTGTGTCTTTCTACAAGTCAGTTAGTTTAACTATTTGAACGGTAGTTTTTATAGATGGCCGTACAGTTGGTTCCCTAAGAATCTGCCAGATCTCAAGCAATTGACATGGTGAGTTTATTTTCATAACCACACCAACTTCCTTTTCAATTTCAGACTGCTGCCTGATTTTTAATATGCCTCTGTATACAATGAAACCATATCACCCAGTCCAAAAGGGAGTCACTGTATACATAGAAGACATGTTGTAGTGGTTAATATTTAATTACAACATAGTTAATCATAGAAGCACATCTGAATCTAATTTATTAGCATCCTCCTTCAAAAACATTATCTTTGATTCCTACAAAAAAAGCCCCCAACAAAACCAAAACAACAACAACAACAAAAACAAAGACAAAGACAAAAGGCAAAATGAAACAGTCCATATAATGTGTTTGTTCTTCTTGGTAACAGGAATCAGCTTTCACCCATGGGTTCAAACAGGTTTATTAATGTCTGTGGTGTCTCCTTGCTCCCAAAAAGACTCATGGCTCTCAGTCTCATCCCAGAGAAAGAAATAAACTTGAAGAGTCACAAGGCTACCTCTGCTGGGAATGAGGATGAAATTCAGGAGAGACATTGAGGGATGGTACCAAGAGCAGGACCCACCTTGACAGGTTGACCCTGATTCACTCTGTGTAGCACGCCACTTACTAGAGGTCACCTACAGGGAAGAGGGTGGCATACAGTCAAACAGTGAGCGACTGGCCTGCCGTCCTCACTTCTAGTTAAAGGGGCAAATATAAAGAGCCAGATGAGATATTCCTGGAGTGAAAAAACACAACACATTTTTTTTTTTTTTTTTTTTTTGCATTGGAATGTCCTCTTTTCTGCTGGGAACCACAATCTTGGAAGGAAGGTAGCCAGACTGAGCAAAGGGTACAAATAATATCTGACATAGAAAGAACATGGGCTAGAAGAATAGAGTGGTGCAGGTATGAAAAGACCTTAAAGAGAGAAGACACAGTACAGGGATGGATCATGGGAATGAGGGGTAGATACATGCCTGGTAAGCAAGTACTGAGAGCCATAGTTGATATCAGAGCTCCAGGAGCAAAGCACCTTGAGGATATTATTAAGATGATGACACATAAAAAGGAATTAGAAAGGAAGAAAAGGAGAAATATCACGTCAACAACTCCGCCCAGAGCCAGCCAGCGAACTAGGCAACTGATGACTTCGGTTTGATTCCCAGGCCCCACCCATATGGCAGGGAAAAAGGGAACGGACTCAAAAACATTGTCCCTGACCGCTCATGATATGTACACCACCTACCTCAAAGAAACACACAGAAGACTTTTAAAAACGTTTAAAAATGTTCAAACTATGCTCCAAGTCGCACCATTCCAGAAATTAGATGAACTCTAGTAAGCATTACATCACATAAATATAATTGTAATTTTTAATAATGTGATGGCGCTAAAATAAATGGGTAAAGTATTTGAAGAATTCAGATACTGAGGAAGAGTGATAAGAAGTAATGAACACAAGCTCAGGGCCTGTGAGAGGAGCAAACAGGCAAGTGACTGTTTAAAACAAGTTAGAAAGAGAAGCATATTGTGAGGGGAATCTTTTTTTTCTATTTTGGTATGATGAATTAAAGATAAGCCATGTAAATGTTTTAGCAATTCAGACCATTGTGGAGATTTTCCAGATATTGGGAGGCAAAGGCTACAGTGTAAATGTAGCCATCAATCCCATAGAATGTGACAACATAGGAGGGTTTGTTAGGGCAAGCAGGGGCAGGGACAGGGACAGGGACAGGGACAGGGACAGGGACAGGGACAGGGACAGGGACAGGGACAGGGACAGGGACAGGGGAGAACTGGGGGAGGGGGAGGAGGAATCAGGAACTCTGTGAGGTCAACAGCTACTTGAAAGTATTGGTGAGTGTGTGTGTGTATGTGTGTGTGTGTGTTTCTGTGTGTAGTTGTGTGTGTGTGTGTGTGTTTGTCTGTGTGTGTTTATCTGTGTGTTTTTCTCTCTCTTCATGTGTCTGTGTGTATCTGTCTGTGTATGCTTGTCTCTGTGTATGTGTGTATCTGTGTGTATCTGTGTGTCTATGTGTGTGTGTGTGAGTGTGCATGTGTTTGTGTGTGTATCTTTGTGTTTGTGTGTATATCTTTGTGTTTGTGTGTTTATGTGTGTGTTTGTGTGTTTGTCTGTGTGCATTTGTCTTTCTGTCTGTGTGTGTGTGCCTGTGTGTTTGTGTGTCTATGTGTGTGCTTGTCTGTGTGTCTGTCTGTGGGTGTGTATGTGTGTATATGTGTGTGTTTGTGTGTCTTATGTATGTGTTTGTCTCTTTCTCTCTGTGTATGTGTGTGTATCTGCATGTCTCTGTGTGTGTTTGTCTCTCTCTGTGTCTCTGTCACTGTCTCTGGAGCAGTCTCACTACTGAGAAGTGTAAAGCAAAATATGATTAGTTAACTCACTCAGATCTGCTCACTAGTGACATCACTTACCCATCATCCATCCACAGACAGAAAGAGATCAGGTCTCGAGTCTCATAGTCATAATACCTAGGGGTCCTGTGTACACATTGCTCTTCAGTTCCCTCATACCTCCAAGACCACTAGATTCTTGCCCTTGCACACTGCAAGGTTGTACTCAACTAACCGTGTTCCCAGGGTTGTCCATACATCCTCACATGCATGGACACACTAACCAACAGACAACCAGCAGGCCTGAAGAAGTCACCCACACATGGAGCTGGGTTAGGACTCTTTTAAGAATCTTACTCATGTCCACTATAAGAGGATAAGATCTGGGAGCTGTGCTACCATAGATGTCATGTGACAAGCAGAAGTTTCAGGTAACAAATGCTAGAGTGGAAGGCCATGTGACGGCCATGCTTGGGTGCAGTTGGACGCAGTGATGATGGAAAGCATGATATAATGCTTTGAGCTCTGGGGGGGTGGCCTGGGAGGCACCCAACTTTGAAAAGGGAGAGAGCTGAGTCGTGGGAAGTCTGAGGGTGAAGAGCCCAGGTATAAATGGATTCCCTACAAACAGGGGGAACACTGTATCTGTGACCATAAAAATAAGATCTCCACCTAAAAAGCTTGAGAAGCCGTGGGGAGGCCCTGGCATTCGCAGGTACAGTAAGCCACCTCAGTGACACACACTCAGAAGGTTGCCAAGACCATAAGTTAAGAGGAGCCACTTAAAGGAAGGGCAAATCGCCGTCCTGTGGGCCAAATCCAGCCTGCTCTAACTTCTGTGTGGCCTTTTAGTGAAAAAATGGTTTAACTACTTCATGTTACAATGACTTTCCTGACAGGGAATACTAACTCTGAACCCCAATTAAGCAAAAAAAATGCCAATCACCCACGTCCATTTTTCTCACTAATAGACTTGCATTGCAAAAAATGAAAAAAAAATTAAGAAAAAACCATGTTCTTTATCAATTGAGTTTTTAAAACAATGTGGAAATGAGTTTTCCTTCTTATCCCAGCACATTCATTTAGTCACTCGGCGCATAAAACCTAAAATACTGACCAACAGCTGGCTGACACCTGCCCTACGGACGTGATGAGAACTGGCTGGTTTTCTGAGACCAGAGGAACATCAGCAGATTTGTGGTAAATGGCCCTTGAGCAACGGCTCAGAAAACAGTATGTTGAGTGAAATTCAGAGAAGGCCCTGGACTTTATAAGGGTGGGGGAAGCTACCTTATTAGTCTCCACTATTGGACAACATAAAGCATTTATGGATAACAAAAATCTGTTGCTGGGCAAAGACATATTGGATGCACATTGGGCATGCAGTGTGTAAACAGCTTGTGCGCTTATATGAAAGTTACCTGAGCTGCCAGGTGTAGTGTCACAAGCCTGTGATCTCAGCTTCTTAGGAAGAAGAAGCAAGAGGGGGTCAAGGTCCAGGCTGGTTAGATCAATGTAATGAGGTCCTTTTACAAAAGGAAAAATAAAAATAGGGTTAGGGATAGTGATCAGGAGTTAGAGCAGTTGCTTGTGGAAAGATCTTGGCTCAATCCTTGATCTCTTGAGCAAACACAGACACACACAGACGCAGACACACACACACACACACACACACACACAGGAAAGGCCAGTTTGTTTGTATAACTCCTAGCTTTTTAGAATGTTTTGTATATGTATGCATTTATTTATTTAGTGTGGTGGGGAGATGTGGGTGGGTTTGCATGCACTCTATGACTCAGAGGTGGAAGCCAGAGGCTAACGCAGGAGTTGACTCTCTTCCTTAAACAATGTGGATGCCAGGGATCGAACTTACGTCATCAGGCTTGGCACCAAGCCCCTTCAACTGCTGAGTCATCGCAAGTGCTCCAACCCTTGGGTTTTGAAGGTGTATCAAACCGAATGTAAAGTTTTGGGGAGGCAGATTCTTTCAAGGATATTCTCTTTCAAATCACAGCAGCAGCAGCATCTTTGACCACGTGCAGATCCGAGAAAGCCTAAGAGCGACCACTTCAATGGCTGGGGAGGTATTGTAAGCACAACCATCATGCCAAAAGGAGGTGCCAAAGTCAAGGCTTTGCACAGGGCACAAGGCATTATGAAAAATGAAATTCTAAAGGAACGTCAATAATCAATTCCTGGTTCCAGCTTAAGTTTTTAACAAGAAAAACCAATCTATTGGGCAGCCCCAATGCTGATACACATAGCATGCTCTTGGATTATCTCTTCCCAAGGATTACCAGACTGAGACATTTTTCAGATACCTCCAAGCTGTTTTTGATTAGAAAGAACAAAAGACCCTTGTGGCTATATTGATGTACCCTCAGTGACATGTAAGTTACTTATACGGCAGCTTCAGTGTGTGAAAAGCAAGGGCCATCAGTGATCACTCAGGAACAGCTGGACTACTTCACATATCTTCTTACACTCGTTGGGAGGAACGCTCACCGTGAACAGAGAGAGCAAATGTGGGAATAACATGCCCACAAAGCCCTCAAGTTTCCAAAGAAAGAGAAGTAAATAACTTAATTTGTAAGTATAAAAAGCCCCCAGCTCAGTTGTAAAATATGACATGGCAAATGAACCCGGAGCTGCTTAAATAAGCACGTCACATTTTCCAGCAGGCTGAACTAGGAGACGCAACGAGAACTTTCTCCCCCTCAAAGATAATAGCTTTTATTGTTATCAGGTCAAAGACTCCAATTCCACACAGCAACCTCTGAGTAAAGAACAGGAAGTTCTTTCAGGTCAGAGGGTCCAATATGGAGCCCCCTCTGACGCACGGCATAATCGTCCTAAAATGAGAAGCAAGCATGGAGTTTTCTTAATTTGCCCTGTTGGGTTCCTGTAATAAGTACTTAACAACTGTGGGCTCCGAGCCGCTCAGCAGACATCAACAAGACCATTTGCCAGATGATTTAGCAAACAAATTTCCGAGCGTCTCACATTTACGTTGAGTGTACAACATAGGAAAACATGCAGCGACTTCCCAGATAGTAACGGCAGAGAGGGGTGGTGTACATTTAAAAAGAGCCATGGAGAATTTCAAAGTCTAGCAACCTCAGGCAGCTATGCCAAGTTCTCCTTCAATGAAGAAGTTCTCCAAAGGAAGGAATACCGAGCAGGTCCTGCTTGTTTTACATTCCTCAGGAAAAATTATGTGGAACTGGTTTACTGGAAAGGGATTTAGTATCTGGAATAGACCTGGGAAAGAAAGATCAAGCAGAATCCATCCTTTGTGCGAGCAGTAACAACTGACATTTTGCAAGTTCTGACCAGGATTGGTTTCAGTCATTATTTGTTGAATGAATGAATGAATGAATGAATGAATAAATGACTCCATGTCTAGGACATGTAAGGAAGAGAGACACTTCCATAAGACATGCTGGCAGAATTCTCAGTAACTAGTAGGGATTGGCAACGGGATGAGACATTTAACATTCATAAAGGAGTCCTTCTCTGTTGTCAGGATTTCAGGGCTTGGATGACAATGTAGGAAAAGGGGATAGTTTCTGGAATCTGCAAGAAACCGCCCTGGTTAATTCTCTTGCAGGGCTGGGTGGTAAGAGAGTCTTTGCAGTGTTTCAGAATGGGCAGAATCCTGGTGGTAGCATCTCCCACTTAAGAGCCTGAGTTCTCCTGAGGCTCTGTGAACAGAGCAACTGTCACTCAAAAGGAAAATAAAGCCTACGGTAGAGTAGGTTTGGTCCTCAGTCTTCCTCATAGTTCTGGACACCAGAGCCCAAGAAACGATTCTGAAGAGGGCAGGTAAGGAACCCCATAACTCAGTGTTTGGGTGAAATTATATTCTGTTTTCTGAGGCAATGGAGTTTTTGAGCATTCAGACAGACATTTTAAAAATATAAGCAATCATAATTTTTATTAGTTTGTGTGTTAGTTTAGCCGATGATTTCTTTTCTCCCCACGTCAGATTTCCTTTCCAATGAATTGTCTAAATTATTGAGTGTCTTTTTAAGACTGTTGGCTAGCCTCACAGAAAAATTAAGTACCCAATGGTTGGAGAGAGAGAGAGAGGCAGTCCAGATTTCAAATGTGAAGTGTGACTTCTCAATAATAATTGTCAGTTCGTTTAACTCTTCAATCTTCTGCCAAATGCACTTGAACTCCATTCAAGTGAGCAAAGGCAGCTCCCTATTCAGATCCGAGTTGAACACCCATGTCCACACCACAGAGATTCCCTAAGCTTCTCCGATAAAAGCTGACACACGGGAATGACCATGAGAGAAGAAGAATTTGCAAATAGATAAATACACACATAAATAAGACTGTCCGTGGAGTTTTCGACTTGAAAATGACGCGCCAAGGGTGCAATGAACAAAATTCACACTCGAAAGCGAGCCTGGTTGCCAGATGTAGCAGGGTGATTTGGGGGAGCCCAGGGGAGTCCCCATGAGGAGAATGGCTGGGTGTAAATCAGTCATAGAAATGCTCTGTTGCACCCAGAGACCCGAAGGAAATATATTCACAGCAAATGAAGAACAGGGTGCTAAGACCTGGGACCAGCTGTGCTGAGCTGAGAGAGGGGAATGGAAGATGCACGTGGGAGAGGGAGGCCAGAAGTAGAGGATGCTGGGAGCCAGGTGGAGACTTTCCTAAGTAGTAACGCACACAGCTGAGGTTAGCACATTTGATTATTTATTAATTAAAAGTAACGAAGCCTTTTGCTTATGTCAACTATTTCAGTTACAAGAGCCAAACTAACGAGAAAGAGAGAGAGAGAGAGAGAGAGAGAGAGAGAGAGAGAGAGAGAGATCCGAGGTCCCTGTGGTTTGGAGGAAAGTGTGAGCAGGCAGGGTGGAAGAGGTTTCATTTGTTTGGTTTGTTTGTTGTGGCGCTTTTTGTGACAGGGTCTCCTGTAGCCCAGGCTAGCCTCAAATGCCTTATGTAGTCAAGGCTAACCTTGAACTCCTGTTCCTCCTGCTTTACCCTCTGAATGCTGGGATTACAGATGTATGCTTTCATGCCAAGTCTACCTAGTACTGGCCTGGGGAAATCAACCAGGGTCTCCTGCACACTGGGCAAACACTCTACCAACTGAGCGCCATCTCCTGCTTTCCTGTTTGCTCTGTTCTAAGCCAAGGCCAATGTGTGCTTTTAGAGTTAGAGGCTTAAGTAGGAATTAAATTATCCAATAAGCATTAGAGAACTATTTGCAAACTCCAGTTTTACCTTGGATGGGTTATTTTAAATTCGGGGCAGCTAAGGAGCATGAACATGCACGCAAATCCACCGGGACTATGAATCAGCTGATCTCCAGTGGCTGGGAATGAAAAGTCGCAATGCTTTCTGGGAAATGGGAACCAATACAGACTCAGTTGAAGTGAGTATCATTTGTACAGTTATTTTAAAAAAACAATCTCCAACTGCAATGGCGACTTGCATTCATACATATTTTCTCACAGAAAGATTATAGGTATAACTTTAATTGACCCACAGAGATTTGCTTCGTTTTGCTTTCAATTCTTTTAAATTGTGTTTTATTATTGTTGATTTTACTTTTACTTGCTTTTTTGAGATGGTGTTTTGTAGCCTAGAACACATCACGATGCCAAGGCTGTCTTCAAACTCATGAGCCTTTTGCCTCAGGGTGTGGTGTGTGTGTGTGTGTGTGTGTGTGTGTGTGTGTGTGTATGCTGGATACAGCTTCCTGTATGCTTAAATTACATGCATATGCTACCACACCCAGCTTACTACTGCTTTCAATGAAAATGTAATAAGTGGATGGTGTAAACATTATAGAGTAAGATTTTTTGGGACCATGAAATTGCACCATAATATTCTCCTATTAATATGAAGGCTAAGATAACAATGCACTGACTGGAAAAGCTATCGTGTATCAAGTCACTGTGAAAAACAACTTTTGTTATAATGAACAAGCTGAGCTGAGAAGATATGGGGCTGAAAAGCCACAGGTGAATGTCTACACCGTGTTCAATACAATTGACAAGGAAGCTGATCACTTAGCGTTACTCCATTTTCAAGCTGAATTCTTTTTGAATTAGTTAATTCCTTCCAAAGAGAAGTGCTGTGTAAATTTGTAACTTGCAGTAAACGTTTCCACATTGCTCCCCCAGTCCCTTAAAATAATGGCTTTACCAATCCCGAAGTATCAGTCCGTATCCCACTCATTACAACTCTCATCCCACATCCTTCTACATGCGGATTCCTTCTTTCTTGTGACCCTGAGGCCCAAAACTCTCATCAGCCCTCTTGATTCATGTCTTCTTACTGCCCACTCCACCTGAGCAATTACCCAGTCCAGTAGGGTTTTTGGTTTCAGTATCTCTCTCCTCTTTGCAATAGGATCAGCGCCAGAACGCTTTGACATGTCTACTTTTGACACCAATGTCTTCAGATCTTCTTCAGCATCATTAAAACAGGTTCTTGTTCTGTAGCTCTAGTGAGCCCAGAAGGACAGGCAATATAAGAGTGTCCCGGTGTGGACATACATTGCCTCATGTTTGTTTCTAACCTAGAAGACCTTTTCTTCAAGCATTGCTCCCCCTCTGGCTCCCAATGCCTCTTGGGAATGACTTCAGTTCAACCCCCTGCTGCTTGATCCTGGAGCTTCTCAGGTGCCCCCTCTTCCTCCTGGACTCCTCTCAGCCCTAAGGAACTTGCTTGTGACCCTCATATCCTATTTTGAATAAGCATCTTTGTTTGGCCTCAGCTCCTCCCCCGACTTTGCAGTCCTGGAATGTTTACCCTCTCCTTCTAGCTCCTCTTCTGTCAAACAGTATCCATCAAGCTTATGTCTCAGAAACGTCAGTCTTAACTGAAGGTGTGTGTTGAATCAGCACCAACACGGGCAGAGCTTCATTTTCCTTAGATACTGAAGAGACTTTCCATTCCCCATCAGAAAGGAGGGAAAAGGTCGAAACAAATGTAAATTTAAGAACAAGGTGCCAAAGTGAGGTTTACAGTTTAAGTCTTCTAATGGACCTGTCCACTTGGGTCTGTGGTTTGTCTTTTCTACGACTATAAAGAGAATTTTAGTTTCTAGACTTACTTCCCTCCTCTGCCTGGTTCTGTTTGCATGGACGGCTCACTCCACAGCCATCCACAGCACTATGTGAACCCGAGACACTGGGAGAAACGCTTTGCATTTTTAATCCTTCTCCATCAGTCGGCCTGTATGCTCCTAATCTTCCACACCACAAGTCCATCTTCTCTGATCTGTGTTCCTCCTCATAGCAGGAGCACAGAGTACAAAAGGGGGGAGCACCCTTCTGTGGAGAGTAACTTAGCCAAGGACACTCTGCTCTGTCTTTATGATGAAATACATATTTCCCATTAAAAGGCAAATCTGTCATTTTAAAAGGTTGAATTGAATGTACTTTAAAAATAATTCCAGCTGGTTAAATTGAGAGCATTGGGGAGAAGAAAGGAAAAAAAAAAGTGCGCAGTACGAACGCTCTCTTGGTCTGTAGTACTTCCATTTCCCCGAAGTGTGAATTGGATATATTTTCCTTTACTCTAAGCTCTTTATTCACAGTTTTTGATTCTAAGTTACTGGAACAAGTTTTAGAAATGAATTGGGTTCAACAATGCAATGTCTAATGCTTCATATTTCTATTTTACTGTTATTTTTAGCAGGTTTTTTAAAAAAAGGCCTGTTTGAACTGATCCTCTTTCTATAACTATGCAAAAAACAGTGGTTTTCCTTTAGCCCTCTGTACTTCAGACATCATTTGTAGACTTTGAGCAGCTCTGTTTTGGAAACCATTGTTTATTTAATACATTTTTAAAGACAAATTACAAAACAAATTACAGCCTGTTAAAATAAGAGCAATGGATATTTTAAAATATGAAATTATGTACTATAAAAGCCACATAGGTTTCCAATTTATAGATACATTCAATTTAAAATACATAAATTCAATATATATATTCATTCATGTCATAAAATACATATATTTTAATTGAAATATATTTGGATAATTTTTTAAAACATTCATCCAATGACTTGAGATTGGACCTGGGGTTTTATATTTATGAAAACCTTGGAGGAATGTTTTCCAGTGAACTAAACAGGAACACAAACTCACTCACTCACTCTCATTTGAGTTTTGGATCAATTCTTGTTTAGTTTTGTTTTGTTTTGTTTTTGAGACAGGGTTTCTCTGTGTAGCCCCTAGCTGTCCTGGAACTCACTCTGTAGACCAGGCTGGCCTCGAACTCAGAAATCCGCCTGCCTCTGCCTCCTAAGTGCTGGGATTAAAGGCATGAGCCACCACATACGGCCTTGGATCAATTCTTTATTGTCTATGCCAGTTTAATTTTTTCTCAGTCTCCACTAACCTTTCCTCCTCTTGGTGTTGAGGGATGGAGTATGATACCCTTCTCTATGTAGTCTCCATCATCAGCTTCCAGCCACGACCCTGGGAAGTCCTTGATGATGAGGGTTCCAGTGGTTAGCATCTTAGGCTCCACCTTAACACTGTCTCTACTGCACTCACTCTCGTTTCAGTGTAAAATGTAATAGCACACACTTTGGACTGGTTTATAGAGTGAGAAAACGTGGGCTCCATTGCCGTATCATCTTATTTTACAGGCTAAGAAGTCCAGGGTGTTTTTGTGTGCCAGCTCACATTCTGGCACACACAGCTTTGTGCGTGTGTCTGTCCTCCCTTTCACTGCATTTGACCCTCTAGAGAAAAGGTCTGTGACTGAATATGGAGCTAAGTTGTAGCCAGCAAGCCCCAGGGATCCTCCTGTGGCCCACCCCTGTCCCTAAACCAACGATGAGGCTAATGGGATCTGCCAGTGAGTCTCCAGCTCCTTCATGGGTGACGGGGACATCACCTCATATCTTTGTGCTTGGGCAGCACTCGTTCTTATTGGTTGAGCTATCTCCTCAGTGCCCGCAAGAACTTTTAGTGGATTTCTTCTAGTTTTGATTTCTACCTGTGGAAATTTTTTTACCCCATCAGCCCCCTTTCTTGGTTTCCACTGTACCTCATTTCATATCTCAGAACACAGCTCACATTTCTCTCTGGTTAAACATTTGCCCCTATTTTTTTCCCTCGCTCTGTCTATCCCCATTGTGCCTGCCTCCAAGGAGCCTGACTCATAAAGGAATGATATTCCTGTATCCAGCATTTTGTCAAGAGAACAAAGGCAACAGGCTTCAAGGCCACCGGCTTCTTGCTTCTATTGCTCTCACCTGTTCCCATCACCACTGATCAAGTCTGTAGTGCTTCACACCCCAAATCCACCTACACTGTGACACTGGTCCCTTTCTTGGCAAGCATCTGCAGTTGCACCCAATACCTGAAAGAGTTGGATGGGTCCTCAAGTCAGTCCAGAGGCCCACAGCTGGTCCTTCCTGCTCTAATGAACCACCTACTAGTATGCCTCTATCTCCTAGTGCTGAGTTCACACATTATCTCTCCTTCTCTCCTGCTGAAGTACCAAAGAGATTTGTTTCCCCTCGGGTTACATGACCAAGGCAGTCAATACCCACTAAACTGTTTGGGGCTGATCATCTAAACCATCTGTGCAGGGAAGGGAGCTTTACTAATGCAAGGGAATCTCGGGTGGATGGAAAGCACAGAGAAGGTGTTTTGAAACAGGGAAGCATCCTGAGGTTAGAAGCCTGTTCCAAACCTCCCCACTGACTCTTCATCTTCCTGAAGAGTGGGAGTTTGGGGCTTACAGAGAGCCACTTTGGTGACTAGCTGAAGCCCTCTTGAAAGGGCACTCTGGATTATGTATGAGTGGGTTGCTACTTTAAATCTGTTAGACAAAATAATTAAACTGAAGTTATTATCACTATGTAAACCATTTACATGCAAAAGATACTTGCTCTTACAGGATGGTACCCATTCCTGGCCCTTTACACAGTTTTTCCCTTTGTATTATTCAGTTGCAGCTTGTTATTTCCCTATGCAATAGCATGGTGGGATAATTATTTATTGAGTATTTATTAAGTAATTAAAGCAGTGGTTTGGAAACTTTTCTTTATCCTCTGAATAATGTCCTCTGTGGTAAATGAACTCTTGGGGAGGAATAAAGCCAAACTGGTTTTGTTAAATGGGAAGACAGATCTCAGAACATAGCAGGATGTCTCCCATTCCAGAACCCTGCATGGCCAGGGTGAATCCCGGCACAGTTTGCAACCTACTGCTTAGAGACAATATACTCAATCAGAAGAATATCAAGGTGTACTATTAACTAATCGTTATTAATCCAGGTGTGAGCAATTCACTCAGCAAAATCAAGCTGACCAAGAATAAACACTGAACGTCCACCTCACTGTCTGCTTAAAAGATTTGTGAAGAAGCCCAGTGACAGCAACACTCACCAATAGAAGAGGAAGAAGATTCTCAGATGGAGTCATAGTAGTCAGAGCTAGAAAACAGCTAGAAGGGTTTTGCATTGTAATATATGGGTGCTAAGTGCCATGGCTTTCTAAGAATGACGAGAGTATGAGTGGACCTAGAGAGGGTGACATGGAAACAAACATTTGGGGACTCGAGAGGAGCATGAAGCCCCTTCACTCCTGGAACGATGATCAAAACCCACCTGGGACTCATGAGCAGAGAAGAGGGGCAGCTACTGCCAAAAACAAGGCTGTTTGTTCTAAAAGGAATGATGGGCTTCGCTCGCTGCATGTGCTGCCATGTGTTATGACAACCGGACACAGGATAGAGTCATTTGGGAAGGAAGAGCCTCAGCTGAGGAAATGCCCCCTTCAGACTCACCTGCGGGCAAGCCCTGTGGTGCATTTTTCTGATTTATGGTTGATGTAGGAAGACCTGCTCCATTGTGGGTGCTGTCACCCTGGGCAGGTGGTCTTTGATTTTTGAAGAAAGCCCAGTTTGGCAAGCCAGGTTTGGCAAGCAAGTCAATAAAATAGCATACCTTCATGGCCTCTGCATCCCTTCCTGCCCTGAGTTCCTTCAATGATGGATTAGGACTTGAGTTTTGTAAGCTAGAATAAACCTGTTCCTTCCCCAGTTGCTATTGTCCTTAGTGTTTTATCACAACAATAAAAACTCTGTCTAGGTACAGTACAGAGATGTCAGTCTAAGAAAGATCTACAGCTTTTTTTTTGGATCCTGCCCCTTTAAAGTCAACATCTCTTTTTTATTTTAAAGATTTGTTTATTTATTCATTTATTCATTTATTTCATGTATGAGGGGGTACACTGTCACTGTCTTCAGATACACCAGAAGAGTGCATTGGGTCCCATTACAGATGGTTGTGAGCCACCATGTGGTTGCTGGGAATTGAACTCAGGACCTCTGGAAGAGCAATCAGTGCTCTTAACCGCTGAGCTATCTCTCCAGCTCCCAGAACTACTGCTTTTAAGATGCCATGCTACGATCCTTTCAAATGTATGAGAAATGATATTGAGAGGGGGAGAGGGAGGGGAGGGAAAGAAGAAAGAGATAAGGAGGGAAACAAGTATTCTTAAATACTTGCAATTTTTATAAAAATAACACAGTTGTTCAGATAGAGTACTAGACTTCTCAACTGAACCACTCATAGGTGTGCTGTTCTTTTTCTACAATCAACCTGAGCCAAGTTACTACCCCTGAGGAGTCAGGTACCAGGTGATGCCTCCAACCAGAAAGTATAATGCCAGTGACCACAGATACAAGGAAAACCCTAAAACCAAATACTAGCCGCAGAGAATAACCAGCTATCAAGACATGTAATTCCCATGGTTATTTTCAGGATGCCCCACTTCCTGCCGAGCTCTTCCCAAGCCATCTGAGATCAGGATCTAGTCAAGCAGATGATCTTCGGCACCTCTACACCTGGTACCTACAGCAGGGAAAGGGAACCCCCTCCTCCTAAGGATGGCACGGGACTCAGAGCATGCTCTGCTTAGCATCATGGTCCAGGGATAATGATGAGGACCTTCCAAGCAGAGAGCGATCAGGGAAAGAGCTTAGAGATGATGACAGTTGGCTCCGCAGCAACATCTCAGAGAAGTTCTCTTTCTAGGGTAGTTCATCTTGGCCCTGAAAATAGGTTGTCAGAAGGGTTATTGCTTTCAAAGCTACAAGCTTCTTTCTTGCAGGACTTGAAGCCAAGCCAGGGCCCTGGGGTAGGTTTTCAAGATTAGAGGGGTTTTGCTGTTGTTGTTATTGTTTTCTGTTTTTTTGTTTGTGTGTGTGTTTTTTCTGGAAATATAATGTCGATCCATTATTTCCCTCATAAATAGTAATAATTAGAGATTGAAGTTAAGTGAATTAATAATGTTCATAACAAATACAAATCTTGTGGTTTTGGCACTTGAATTTCTTTTAAAATTCTTTACATAGCACATTGGCAAATTAATTAAGGGTAATGATTAGTAATTAACATTCAGAGACTAGTGATGCTATATTTATACTACTATTTCAAGAATTTAGGGGGAGAATATAGTGCCATGCTAAACATGGCAGATAAGTGGATGGGACGAGAAAAGATCATATTGAGCGGGTAAGCCAGACACAGAAAGACAAATGGTATGTGTTCTCTCTCACCTGAAGTCCCTGGCTCCAAGTCTTCAGGTGTGACTATACAACCTAGAGAAAGAGCAGAAACCAGAACAGGGAAAAGGGACCATGGGGGTGGGAACAAGTGCTGTAAAGGTGGTTTAAAGGGGAAAATAAGAAAAAAACTAACCTGGGGAGTTTTTATTAAAGGGGGGAAAGTAAAGATAACACAGGTGAAGATGTGGGTGTAATAACAGTAAGTATGTCTGTAACAGTCCCAAGGAACCATTGTCTCTTTACTCAGACACATACAATATACCTGTGTGTTCATATATAGTTTAAAATATTGTCCTATATTTACTTCAGTGGACAGGTTGACCAGTTGTTACTCTCTTTCCCTCTTCTCTGCTAGGCTAGGGTTTAACACGGGGCCACTTCCATGGTAGGCAGATGCTTTCCTACAGACCTACATCTCCAATGCCAAGTGACCAGTTGACAGTCACTACCATTCAGAAATGAGCATCACAGACATGTATGGTAATGAGAGGGACATGCACTTTCCGTGGGTCCTTCTTGACAAAAGAAACACCCTGAGAGGCAGACATATCATAAGACAGACCCATCGAAGGTGGCTCACCCTGACCCCTTCAAAGACAGAAAAGACAGAACAAATTTTATCCTCTGCCGCTTAAGTAAAAGGGTTATACGGAGGGACTTCAAAGCATAGAATTGGTGTATGTTTGAGACTATGTTGAGCATTTATTTTATTTCACTGCCTTGAAGTGATCATTAGAGTCAGAAGTGACCCTGAATATCACGTCTGAATGCTCTCACAATAAGATAAACTCCATCGTGATGCCAACAATAACTACGCCAAAACTTTTAGAAAAAAAAAAAAAAACCATAATCAGTCTAACCTTTAAAGGTCACTCAGGAACTAAAAATCTTTATCTGAATTCATTATGAAATCAATGAAACCTTTGCTTAAGATTCATGTAATCATAAATAACATAGAAGACCACAAGGAGAAAAAAAAATTAGCGTTCACCACAAATCTTTCATAACTTCTGCTGCGTCATGCTCTGCCATGGGGTGTTTTGCACACCCAGGTCAGACTATTGTACTTCTGCTCAGTACTGAGTCTGGCTGCCTGGCATACAGCCCATGCTTTTATGAGTTAAAAAAGGCTCGTATAATCTGTCTTTTGATATTTTGGTTCATCGTTTGTTTGGGTTGTTTTTTTTTTCTCCAGCATGTCTGTATCTTTGCCAAGAAATTCATACTGAGTCACACTCCTCGTCTTAACAAGCACTGAGGAAAAAGTTATAGGTAAAAAAAAAAATTCCCCTCTCCCTATGAAGATAATCAAAGTTCTAGCTTTCAGAATATATTCTGGGAACTCCACAGATTCCATCAGAGTAAATACTCAGGGTTTGTCCAAGCCCGTGCATCGGTGTGCATTAGCATGAACACCACAGTTGTTCTCTGCCGAGCTAAGCATTTGGCTTAGCTACCAATCAAAAGGACCACTTAACAATTCTGCTCAGAAAGGAGCAGGACAAAAAACTCCGATCAAGGGTACCATTTGATTTGCCTGCACTAATAAGTGCCATCAATTATTTAAGGAACTTCAAAGTCTTGAAACTGGTGAAGTACACCAGGGCAAAAGTAGAATTTGTTTGTTTATTATCAATTATTTACAGAGTATGTTTTACAACATCAGACGTGAGGAAAGGCATAATCCTGAGGAACGGCGTCCAATAAAAAAGTATATTATGCTAATTCTGGGAGAACTTCACGGAGGCCATCAGCGTGCGAAGGCCATTTGGTGTAGTTGGTTATAAATGTTTCAATAACAATCTCAATAATACTGAACTCTAAAAGGCATTCTGAAACACACGTATCTATTTATAATATCTGAGAAAGTGAGATGCCAGGCACACACACACACACACACACACACACACACACACACACACACACACACGGTTCCTGGGTAACTATGATATAAACATTGTAGACTTTCTAATCAAACAGTGACCCTGAAACAAAACAAAACACCACACTGGCTGTGATAATGAAATATTTGTAACACAGTAGAAGAAACAAATCCACATTTACCCAAATAGGTCAACCACAACAACAAAAAAAAACAAGAACAAAATGAAAAACAAAACAAAACAGAACAAACACGTCGATCTTTTTAATCAAGCCAGCATTTTAAATCTAATGTAGTAATTATAGATGAAACTGTTACTCAGGTGGAGAGTCACACCCCTGGGATGAGAGCAGTATAGAGCCAGATGCTAGTGTGTGTGTGTGTGTGTGTGTGTGTGTGTGTGTGTGTGTGTGTGTGCCTCTGGTCAAATGTGGTAAAGTTCACACTTTTAACCAGTGCTGTTTTGTAACAGACTGAATGAAACAGTTCTACAAAGGAATCAATAAACGTAAAGACTGGAAAGAAACTGGAGAGGCTCATAGACTTGTACCTATTGTCTGGGGGGAATTAGATGTCAGTTTGAGCATTATAACTCTGAAAAAGGTTTCTGAGCTTTAATTTACTAGAACATATAATGGGCAAAGGAGAGGCTGGGAAACACAGTCAGTCTGAATACATTATTTAACAAACACTTTAATGAGCACCACACACATTTTTGTCCTGACATAGTCTTCCCATTCTTTTATGGTTTTCAGAATTCTGTTTACCAATGAAACACATTTTCCCCCCTAAAACAGTCTCTTCTTAGTTTTCTTAAATTCCAAGCCCATGATGGAATGCTTCACGCCAAATAAGACACTCATGGGCACAGACAATGCTTACCTTAAAGGCATGATGAAAGACGGCACTGGAAACCCTCATGCTAAAATTCAATAAGCAAACGAAACAGGAGAATGATAGGCGGATTAGGTGAGCAATTACCGGTTCAGTGCATGGGCCTAAATAGAACAAGATTGTACAAGAATTCACGTGTAGTCTTTAGTTTGCCAGCCAGAGAGAAGTTTAAGAAAGCTTTGTGGCCGGGATACAGAAGAGAGATCCAGGGCCTTTTTATTTATTTACTTATTTTTTTTAAACCCAAATCTGTAGACTTAACTGTGCTTAACTCACAAAGCATTTGTTCAGCCCGTATACACACACCAGATGCAATTTAGATAGGCCATATCCCCCATACTTATCTTGGGAGAGGAGCAAACATTCCATTAATCAAAAACTAATGCACAGGTACCCTTGGGAATAAATAGAAACAACACTGCAAAGTGAGAATTAGTGTTTTCTGTAAATCATGAAAGACTGACACACCAGAAAATCTAGACTGCGTACCCAAATAATAAGGAACAAGTTACAGGTCAAGACTGTTGGGCTCTCTGCTGACTAACTTGTGTGCTTGCCAGTTAATAGTGAACGCACATGGCGTACTGCAGTAAACAGCCCTGCCTTAAAGTCTACAGAGTGGGAGACCTGCACTCTCTCACAAACACACACACACACACTCCCACATGCACACGTAATCAAGTGCCCATCCATAAACTAGAAAAGGCTGCAGAAAGACAAAGGATGGTACATGTCTTCAAAAGGTTTGCAGCCTAAAATATTTTCAATATAAAATATAATATAAAATATTTTCAAGTACTCTATGACATGATTTTTTTAAAGACACAAGTTAAGAAAAGAAAAGGCCTTGTAAAGACACAGAGCTAGCTACCTGCACTCTGTCTTAACTAGTCAACGCTAACACAAGCTGGCACACCAAGACGCTCAGACAAGATGGAAACAAGTGGGCATGGCAGCAAGCCAACAAAACTATTTACAGATGCAAAGTTGAATTTCGTCTCATTTTCCTCTGCCACTGAATGCTATCCTTCTAATTTCTCCCATCATCCATTTAAGAGGCTGAAAATCATCCCGTAGCACGCAAGCCACAGGAAAACAGGTGGTGGGTCTGAATGTGACCTGGGTTTGCAGACTCTTCATCTAATGCAATAATTATGTAATAAATACCAGAGCGATGTATTGGTTCCTACAATTAAAACAATCAAAAGCCACGACTAATCAGGGTTGCAAGAGTGGATTAGCCAGAGTTCCTTATCTAAAATACAGTTGAGATTCATTTGAACGCAACACATAAATCCAGCTGCAATAATGGAATGAAATCCTAACATGAAAACAACTCCCGCTTATGGTGGAGTTCCTGGCACAGGGAGAGAGTGCACAGGATAAAATGCAGGGCAGGAGGCAGGGTACCCTCGCTGGTGTCAACAGAACGATGATGCATTTGTAGATAAATGTGATAAAATGGTAACCGACTAAGCTCCACTTTGTAAAACCCAGATTATAATCACGTTATAATCAGATTATAATCACATACATGTGTATACATATATATA